>JARBWK010000011.1:51806562-52048120 GCA_030556195.1 Anolis apletophallus | reverse complement strand
GTTCTCCGGCCAACTGTCACGAACGCCGACTTAGAACTGCCCCTTTAACACACACACGGAGACGTAGCAAAGGCTAACTACTTTATTGAATATGAAAACAGTCCAAAAGGTATATAGTCCAATAAATGCAAGTGTTCAAAGTATAGAGTCAATAGTCCAAAGTATAATGGCAAATAGCTTGAAGCGAGGCAAGGCTCCGCAAACCGATGCGGATCAGGAAACAGGACAAGGTTTCGCAATCCAATGCGAATCAGGAACCAGGGCAAGGTGCCGCAACCACTGCGGCTCAGGAAACAAGGCAAAGGCAAGGCAAGACTTGATGACCACTGTTACTTTGTGGTCCCACTCCCCGCGCCTATTCAGTATAGACGTGGCCGGAGAACTGAGGATCAGTTCCCACGGGGCCGTGCCAATCCTCGGCCGGGCCCCTCGACGATCTAGGGCCCGGCGCCTCCAGTCTCTACTTTCCGAACGGTGACGGTCTAGGGACAGATGCCAGCTCCTCCTGCCCTCCTCTATGTCCCTGCGCCTGTTATGAGAACGGCCCCGCTCTTCCAGCATAGTATCGCTATCTTCCTGAGAAGTAGCCTCCCCCGAAGTTTCCCATCCGCTAGCCTCCATCTGCTGCTCGGCCAGCTCCTGGGAACCTCGGCCATTTGGGAATTCATAACTATCTCCGCTATCTGCTTCACTGCCTCCCATCTCCACCTGGTCCGCTCCTTCCCCGGGAGAATGCTCCCATTCGAAATCCCAGGCTAAACTCTCTGGCGGTGGACTGGGCAAAGGCACAGCTGACCAATCTTGCTCTGGGCCTTCCAACTCATCCTCCGAATCCCTTTCAGCCTGTGCGGGTCCCAATGCCAACGGGACCCCCGGTGCATTACCCCTCCCCCGTGGCCCGGGCGGACCCATGGGTGCTACATCCACGAACAGGCGACGCATTGTATCAATATGCTTCATTACATCTTCTCCTTTATGAAGCTTTAAATTATAAAGTTGCCGAGTGAGGATTATCTTTGCACTGGCTGTTGAAGCACGATAAATATCTTTAAGATTCTGCCAGGCCTCATGTGCCGTGAGAACTCCATGCACATATGCCAGCTGGGAGTTGTCCACACACAACAAGATTATTGCTAGTGCTTTATCATTCGCCCTCTTCACAGCCGCTGTGGCGTCATCTGCTAAAGGCGATGATGTAACATCCCATAAATCTTCCCTGATGAGCACACTTTTCATCTTTATGGCCCAAGTAGCATAATTGAGGCTGTAAGACGCTCCAACGCCAGACCGCCCAGGGAAACGGATGATAAACTCATCTTCACAAGAATGTCTTTCTCTTTTGCAGCTCTTGTATACTGTCTGTGCCAAAAAAACAACTAACAGAGAGTAAGGAAATACTTGACCAGCTTCCAACAAAAACAGAAACTCCAACCATCCTCTGCTACCACCTGTTGAGTTTCTGTATTGACCTGAGTACTGTTTTGGTCAATTAAGCTGGCTCTCTGTAGTTAAAAGATTCCAAGAGTCATTTGTTTCAAAAAATAAAGCTCTTTAAACAAAATATGTTCAGGCACAACAATAGACAGTATTAGCAACATGTAAAACAAACAGTCTTACAGTTTAGTTCCATAAGAACAACATAAACCTTCCGTCTTCTTTTCGACGTCTTCTGCAAAGTTGCTGGCTTCTTCAAAACAAAATTCCTCACCCAAGGTCAGTCTCTCAGCTGCCTTATTTTATACAGGAATAGCTGCAAAACACCTACAGCTGTGACTTTTACCAGCACCTTCTAGAGGCTTCTGGCTTCAAGTAAGTTTGTAACAAACTTACTCCAAGTAGTCCCATTTAAACTTAATACATATTTTACATTATTCTTACATTTTACAATATAATTTGCCCACTTACATTTTTAATCTCAACAACTCCTTCCCACCTGTCACTAAGGAGGCTGTCCAGACTTTGAACCGGTGCTTGGCCGCTGTGTCGGACTGGATGAGGGCTAGCAAATTGAAAATCCAGACAAGACAGAGGTCCTCCTAGTCAGTCGAAAGGCCGAACAGGGCATAGGGTTACAGCCTGTGTTGGCAGGGGTTGCACTCCCCCTGAAGACGCAGGTTTGCAGCTTGGGAGTGATCCTGGATTCATCGCTGAGCCTGGAACCCCAGGTCTCGGCGGTGGCCAGGGGAGCTTTTGCACAGTTAAGACTTGTGCGCCACATGCGCCCGTATCTTGGGAAGTCTGATCTGGCGACTGTGGTCCATGTTCTTGTCACATCTCGAATAGATTACTGCAACGCACTCTACATGGGGCTGCCTTTGAAAATGGTTTGGAAACTCCAATTAGTCCAACGGGCGGCAGCCAGGTTACTAACTGGAGCGACATACAGGGAGCATACCACTCCCCTGTGGTGTCAGCTCCACTGGCTGCCTGTCCATTTCCGGGCTCAATTCAAAGAGCTGGTTTTGACCTTTAATGCTTTATACGGTTCTGGCCCAGCTTACTTGTCCGAACACATCTGCCGCTACGTGTTGGGTTTCATCCCTGACTACACAAGTCTCCAGTCCTCAATGAGGAGAGTTAGCCTAGATCAGGGCTGTCCAACTTCTACCGGCCCAAGGGCCGGAATTCCTGTCACTGATCACCTGAGGGGCTGCTCTGCCCTGCCCCTGCCCCGCAAAGCGCCATGCCGGGCGGCAGAAGCGGGCAAGATCGCCGCTTCTGAGGCTGGCGTGACGCTTCAGGAGGGAGGGAGGAGCCAAGGGGAGCCCCCCATGGCTCCGCCCTCCCTCCCAAAGCGCCACGCCGGGTGGCAGAAGCGGGCGAGATCGCCGCTTCTGAGGCTGGCGTGATGCCCCAGGAGGGAGGGCTCCGCCCTCCCTCCCAAAGTGCCACGCCAGCCCCAGAAGCGGCAATCTCGCCTGCCTCCGAGACTGCCCGGCATGTTGCTTTAGGAGGGAGGGCGGAGCCATGGGGAGCAGAGCAAAGGGGGCAACGGCCGTGGACGGCGCTTGCGCCGCCGTGCGCATGCACACTTTTTTGGGGATTTTTTTTTAATCATAATTTTTTTCAAATTTTTTTAAAAAAATTTTTTGCAGGAGGGTAGGAGGGCTGGATCCAAGGTGCTGGCGGGCCGTGTGCGGCCTTCGGGCCGCCTGTTGGGCAGGCCTGGCCTAGATAGGTTAGAGTGAGGGATTACTTCCCCCATTTCCTGTAGCAAGTTTACCTCAAGAAGGGGTTTAGAAGGGGGGGGGTTGTCCTATTCATCTTGCATGCCTAAAGCTCCACCCCTTTGAGTACTTAGGAATGTAATCCCTTTAGAGAAACTAACTTCCTCTTACAAAGTCTTTGTCTTATTGTTTTAGGCTGGCCATGCGGCTACCTCCATTTTTGGCCAGTTCTCTTTTGGCTTCACTAGAGTGAGGAGGCATCTTGCCTTTGTCTAAGGCAGGGCTGTCCAACTGGCGGCCCGGGGGCCATACACGCCCCCAGCCTGTTGGACACGGCCCCCGCTATGCCCCAGGCCTGCGGGCGAGGGGGCGGAGCCGCGGAAGCCTCCTTGCGGCTTCTCCCTCTCCCCCAAAGTGTCACAACAGCTGTTGTGATGCTTTGGGCGAGGGGGCGGAGCCACGGAAGGCTCCCCATGGCTCCTCCTTCTCTCCCAAAGCGTCACAACAGCCTCGGAAGTGGGCGAAATTGCCCGCTTCCAAGGCTATTGTCACGCTTTGGGAAAGGGGGCGGAGCCGTGTGGCTGGGGGCGTGGCCGGGGGCATGGCCAGGGGGCGTGGCCACTCGGCCCCCAGGTGATCACTCACCAGAAGTCCGGCCCTTGGGTCGGCAGAAGTTGGACAGCACTGGTCTAAGGCAAGATGTAATAGATAGTAACTTTTATTATTTTTCCTTTTTCTTTCCCTTAGAGGATAGCTTAGTGAAGCTAGTTAGCTCCAAGAACCTTTTCTATCTTGATTTCTTTTACCTACTATAATCATGTTATTTTGATCTTATGACTTGTGGATCTGCAATCCAGTTCAATCCTATTGAATGGAAGTTAATCCTTGCTCACTGCACGTACGTTTCTGCTGTTTATGATTTGTGCATTCCACACTCAGCTATATTTTTAGTGGAATCACCCCCAGAGAGGGTTATTTTTGAGCATAAAAGCTCTTGATTCCCAACACTACTTCCCACCTCGTAACTTAAGATCATCCGGGGAGGCCCTGCTCTCGTTTCCGCCAGCAACTCAGCTGCGGCTGGCGGAGACGAGAGACAGGGCCTTCTCGGCTGTGGCTCCCGCCTGTGGAATGCGCTTTCAAGTGAAATACGATCAACCCCATCCCTCCTAGCTTTCAGGAAAAAAGTAAAATCTTTGTTGTGGGACCAGGCCTTCATACAATAACTGCAGCACTTTATTTGGAATGGACTGTTTTAACGACGGACGTGAAACACGGCTTCCACCATTGATTGATTATTTGAATGTGCATTGTATAGATAGAATTTTAAATGAACTGGATAGCTAAAGTTTTAATGTTGATGTTTTAATGTTGTTGTATTAGTGTTTTATATTGTGTATTGTTGCCGTCATCAAATTGTGCCTTGTAAGCCGCCCAGGAAGGGGGGTTGAGAAGGGCAGGTTAGAAATACAGTAAATAAATAAACAAATAAATAATACTATCTATTAGGACTGACAGACATGAAATTAGACAAAAATCAAGACATTCTATTCAGCTGCCTGACTACAGCAGCCAGAATTACCTATGCAAATAAGTGGAAGACAAAAACAACTCAAACAAAGAATGGATATTAAAATATTAACTATAATGGATATGTTAACATATCACCTAAAAACTTACCAAGGCCAACCAAAAAGCACAACAGACTGGGCTTTACTGATTTTTTTGTTAAACATAAAAATACCAATATAAATATATAACGATGAAGAGACTAATATGAATATTACTAAAATAGACACTACATCCTGATGGAAAAATTGGAAGTCAGACTAAACTTTCTTTTCTTTTCTTTTTTCTTTCTCTGTCCCTACATTTCACACATTTTTATCAAGGAAAATACTATTTGGTTGGTTTTTTTGGCAATGTAACACTTCCTCGCCCATACCCCCACCCCACCTACCCTAATATCTTTGAAATAAAAATTATTGAAAAAATATAGTTGATTGTTACATATGTTTAATTGTGTTAATTTGTAACCTTTGTTTATATTGGGCTTGGTCCTCATGTAACCCACCTGGAGTCCCTTTGGGGAGATGGAGGTGGGACATAAGAATAAAGTTGTTGTTGTTGTTGTTGTTGTTGTTGTTGTTGTTAGTATTATCCTCCCCCACACTTTGCTAGGACATAAAGTGGGTCATAGGGGGTCTGGGTCCCAAGTTTCGTCCAGATCCAAGGCTGATGGGGTGTGCAATAGTCTCTGGTTGTGGCTGAAGGTACTGCAAATCCCATCATCCAGGATCCCCCTCAAAACCCCAACAGGGCATAACATGGGTCATGGGGTATCTGTGTGCCATGTTTGGTGCAGATCCATGGCTGATAGGGATTGCAGTAGTCTCTGGATGTGGGTGAAGTTTTTATTATTTATTTATTTATTAATTCACATTTGTATACCGCTTCATCCCGAAGGCTCTAAGTGGTTTACAGAATTTGGGTGCCCAGTGACACACCAACAACACAAAAGTACAGTAGACATGGGTAGAGAACACAAGGATGGGGGAGAGGGGGGAGGGAGGGAGGAAAGAGGCCAGCAGCGATACCTACTGAGACACCACCCCGCCGTCAAAAGAAGGCAGGCGGGGAGGGCCCAGCAGGATCGCTGGCACTAGGGTGCAAGCGGAGGGCAGGGAGGGCAGACTGCTGGTAAGTCGTCTGCCCTGGGTGGTCAGAACCGTCCGCAAGCTGTCCAAGGCAGCAGTCCTTGTTGCTAAGGTTGCCGCTCTGGGTTCCGGTTGCCGGTGACCCAGTAAGATCGCCGATGCCAAGGGGCGCGGACTCCCACGTGGGTGCCTGGGACGGAGATCCCGGCCCAGCTGTGCAGTGTCCCTTGAATCAGAGATGGATGTCCAGTGAGACTCTCGGAGCTTCAACTGCTTGTAGCAGGAGCTCCAGAATGTCCTGGTGAAGAATGTCCTCGGGGCCCGTGCCGGCCTCGACGCAACACGTCCTCCGTTGGTTGGGGCGAGAGGGAGACTGGCTCTGAGGGACCCACGGTCATCGGGGCCGGGGTCTACTCTCGGCCTCCAGTCCCGGGCTTGAGAAGGGGCTTGGGCGCCAGCCCTCCTCTTCCGGGGGCTGGCGGAAGAGGAGGGCTGATGGGAGTTACTGCAACTCCCATCATCCAGGTCCCTTCCACAATCCCAAACCCCACCAGAAGTTAAAGGGGGTCATGGGGGGGTCATCTGTGTTCTGAGTTTGGTCCCCATGTGTTGTTGGCAGGAGTTCCAGTGCTCTCTGAAAATACATACATACAAACATGCATACAAACATACACACAAATACTGACTTTTATTTATTTATTTATTTATTTATTTATTTATTTATTTATTTAGATAGATAGATAGATAGATAGATAGATAGATAGGGTGAAAAATGGAGGAGCCAATGATCACGTCAAAGAATAAATACAAAGACTTTACCAGTAGCTGGATCTACAAGATTAGTAGAAATATATTGTGGTTGAGGAGGGAGGGAAAATATAATTTACATCAGTATAATCGAATCTGTCATTTCTGGGCAAGGTGATTGAGAGGGCAGCAGCGGGACAGCTGCAGCAGTTCTTAGATGACACAGCTGGTCTTGGCCCCATCCAGTCCGGCTTCCATTCGGGGCACACGTCGGAGACTGTGCTGGTCTCCATCACAGACCAGCTGCGGTGCCATTTGGACCAAGGAGGATCAGCGCTGCTCGTGTTATTAGGTCTCACGGCAGCTTTTTGACACTGTTGATCCACCGCGTAACCACCTCGGGGGTTAGGGGAACGGCCCTTAATTGGGTCTCCTCCTTCCTCCGAGACCAGAGCCAGCGGGTGGTGAGGGGAGGGGCCGTCTCTGGGAGACTCCCATTAAATTGTGGGGTCCCCCAGGGAGCGATTATCTTTCCTCTATTATTTATCATCTACATGCGTCCATTGGCCCAATTGGTACGTAGCTTTGGTCTGGAGTGTCATCAGTATGCTGATGACACCCAGCTGGTGCTGAGGATGGAAGGCCGGCCGGACTCCGTACCCGATTCTTTCCATCAGTGCCTTGAGGCCATGACTGGATGGCTACGGTCCAGCTGGTTGAAGGTGAACCTATCGAAGAAGGAGATCTTGTGGCTGGGCCGTCCGGGTGGGGGGGGGGGTATGCGGCGGCCTACACTGGATGGCGAGGCGTTATGCCCGTCATCGTTAGTAAAAAGCTTGGGGGTCCAATTAGACCCATTGTTGACTATGGAGACCCAGGTCTCCATGGTCAGCAAAACCGCATTTTTCCACCTGCGCCAGGCTAGGCTGCTGGCGCCCTACCTATCCGTGAACTTGGCCACGGTAATTCAGGCAACTGTCATCTCGAGACTGGACTACTGTAACGCCCTTTACATTGGCCTACCTCTGAGGGTGACCCGGAAACTCAAGCTAGTCCAGAATGATGCGGCTCGTATTCTCGCCAGTGCTCCGGTGAGATGTCGCATTACACCAATACTGCGGCAACTGCACTGGCTACCAATTGAGTACCGGATTACCTTCAAAGTGTTGGTGTTAACCTTTAAGGCCTTGTATGGTCTTGGGCCGGTTTACTTGAGGGACCGCCTCTCCCCATATGTTCCCCAGAGATCTCTGCGTTCTGAGGAACAAAATCTCCTCAATGTCCCCTCTGTTCGATTATATCGTCTGTCCTGAATGAGACAAAAGACTTTCTCGGTGGTATCACCAACTTTGTGGAATGTGCTGCCAGAGGAAGTCAGAGGAATTAAAGAGCTGTCCTCATTTCGTATAGCTTGTAAGATGGTCCTCTTCTGCTTAGCATTCCCGTCCGAGTAAAGCTGTAACATCTGATGTTTAGTTCTAGAATTATTGTAGTGAAGGTAGCATTTTTAGATTAACTCTGTAGTCTTATTACTCTGCCTGTATTTTATATTGTTGTAAACCGCTCCGAGCTTCTAGAAGGAGCGGTCTAGAAGCTGAAATAATAAATAAATAAATAAAAACTACCACAATGCCATTAATATTTGTTGAATTACTCGGGATTTATGCTTTTAATACTTGAAATATGGTTTGTTGATTTTGTGTTTATAGCATAATAAAATATGTTTTTAAAAGATAGATAGATAGATAGATGTCACAAGGGCTAACAAATCAAACAACACTGCCACAAAATTTAATTGCTAAAGTACCAAAGTCAATTTGTTATCCAAATTTAAGCTATTCGGCCAAAAATGGAAAAGAATTGCACAGGATCCTATATTTTGACAAATGGTCGATTTGTGTGAAGCCCAAAGGGTGGACTGATGACAAATCGAACAAATCTGACGCGACGCTGCTTCGCCCCGCCTCTTGCTCCTTCTCTCCCCTCCCTTTCTTCATCCATTCGAGTGAACGAAGAAAGGGAGGGGAGAAAGGAGAAGGAGCAAGAGGCGGGGCGAAGCGGTGTCGCGTCAGAGGCCAGGCCTGACGCGACGCCACTCTGACGCGACGCCGCCAGGCTCTGACGCGACGCCGCTTCGCCCCGCCTCTTGCTCCTTCTCTCCCCCTCCCTTTCTTCGTCCATTCGAGTGAACGAAGAAAGGGAGGGGGGAAAGGAGAAGGAGCAAGAGGCGGGGCGAAGCGACATCGCGTCAGAGGCCAGGCTTCTGACGCCGCCGCCCGCCCCGCCTCTTGCTCCTTCTCCCCCCCCCTTTCTTCGGCCATTCGAGTGAACGAAGAAAGGGAGAGGGGGAGAAGGAGCAGAGGCGGGGCCAGCGGCATCGCGTCAGAGGCCAGGCCTCTGACGCGACGCCGCTTCGCCCGCCTCTTGCTCCTTCTTTCCCCTCCCTTCGCATGGACTTTCGGGTACGGCTTACTTTCGGGCACGGCTTACATTAGCCGACCCCCCTGACACCCCCGATATGTCTTACAATCGGGGGTGTCTTACTATCGGGGAAACATGGTAGAGTGTCATTTTGTGTCATTTTGGTTGGTGGTGTGCCCCAGGATTTTGTAAATGTAAAAAATGTGCCGCGGCTCAAAAAAGGTTGAAAATCACTGATATAGAATATATAGATTTTTGAACAAAACCAAGTTCTTTTCCAGAGCACGGTATATAGTAACCACTTTTGAAGTAATAATATGGGGGAGAAGAAAATATAAATTTTCAATGATTCGGCATAGCTGTGATACAAGGTTAGGGCCAGACTGTGTCTTTGGCACTCGGGCATAACTGACCCTGTGGCTTGGCTCAGCCCCAAATGGTTAGAAGACACAGCCATGAAGCCGCTGCAGAAATCTCTCTGCTTCTCCTTGAAAGAGGTATGCACAGCTGGTGCGGAGTTATGGGCTGGAGTGTCACCAGTACGCTGACGACACCCAGCTCATTCTGAGGATGGAGGGCAGGCCGGGTTCTGTCCCCGATAATTTCCAACACTGCCTCGAAGCCGTTACTGGATGGCTGCGAGCGAGTAGGTTGAGGGTGAATCCGGCGAAGACGGAGATCTTGTGGCTGGGTCGCCCGGGTGATGTTAATGTCCAGCTTCCGAGCCTAGACGGTGCGGTGTTATGCCCATCGCCTTCCGTAAAGAGCCTGGGGGTCCATTTGGACTCCCAGCTGACCATGGAGGCCCAGGTCTCTGCAGTCAGCAAGATCGCTTTTTTTCATCTGCGACAGGCAAGGAGGCTGGCCCCTATCTCTCCCCGGAACGATCTGGCCACGGTGATCCAAGCCACAGTCATCTCAAGGCTGGATTACTGCAACGCGCTCTACGTTGGCCTTCCTCTGTCGGTGACCCGGAAGCTCAGGCTAGTGCAGAACACTGCCGCCCGGCTCCTGTCTGGCACGCCAGCTGGCGCCCACATAACACCTGTTTTGCAGGATCTGCACTGGCTGCCAATTAAGCACCGGATCGCCTTCAAAGTGTTGGTTCTTACCTTTAAGGCCTTGCACGGCCTGGGGCCAGCGTACCTGAGGGACCGTCTCACTCCATATTGCCCTTCGAGATCACTACGGTCCGAGGATGCTAACTTCCTGGAGATACCATCGACAAAGTTGGCACGCCTAACATCCACTCGCCGGAGGGCGTTCTCTGTCATAGCTCCCACGCTGTGGAACCCCTCCCGGCCGAAACCAGGGCCTTGAGGACCTGCTCCCGTTTAGACGGGCATGCAAAACCCATCTGTTCAAGCAGGCCTTTGGCGAGTAGGCCCGTGTATCTTTAAGTATGCTATTGCTGAACTGTGTTGTTGTTCCTGCTACCATTGCTATTTTAACTGTTTTTATTGTTTTTATTGTTGTTATTGTTTTGTTTTTACTGTGCCTTTGGCTCTGTGAGCCGCCGCGAGCCGCCGGGAGTCGGCGGCATAGAAGCCTGAATAAATAAATAAATAAATAAATCTAGAATGAGGCATCTTATGGAAATCACATGAAGGTGAAGAAATGACCTTGTTTTCTACTGCAGTAGCTAGAAGGCATGAGGAGGTACCATGTTTTCCAAGTTTATGCTTTTAAACATTGGGAAAATGTCTGAAAAAAAATCAAAATGCTTTCCTCTCATGCTGAACATGCTGAACATACCCTATATACCAGGATGGACAAACTTGGGCCTAAGGTCTGATTTGCCACGCATTTTCATTGGTATGGACCATTTTCTATAGTACTATTTGTATATTATGTCTTCTCTTTGTTTAGCTTACTCTTGGGACTACATGTCTGGTCTTTTATCTCTCACAGATACCTGCCAGTATGTGACGCCTTGATACATCCAGAATTGCCTTGAAAAAGCTGCTGAGTCAGCAAAACGGGATTGGGCCCATCCACTCATTCCCGTCCCCCCCGCCCCGCCACTGTTCCCCCTCTTGGTGTTACATTTTAAAATTTTGTTCGTCTATTATTCCAATTGAGGGGGAGATACAGCTTATTCTTGTCTCTGGGTGCGTCCATTACGATACCCAATACCTGAGAGTAGCTTTGTAACCAGACCACTGCAATTCATTGATAATCCACATTTTGCTGGAATATAATCCGCATCTACATTTGTAATGCAAATACACGCTTTTTTTCACAACACGGGACTTAGGAGCCCTTCCAGTCTCGTTGGACTCATCATCCATGTAGCACCTAGCATAGGATCCTATATTTCTGGACTTCAGTACCTTTACTTTGAGTCATATGCCCCGCTTTTGTCTACTTCCGGGTTCACGACTCGACCTCACAACCAGTCCTGCTGCTTTACGACCCTCCTTGGCTACGCCCGACACTCAGTCGCCTATTTAGAGATGTTCAGCTTACTTTTACACCTCTGGGAGCTATAGACCATGTACTTTTGTCCCTGCGGCTTTTTTCTTTTCCCCCATGCCCACGGCAGCGCATCCCAAGGGGAACCCACGAACAACACCGTGAGTACCGTGAGTACACATACCATTCACGGAAAGTCTGGGAGATGTCGGATTGCTTCACTCTTACGGATTGGAGGGCTATCTTCTAGGCTACTGGACTTTAGAGTCTTATATATAGCATTTGTTATATGTGTCAGGACTGGGAGACCTGAGCTTAGGAGAAGTTCAGGCTCCCAACCTGCCATGAGATTGCACCGACCTTTGCCCCAGTTCTTTGGTGACCTTGGCTCCAGTTGCATAGAGACTGTGCTGAGTCAAGTGGGAGTGACGTAACTTCCAGATGTGTGTGGGGCTGCGGAGAGGAAGTGAGGCAAATTCCTCCGAGCCTGGACATTGGACAATTGGACTCATAACGCTGATTCATGGACCCATGAGGTCACATCCCTTCGGACTATGGGATATGCTGAATCACCCGGATATGGTGCAACCCTGCTTGGACATTGCATGGGCAATGGGGAGGGGCTCAGGGTATATAAGGTGTGTTTGGGTGGCGGGCCGGTGCTTTTGCTTCACATGTGTCGTACCTACAATAAAATCGTGTTGGACCGTGCTTCAATCTACGCGTGATCCTTACCGAGCGTTGGAGAGTCGTTACAGAAGCAAAAGCCCCTTTTCAACTATCCCAGCAATGGAGAGGTTGGCTTGGAAAGAAGAAGAATATATTGATAGATGGGATTCGGCTCCTGAGGAAGTCCGGCGAACTATGGAGTGGGATTGGACCACCCTCGACCAAGTGGGGTGCCCGGATGAGCACCGAGAGATGATGGAAGGTGCGGTTGCCCAGGAGGATGAGCTTGGAGAAGCGGAGCGACTGTGGGAAGCTCAGGTGAGCTTGGAAGTGGCCCGTCGAAGGAGAGAGCGATATGACTCCAGACAGGCGGAGGTCTGGAGGGCCGGAGGGATCGGAGGAGCTGTTCCGAAGGACTGGTCAGCTCAGGCGGATCCAGAAGTGTGTGGGACCAGGGAGACTGTGCCGAAGGACAGGCCAGTTCAGATGGAGGTCCGGAGGGCCGGAGGGATCGGAGAAGCTGTTCCGAAGGACTGGTCAGCTCAGGCGGATCCAGAAGTGCGTGGGCCCAGGGAGACTGTGCCGAAGGACAGGCCAGTTCGGATGAACCTGATGGAGTGTGGTAGTGAGACCACGGAACCTGCATCACTTTCGGAATTGGAAGTGATGAAATGTAAGTTGGAGGCTATGGAACAGACCATGAGGAGGATGTCTCGAGCCATGTCCCGAAGAGAGCCGATAGAGTCAGTTTGGAGTGCCCGGGAGGAGGAGACTTCACTTATTATTCATGGATGGATGGCGGAATATCAGCTGAGCGTCCTAGATCTCCTTTGGGAGTGAGGACCGTTGGTGGCCATCCAGGAGGAAGTCCGGCTCAGATGAGGCGCCCTGTGCAACAGGCTGGAATGGGAAGAGGTGTTACCAGGCTCGAGGTCCCTCAAGGGAGGGAAGTGCTGTCCCAGGAGTTTGGGGCCCGTATGAAGAAGGAACCATTACGGGTTGAGTTTGAAGGGGAAGCCTGCAAAGTAGCCTTTTTTTGCCGCTGCGGTGCAAGACCATATGGAGGACTACGGTCACCTTTATCCCAGCGACAACAGCCGAGTGCGGGCCATCGGAGCGGTGTTCAAAGGAAGGGCAGCTGAATGGTATGTCCAATGCCATGACCGCCGAGACCCGTGTTTGAGATCCGTGAGAGATTTTCTGCAGGCGATCCGGAATCGGTTTCGGGATCCGCTGGAGAGGATTAAGGCAAAGGAAGCGCTGCGCTGCCTGACCCAGGGATCCCGGTCCGTCACCGAGTATGCAGAAGAGTTTATGGGATTGGCTGGAAAAGTTGCCGAATGGTCCCCAGCTACCCTACTCGAGTTGTTTAAGGACGGCCTGCGGAAGGAGATCCTCGAGTGGTGTCTGCATCGAGATGATCCTGGCGATGTCGATGGTTGGATCCAGTTGGCCGGCAGCGTAGAAGGGATCCTCGCCCAGGTGCAGCGGCGCCGTTTCCAGCCTGCGAGGTCCAGGGGATCCAGTCGTGGTGCAGTTGAGGGGCGATTCCGAGGAGGAGAGCCTAGACGTGGCGGTGACAACCGATCCAGTGTTACAAGAAGGCCAACGATGGGACGAGGCCTTTGTTTTATTTGTTCCCAACCCGGTCATTTTGCGTCCCAGTGCCGGCAGAGGCAGGTGCTGGAGCCAGTGAAGGTGGCCTCCGCTAAAGCAGCAAGTGGGGACAATGATGATAAAAAAAAGTGTTGGGGTGAGCTCTAATATACAATGTACCTTGGGATTGTTTAAAGGGGATGAGATTGTGGAAAGGAAAGCTTTAGTGGACTGCGGGTGTTCGGAGAACATTATGTCCCCGAAGTTGATAGGGGATTTGGGTGGGGGGACAAAGCCCTTGGAAACGCCCATAACCTTTACTCAATTGGATGGGTCTTTTATTGAGGGTGGCCCGTTCTCTGTGGGGACTAAAGATTTGAAGGGTCGGGTGGGACCCTGGGAGGGGGACATTGACTTTGTGGTGGCCCCCATTAAAGGACATGAGGTGGTGTTGGGGTTGCCATGGCTAGAGCAGGCAAACCCCAAGATCGATTGGAAAACAGGAGTTGTACAGTGTGCTCCTAGTAAGGGGGGGGAGGTTAAAAGTGAAGTACAAGGGGTGCCTGTCGAGTATTGGGATTATGCAGATGTGTTTAATCCGGTTCTGGCTCAGAGTCTTCCCCCCCCCCCTCGCAATGTACAGTGTAGTATAGAGGTCAAGGAGGGGGCTGTTTTGCCTAAACCCAAGATCTATGCCATGACTGTGAAGGAGAAGGAAGCTTTGAGGGAGCAAATAGACGGGTATTTGAGCAAGGGGTTTATTCGGAGGTCCGAGTCTCCCATTGCGGCGCCAGTTTTGTTTCGTGAGAAGAAGGATGGTAGGTTGCGGTTGTGTATTGATTATAGAGGTTTGAATGCTGTTAGTACTACCAACTGTTACCCTTTACCATTAATCAAGGATTTGTTGGGTCAGTTAGGAGGTGGTAAGTTTTTTACCAAGTTGGATTTGATTGACGCGTTTCATATGGTGAGGGTGAAGAGGAGCGATCAATGGAAGACTGCTTTCTCCTGCCCCCTCGGGCTATACGAATGGGTCGTAATGCCATTCGGATTAGCGGGAGCTCCAGGCATTTTCATGCAATTAATTAATGAGGTGTTGCACCCCCTTTTGTATAAAGGGGTGTTTGTATATTTGGATGATATTGTGATTGTGACGCATACTAGAGATGAGCATGTTAGTTTGGTGAGGGAGGTGTTAGAGAGACTGCGACAAGCGAGTCTGTATGTAAAGTTGAGTAAGTGCGAATTTGGCAAGGCTCAGATTGATTTCTTGGGATATAGGATTAGTGGGAATGGAGTCGCAATGGATCCGGCTAAGGTGGATGACGTGTTGAATTGGGAGGCTCCGCAGACTCGTAGGCAGCTGCAGGCTTTCTTAGGGTTAGCCAATTTTATCGCACTTTTATATCGGAGTTTTCAGCGATAACCCTCCCGCTTACTGAGTTATTGAAGACCAAGGGTAAGGGTGAGTCGAAGAGGACTAAGTCTCCAGGTGCTAAGCTGGATTGGACGAAGGATTGTCAGGAGGCTTTTGTGAAATTAAAAAAAGCTTTTACCAATGGACCCCTATTAATGCATCCGAATGTGGATAAGCCTTTTGTGGTGCAGTGCGATGCTTCTGCTTGGGCATATGGCGGAGTGTTGTTGCAGGAGGATGATCGAGGTAGATTGAGGCCGGGTGCTTATTTTTCTAAAATTTGGAGAGCATGAGCGGAAGTGGCCAGTCTGGGAAAGGAGGCGTTTGCTGTGCGGAACGCTTTGCAAACGTGGCGGCAGTTTTTAGAGGGTGCTGCTTTCCCTTTTGTGGTGATGACTGATCATCAGAACCTCCAGTATCTGAGGAACCCTCAGAAGTTGTCTCCCAAGTTGGTGAGGTGGGCTCAGTTTTTCGCTCGGTTTGATTTCCGGCTGCAGCATATAAGAGGCAAAGAGAATGTGGTGGCTGATGCATTGTCCCGGTATCCAGTGTAGGAGAGAATGAGTTGCATAAGTCGGGAGAGGTGTTTGCTAGAGAGCATTGGGGTCTGGCAGTGCAGACAAGGTCCCAAACGGCGAGTGAGGTTAAGAAGGAGGAAGGAGTGGTAGATGAATGGAGTTTGGAATTGCAGAAAGGTTATGTAGGTGATGTGTGGTTACAGAGTCATGAGAAAGAGTGTAAGCCATTGAATGGTTTGTGGATTATGGGCGGCAAGGTGTATGTCCCTCAGAGTATGAGAGAGAAAGTGCTGAGGTTGAATCACGATCATAGATCTGCTGGTCATTGGGGGGGTCACGAAGACTCTTTTGGCCCTAAAGAAGAGGTATTGGTGGCCGGCCATGAGGGCTGAGGTGAAGAGATATGTAGAATGTTGTGAGACGTGTGCTAGAAATAAGGTTCCCTCTGCTAAGCCGCAGGGGTTGATTCAAGTGGTGGTTACTCCTGTGAGGCCGTGGACGCATGTCAGCACTGATTTTGTGGGGGAGCTGCCCTCGAGTCGGGGTTATAGGTATATTTGGACCGTGCTAGATATGTTTTCTAAGCAGGCCCATTTTATTCCGTTAAAGGGATTGCCTTCTGCAGAGAGATTGGCTGAGTTGTATGTGCGGCATGTGTACCGTTTGCATGGGTGCCCGGAGCAAGTTTTAAGTGATCGTGGAGTTCAATTTACTGCTCAATTTTGGGAGCGATTTTTGGAGATGTTGGGGGCTCAGAGGCGTCTTACGACCTCTTATCATCCTTGCTGCAATGGGGGCGTGGAGAGAGCTCAAAAATCGTTAGGGTCTTATCTACGTATTTTCAGCAACAAGGAGCAAAATAATTGGTCTGATCTATTGCCTTATGCTGAGATGGCTTATAACAGCTCGGTGCATTCTTCCACCGGGAAGTCTCCCTTTGAGGTAGTCTATGGTCAGGAGGTGGCTCCTTTGCCCCAGCTATTGGAGTTGGGAGGGGAGGAGAGGGTGGAATGGAGGATACGAGCCCGGGAGGACTGGAAGGAAGTGGCGGAGGCTTTGGGAAAGGCACAACGTTCTTACAAGTTGTTTGGAGACCGGAAGAGGCAAGAAGGGGAGGAGTACAGTGAGGGGATTTGGTGTGGCTATCCACGCAGAATTTGAAATTGGGGTATCCATCCAAAAGTTAAGTCCGAAATATATTGGGCCTTTTAGAATTGAGAAAGCGGTGAATAAGGTCTCATATACCCTTCTGTTGCCCAAGAGTTTAGGGAAGGTTCATCCCACGTTTCACTGTAGTCTTTTGAAGAAGTATGTGGGGCCCTTTCCTCCTCCGGATTGAATGATGTTTTGTTTTCTAGGGGAGGACGTGGTGGAGGAGACCGTTATGTCAGGACTGGGAGACCTGAGCTTAGGAGAAGTTCAGGCTCCCAACCTGCCATGAGATTGCACCGACCTTTGCCCCAGTTCTTTGGTGACCTTGGCTCCAGTTGCATAGAGACTGTGCTGAGTCAAGTGGGAGTGACGTAACTTCCAGATGTGTGTGGGGCTGCGGAGGGAAGTGAGGCAAACTCCTCCGAGCCTGGACATTGGACAATTGGACTCATAACGCTGATTCATGGACCCATGAGGTCACATCCCTTCGGACTATGGGATATGCTGAATCACCCGGATATGGTGCAACCCTGCTTGGACATTGCATGGGCAATGGGGAGGGGCTCAGGGTATATAAGGTGTGTTTGGGTGGCGGGCCGGTGCTTTTGCTTCACATGTGTCGTACCTACAATAAAATCGTGTTGGACCGTGCTTCAATCTACGCGTGATCCTTACCGAGCGTTGGAGAGTCGTTACAGGATGCTTAAGAGCATGCTATCAAGGAGGCGAAGAAATTACACTACGCAACCATAATAGTGTCCACAAGCTCACGCCTGGCACAATTATTTAAGGTCATTCAGTCGTTGACGATGGTCCCTACCATCCAAAAAAATAATGATCTGGCCCTTACTGCCAAGGTTTTTCAGAGCTATTTTGCTGACAAGATCTTGACCCTCCGCCGGGACCTCCCAGCCACAGTTGATGCAGTAAGCGAACTTGAGACTCCGTGCATGTTAAAACCAAAGTTGCAGAGAGACTCAGAAGCAGGCCTCTGCAGCAACCTCTGAGTGAACCCCAGGTGTTCAAGGATAGGCGCAGCCCTGCAAGTTCGCAGGCTGATAAGAGAGCCTGGCACCGAGAAACAACCGATCCTCCCAAGCAGCCAGATGGTTTCCCTAACAAGCTTGCATTCCAATCAGGCCGAGATGCGCTGGGAACGAAACGGTTCCCATGTGAGAGGGCTCCGACGCAGCCAGCGTATCTTAGATCAAAGTAGCCGGGACCTATAAAGATTGAGGCCGGAGTAAGCTCAGAATCTTGTGCCAACGTTTTAGCCACCTTGTCTTGCCTCATGGAACTTTGCCTGGGAAGCCTTCCTATTTTGGACTCTAGTTCTTGCTAAGCTTTGTTTCAAGCAACTTCTGGATTTAGCCGATTTCGGCCTCAAGATTATTACTGCCTTTTTGGACTCTTAAAGGCTGGGAGCATCATTGAACTCTTCTATCCTTGCCTTCTTTACCTATTTTTACTTATTCTAAATAAAGCATTTAAGCGCAGTTACTGTGTGTTGGTTTACTAAGGGTCCCTCCAAGTCAGGTCGCAACAGGAGGAGTTGCGTTGCCCTCTGTTGAATATAGTTAACGGCTCCCTTGAGCAAGGAGTCTTTCCGGAGGGTTTAAAAGAGCCTGTGGGTTTTCCACTGCTGAAGAAACCAGGGTTAGATCCATCGGTCCCTTCCAATTACCACCCGGTTTCGAATCTTTCGTTCCTGGGCAAGGTGATTGAGAGGGCAGCAGTGGAGCAGTTGCAGTCCTTTTTAACTGATGCAGTCGGATTAGATCCTTTCCAGTCCAGCTTCCGTTCGGGGCATGGGACGGAGACGGTTTTGGTTTCCATCACAGATCAGTTGCGCTGCCAGCTCGATCAAGGTGGATCGGTACTTCTTGTGTTATTGGATCTCACAGCAGCGTTTGATACTGTCGATTATGATCTTTTGACTCACCGCCTTGCCATGGTTGGAGTGAGGGGGATAGCTTTAAACTGGCTGTCCTCCTTCCTCCACAATCGGAAACAGCGAGTGAGGTGGGGTGAGTTGACCTCTGGGGGTTCCCCCTGGTTTGTGGGGTCCCTCAGGGGGCCATACTCTCCCCGCTGTTATTTAACATCTACATGCGGCCACTTGCTCAGCTTTGGGCTTGAGTGCCATCAGTACGTGGATGACACTCAGCTCATTCTGAAGATGGAGGGCCGGACGGACTCTGTACCTAATAATTTCCATCTGTGCCTTGAAGCCGTTACTGGATGGCTGCGAGCCAGTAGGTTGAAGGTGAATCCAGTGAAGACGGAAATACTCTGGTTAGGCCATCCGGGCAATAGGGATGTCCAGCTGCCGACCCTGGATGGCGTGGCATTATGCCCGTCATCATCAGTAAAAAGCCTGGGAGTCCTTTTGGACCCTCTGCTGTCAGTGGAGGCTCAAATCTCTATTGTCAGCAGAATAGCATTTTTCCACCTGCAACAGGCTAGGCAACTGGCCCCCTATCTGTCTCGGAATGACCTGGCCACGGTGATCCAGGCTACGGTCATCTCAACACTTGACTACTGTAACGCTCTCTACATTGGCCTGCCTTTGACAGTGATCCGGAAGCTCAAGCTGGTGCAGAGTACCGGATCACTTTCAAAGTTCTAGTGTTAACTTTTAAGGCCTTACATGGTCTGGGGCCAGTGTACTTGAGGGATCGCCTGTTCCCATATAATCCCATGAGATCCCTGCGATGAGAAAATCAGAATCTTTTAGATATTCCTAGTGTGAAGTCTTACCATCTAACGGTAACCTGACGAAGGGCATTTTCTATCATCGCTCCAGTCCTGTGGAATGATCTGCCCTCTGAGACTCGGGCTCTGCGAAATTTGGCAACTTTTCGCAAAGCCTGTAAGACTTTCTTGTTCAAGCAAGCCTTTGGGATCTAATGATGTTGTAATATGTATTGCTTTTATTGTTTTTACCGCGTTGAGTTTTGTAAACCACCCCGATCCTCTGGGAGTGGCGGTGTACAAGTCGAATGAATGAATACATAAATAAATAAATAAAAATAATAGAATATTGGTGTTGTTTTACCTTTGAAGAAGCGGTCTTTTTTACATGTAGGATCCCCCTTGGTCAATATCATTGCCCACTTCTCTCTGTTATTTATTTATTTAATTTATTATTCATTCTTGTATACCGCTCCTTCCAGCAGGCTCGGGGTGGTTTATTTATTTTATTTATTTATTTATTCGTTCGACTTAATATACCGCTCTCTCTGGAGCGGTATACATAAAACACATCATAAAACAACAATTTAAAACAACAACAATAAAAGAGCATACAACAATCAGCATGATATGACTCAGAGTTTGAATTTGTCAGGAGCCATTTGGTCGTCCCCCCCCTTGTTTGTGTGTCCTTTCCTTTTTCCCCTCAGCTGCTTAAGTGGAAAAAAGGGAAAAGGAAAAAGAAGGAGCCCGAGGCTGCTAGGAATGATGGGAGTTGAAGTCCAAAACATCTGGAGGGTTAAAGTTTGCCCATGTCTTCTATATACTCATATGTTGTTCAACATCTTTATTAATGATGTGGAGGAAGTTATAGAAGGCATGCAAATCAAGGGAGTAAGAGCGAATCCCCCAGACGACAGGATCAGAATTCAAAATGACTTTAACAGGTTAGAGAGCTGATTGGCCAAAATTAACACAAGGAATTTCAGCAGGGAGAAATGTACGGTATGTAGTGAGAGTGGTGGTTGACTAAATAACAATTCTCCAAGGATGGAGCGTACAACGTGTAGTAACCAATATAGTTGTATTAAACCATAAACAGCATAATGCATTCATACAACTTCAATATTATTAAGCATATTGCGGTTTTTATAACTTAGCAGTCGATTTATACATTTAAAGGGGAACACTTCCCCGGCGCGTACTCACGCTCAAGAGTCCTAAAGAAGAAAAAACCTCCGCGAATTAGTACAGTCCAAGCGGCCAGTCTCTTTCCCAATAGCGGGGGACAAAACAGTCCAAATCAAAGAGCGCCAAAGACGGACGTAAATAATATTCAAGGAAGATCCGTGCGGAGGGGATTCCAGGGTCGACGATATGGGGTATCCCAGCGCCGTATCGTTTCGCCGTGAAGCGGCTTCTTCCGGACCTAGGACTCAAATAGTGCAACACGGGGTCGCGGCTAAGGAAAATAAGAACCATTGTACAATATAATATCAATTAACACATGGCTCCATAGTAAACCCACCGGGAATGTCGGCAATACATACCAATTATAACAGCATTCATGTATAAGAGGCTAAGCGCCAATGGTCAGATCAAGGACAAATACAGGTGCAAGTCAAAACTTAATATAGGCGTTCGGGATGACGAATTCACAAAAGGACAATCATAGGAAACAGCTGATGTAATTAAATCAATAATTCACTTAAAGTGAGCTTGTCATTAAGCCCATGCGGGGATTCACATTTTAGGCGAATTATCCAGTCCCGTTCAAGCTGTAGTAACCGCTTCTTTACATCAATATGCGGTTTCTGTATAACCCGGTTTAACACAGTTACAGTGAAAGCTTCATGGTGATGGCGCATCATTTTAAAGTGGGAATATAAAATGGAGGTGTCATTCCGATTCTTAAATCTAGATTTATGCTCCGTAATCCTCACTCGGAGCTCTATTCCAGTCGCCCCAATGTAAAGATGGCCACAATCCTTACAAGTAATACAACAAATCACGTTCTTAACGCCACACGTGGAGCCCACCCGTATTTTGAACTTTTTGTTATTGTATGGGCTCCAAATGTACTCTTGAAGATTAACATGCTTACAAATGGAGCAATGATGACACGGATTAGTTTTACATCGGGAGGTGGTATCCACTGCGGATTGAATACGATGATCAGATTTTATCAACAGATTCTTTAAATTCGCAGTGCGCTTGTAAGCCACCATGGGAGGTAACTGAAGCCTGGGTATGTTTTGGATCAAAGGCCAAAATTTGGTTACAACAGACCTGATCTTGTTAGCATGGGGAGTGAACATCAAGGGCCAAATTAGGCGATCAACAGGGGGATGGGTTTTTTTTGTAAACAATTGTGTGCGTGGTATTTTTGACACCCTTTTTACAGCATTATCCAGGACTCTAGTGGGGTAACCCCGTTCTCGTAGATTTCCCATTAGTCTATTAGATGATTCCTTGAAATCAATCTCACATTATGAATTTCTTTTAAGCCTTAACAATTGTGCAAACGGGAGATTGTTCCTAAGAGCAGGGGTGTGGTAAGATCCATAATGTAAAGCATTTTTACTAGTGGGTTTCACATAGTTACGGACTTTAAGCCTGCCTGCTGATTTAAAAACACACACATCCAAAAATTAATCTGCGTCACATTATGATCGAAAGTAAAACGAGTATTGGGGTGCCATGAATTGAAATATAAGCAAATCTTTTCCAAATTGTTCATATTATTAACGATAATAAATAAATCATCAATATACCTATATGTCAGGATTGGGGAACCTGAGCTTTGGGGAAGGTCAGGTTCCCAATCTGTCATGAGGCAGCATCGACCTTTGGCCCAGTTCCTGGAGTGACCTTGGCCATGTGTGCATGGGACTGCTGAGTCAGCCTGGGAGTGGAGTAACTTCCAGGTGCCTGGGAGGAAGTGAGGTAACTCCTCCGGGTTTGGACATTGGACATTTGGACTCATGACGTCGCTCCTGTGACCCCGGGGTCATGCCCCTATGGACTACTGGGATTGCTGATTCATCGGAACATGATGACACATTGCTTGGACATTGCAATGGGTAGGGGAGGGGCACTGGGGTATATAAGGTGTGTTTGGGTGGTGGGCCGGCGCTTTAGCTTCACGGGTGCCGTACCTTCAATAAAATCGTGTTGGACCAAAACGACGTCTACGAGTGATCCCTACCGTGCATTGAAGAGTCGTTACAGAAGCTAAAGCCCCTGACCAACTATCCCAGCGATGGCGAGGTTGGCGTGGAACGAGGAGAAGTATCTGGACAGCTGGATTTTAGATGATAATGAAGAAATCCGGAGAACTCAAGAGTGGGAGTGGACCACTCTTGACCGAGTAGGAAGTCCAGATGTATCCCGAGAGTTGGCGGCCCGGGAGAGGAGACTCCGTGAAGGAGAGGAACTGTGGCAAGCTCGGGTGGAGGAGATGGTTGCTTGCCGAGCGAAGAAGAGGAGTGAGGCTTGGCAAGTGGAGCACCGAGAGGCTCGCTTGGAAGACCAGGCGGAGGAGTGCAAGGGCGCTCGCCTGGAAGGGATCCAGGAAGATCGTGTGAAGCGGTCTCGGAGTGGGCTGTTGAACCTGGCAACAGGAGGGGGTAGTGAGACCCCAGAGCCGGAGTCACCATCGGAGATTGATGTGTTGAACTGCAAATTGGAGGCAGTAGTGCAGATGGTAAGCCGGATGTCCCAGAGGATGGATGAGAAGGACCAGAGAGAATCGATCTGGCAAGCCCTGGGAGGTGGAGATTTTACCTATTATACCTGGATGGATGGAGCATCCGGTGAGCATCTTAAATCTCCTTCGGGGGTGAGGAGCCAAAGCCGAGAGCGAGAGAATCCTATCCCGGCACATCCTAGATCTCCGTCGAGAGTGAGGATGATGGGAGAGGACTGTCCGAGAAGTCCAAGGAGAGGTCCGAGGGTCCCATCAGCCGGGATGGGAAGAGGTATTACAAGGCCTGGAAGGTTGCCGGGGCCGAGAATGGCTTCTCAAGAATTTGGAGGCCGAATGAAAAAGGAGCCATTGCGTGTGGAATTTGAGGGAGAGGCATCTAAAGTTGCCTTCTTTATTGCAGCAGTACAAGACCATATGGAAGATTATGGACATTTGTATCCCAGCGAAAGCAGCCAGGTTAGAGCTATTGGTGCTGTGTTTAAGGGTCGAGCTGCCGAGTGGTATGTACAGTGCCACGATCGACGAGATCCCTGCCTGGGGTCGGTGAGGAGGTTCCTGCATGCCATCAAGAACAGATTTCGAGATCCTTTGGAAAGGATCAAAGCGAAGGAGGCGTTAAGGTGCTTGACCCAAGGTGCCAAGTCAGTAACTGAATATGCTGAAGAATTTATGGGTCTTGCCGGAAAAGTAGCTGAGTGGTCACAAGCTACCTTGCTAGAGCTGTTTAAAGATGGGTTACGCAAGGAGATCCTGGAGTGGTGTCTTCACCGAGATGACCCGGGAGACATCGACAGATGGATTCAACTAGCTGGCCACGTCGAAGGGATCTTGGCCCAGGTGCAGAGGCGGCGAGCCCAACCGATGAGGTCGCGAGGCATGGGTCGTGCATGGAGTGAGAGCAGACCCAAAGGTGTTGAAGTTAAGCCGTTCCAGTGGCAGCAAGAAACCCACATTGAGCCGAGTCCGCTGTTATGCTTGTAACCAGTCCGGACATTATGCTTATCAATGCCCCCAGAAGCCGGCAGTGTGAGTGGCTGCCGCTAAGGCTGCTGTGGTGGACAATGTTGTAAACGCAAAAGAGGGGGTGAGAAGTTATATTCAATGTATTTTGGTATTGGTTAAAAGGTGATCTTGTTGTAAAAAGGAAGCTTTAGTAGATTGTGGATGTTCAGAGAATATCATGTCTCCACAATTAGTAGAAGAGTTGGGGGGTGACACAAAACCGTTAGAAACTCCAGTTACCTTTAAACAGTTAGATGGGACAATGATTGAAGGGGGTCCTTTCTCTGTGGGGACGAAGGGGTTAACCGGGCGAGTGGGGCCGTGGGAAGGAGGGATTGATTTTGTTATGGCTCCCATAAAAGGGCATGAGGTGGTGTTGGGTATGCCCTGGTTAGAAAAGGTGAACCCCAAGATCGACTGGAAGGCTGGGACGGTTCAATGTGCCCCTAATGTTGAGAAGGGTGTTAGTAAAGAAGTGAAGGGAGTGCCCCAAGAATATTGGGATTACGCTGACGTGTTTAACCCTAAGTTAGCCCAAAAGCTTCCACCTGTTAGGAACGTACAATGCAGTATAGAGGTGAAAGAGGGGGCAGTTTTACCCAAGCCAAAAATCTACGCAATGACAGTCAAAGAAAAAGTCGCATTAAGAGAGCAAATAGATGATTATTTGAAGAAAGGGTTTATCAGGCGATCGGAATCCCCTTTGGCTGCACCAGTGTTGTTCAGGGAAAAGAAAGATGGGAGACTGAGATTGTGCATTGACTATCGGGGGTTGAATGCCGTTAGTACAACAAACTGCTACCCCTTACCGTTGATTAAGGATCTGTTGGGACTGTTGGGAGGTTGTAAGTTTTTCACAAAACTAGATTTGATTGACGCATTCCATATGATTCGTGTGAAAGAAAGTGACCAATGGAAGACAGCGTTCTCGTGCCCTCTCGGATTATTCGAATGGCTCGTAATGCCATTCGGTTTAGCAGGGTCTCCAGGTCTGTTTATGCAGTTAATCAACGAGGTGTTACACCCCCTTTTGTATAAGGGGGTGTTCGTTTATTTAGATGACATTGTGGTAGCGACCAGTACGAAAGAAGAGCATGTGAAGTTAGTGCGCGAGGTGTTGGAGCGGTTGAGGCAAGCGAGTTTATTTGCAAAGTTGAGTAAATGTGAATTTAGTAAAAATTGGATTGATTTTAGGGTACCGGATTGGCGAGTGGGGTGGCTATGGACCGGCGAAGGTGGAGGACGTGTTGAGCTGGGAGGCTCCGCGCACACGCCCGGCAGTTGCAAGCCTTTCTAGGGTTAGCAAATTTTTACCGGACTTTTATCCCAGGATTTGCAGTGATAGCCCTCCCGCTCACTGAGCTGTTGAAAACCAAGGGTAAAGGGGAGTCCAGGAAAGTCAGATCGCCAGGTGCGGTGATTGACTGGACTCAGGATTGTCAGGAAGCATTTGTTAAGTTGAAGAAGGCTTTCACTGAGGGCCCTTTGTTGCTGCATCCAGATGTGAATCGACCTTTTGTGGTTCAATGTGACGCCTCCGCTTGGGCTTATGGGGGTGCTTTGTTGCAGGAGGATGATCAGGGGAAATTGCGACCTTGTGCTTACTTTTCTAAAAAATTTGGTGAGCATGAACGTAAATGGCCTGTGTGGGAGAAGGAAGCATTTGCAGTTAAGAATGCGTTAGTGACATGGCGTCAGTTTTTGAAGGGGCAGCGTTCCCATTTGTAGTTATGACGGACCATCAAAATTTGGGTTATTTAAGAAACCCTCAGAAATTGTCTCCAAAGTTAGTGAGGTGGTCGCAATTTTTCAATAGGTTCAATTTTAAGTTGCAGCATATCAAGGGAAAAGAAAATGTGGTGGCTGATGCCTTGTCTAGATATCCTAGTGTAGGAGAGAATGGACTGCACAAGGAGGGAGAGGTTTTTTCCAAAGAACAGTGGGGGTGTGCAGTGCAAACCCGATCTCAGAAGAAGTTAGAGGATAAGAAGGAAGAGAAGATAGTGGATAAATGTAGTTTAGAGTTGCAAAGAGGTTGTGCAGAAGACTTGTGGTTGAGGGAACATGAGAAAGAATGTGTGAAGTTGAAAGGGTTGTGGATGATAGGAGGTAAAGTGTATGTACCTCAGGTGCTGAGGAAGAAGGTGTTGGAAATGCATCATGATCATAAGACGGCTGGACATTGGGGGATTACTAAGACTGTGTTGGCTATCAAGAAGAGGTACTGGTGGCCAGGTATGAAAGTAGAAATTAGGCATCATGTGGCAAGTTGTGAAGTGTGTGCTAAGAATAAGGTTCCCTCTGCCCGGCCGCAGGGGTTGATACAAGTAGTTGCTGATCCAACAAGGCCATGGACGCATGTTAGTACCGATTTTGTAGGAGAGTTGCCGTCGAGTAGGGGTTATCGGTATATTTGGACGGTTCTAGATATATTCTCTAAGCAGGCTCATTTTATACCGTTGAAGGGGCTGCCGTCTGCGGAACGATTGGCAGAATTGTATGTGCAGCATGTGTATAGGTTGCATGGTTGTCCGGAGCAGGTGTTGAGTGATAGGGGTGTCCAGTTTACTGCTCAGTTTTGGAACAAGTTTCTGGAAGGATTGGGGGCACAGAGGAAACTGACATCTGCTTATCATCCTTGTTGTAATGGTGCTGCGGAGAGAGTGCAGAAGTCGTTGGGGACTTATTTAAGAGTTTTCAGTCATCAGGAACAGAATAATTGGTCAGATCTCCTTCCTTATGCTGAGGTGGCATACAATAGTTCTATCCACTCTTCTACTGGACGATCGCCCTTTGAGATTGTTTATGGGCAGGAAGTGGCCCCTTTGCCGCAGCTGTTGGAGATAGAAGGGGAAGGAGGCAAAGGGGAGTGGAGAGTGCGAGCCCAGGAGGTTTGGAAGGAGGTGACGGAGGCTTTGAAGAAAGCGCAACGCTCATATAAACTGTTCGGAGATCACAAGCGGCAGGAGGGGGAAGAATATGCAGAGGGGGATTTGGTATGGCTGTCCACGGAGAACTTAAGACTAGGGTACAAATCAAAGAAGTTAAGTCCAAAATTTATAGGGCCTTTTAAGGTTGAGAAAGTGGTTAATAAGGTGTCATATACCCTCCTGTTGCCCAAGAGTTTAGGGAAAGTACATCCGACTTTCCATTGCAGTTTTGAAGAAGTATGTAAGCCCATTTCCTCCACAGAATTGAATGATGTTTTGTTTTCCTCAGGGGGAGGACGAGGTGGAAGAGACCATTATGTCAGGATTGGGGAACCTGAGCTTTGGGGAAGGTCAGGTTCCCAATCTGTCATGAGGCAGCATCGACCTTTGGCCCAGTTCCTGGAGTGACCTTGGCCATGTGTGCATGGGACTGCTGAGTCAGCCTGGGAGTGGAGTAACTTCCAGGTGCCTGGGAGGAAGTGAGGTAACTCCTCCGGGTTTGGACATTGGACATTTGGACTCATGACGTCGCTCCTGTGACCCCGGGGTCATGCCCCTATGGACTACTGGGATTGCTGATTCATCGGAACATGATGACACATTGCTTGGACATTGCAATGGGTAGGGGAGGGGCACTGGGGTATATAAGGTGTGTTTGGGTGGTGGGCCGGCGCTTTAGCTTCACGGGTGCCGTACCTTCAATAAAATCGTGTTGGACCAAAACGACGTCTACGAGTGATCCCTACCGTGCATTGAAGAGTCGTTACACCTATATATCACCTTAATATTGTCGGTGATATCATTTGCACAATTATTGGAGAAGAGGAAGTCCTCCTCTAGTGAAGATACAAACAGATTTGCTACTGTGGGGGCTAGGGCCAGCCCCATAGAAATACCCCCACATTGTATGAAATACTGGTCCCCAAACATAAAAGAATTATCAAGGACACTGGGGACTTTATTTCAAAGATTGACAATTTACAAGTTTCCCCCAGTGACGTGTTACTTTCAGGGGATATAGCTTCGTTATATACCAACGTGCCCCTGCCCCAAGCAAGGTTCGTAATCCACAAATTGTTAGACAGTAGGCCATTGCCGCACAATCCACCCACAGCATTTTTGCTTGAATTGTTAGATATTGTCTTCGAGTATAATTATTTTATGTTTGGGGACCAGTATTTCATACACGCCCCCTGAAAGGCCCATTGTGGGGGCCACCAACACATTATTACAACCCCTGGCTGTGTATTTAGACTCCTTTTTGCAACCTTACGTGATTCAATCCCCTGCCTTTATTAAAGATACAGGCGACTTCATTGCTAAAATCGATGGCATCCCGGTTAACCCAGAGGATGTTCTCATTACTGCGGATATAACTTCGCTTTATACCAACATTGATTTACCCACAGCCAGGGCTATTATTTTCAAACTTCTTGACCTTAGACCCCCAGCCCATCACCCCCCCCCACACACACAGCATTCCTTATGGAATTAGTGGATATAGTCTTCGACTATAATTATTTTCGTTTTGAAAAAGATTTTTTCATCTAAAAGGGCGGGGTCAGTATGGGTTTAAGTTTTGCGCCTTCGGTGGCAAATCTGTACATGAGTGACTTAGAACAACAATTCCTATTTCCTGATTTAGACATTACTCTACCCATTAGTCACTACTACAGATATATTGATGACGTCTTCTTCCTCCTTACAAAGGAAGGAGACCTTAACACCATTAGCGAATACTTTAATTCATGGGTGGAACTAATTACTTTCACGTTTACAGCTGACCCCCACAGCGTTACTTTTTTGGACCTTACTGTTTTCAAACATAATAATACCTTAAAGGTAAGAAACTATACTAAACCCACCAATAGGAACTCCTACCTTCACTACCGGTCTTACCATACCCCTTCCCTTAAGAACAGCCTTCCCTTTTCCCAATTTATTAGATTAAAACGTAATTCATCGACTAATTCGGATTTCGAAACCTCAGCTTCTTTCCTTACTTCCCAACTTCTTGCTACTTCCACCCGTGTGGACACTGTGCTCAATGCAAGTTTGTATATACTGACAAACACATTTTCAATCCGGGCACTGGGCAGTACATCAACTTTCGTGGGTCATATTCCTGCAATTCGGACTGCACGGTGTATGGACTGGTTTACCCTTGTGGAAGCCTTTACGTGGGCGAAACTAAACGTTGTCTACGTCAGAGGGTATCGGAACACCGTTCGAGGATCCGCTGGTTGTCTGAAGACTCCCCACTTTACACACATTGTAAAGACAAAAATCATGGACCGGACTCCCTGAGATTCTTTGGCTTACAACGGGTCATTATCCCTCCACACCAAAACGCTGATTTATTATTGAGACGTGCTGAAACGGCCTGGATTTTAAAACTCAATAGCGAGCAGCCCTCCGGCCTAAATGAAAAATTACGGATTCATGACCTGACCCTTTAAGACTCTCCTGAATGCTTTGCTCTTTAGTCCCCAGCCTCACCTGTGCTCCTTACCTCCAGTGTGGATTTAACTGTATTGTTTGACTCAATTAATTGCATTTGCCATGACCACATAGGGAGACACACTTCTCACCCTATGCTCTAGGTATGTTTATTTGCCCTGTTTGATTATTGGATGATTGCCTCTTCTGACCATGTTTATACATATTACCAGATTTGGTGTATCATGAAATTGCATATAATGTTACCATGTTGATTATTGAATGCTCTGTGGATTGCTTTTATGGATGTCGAGATGACTCATTGTATATAATTTCTCATAGACTGATATGGTCACCTACCCCTGTGGACACCTCTACTTATTTGTCGCATAGCCTTGACAAAGACCAGCCAGGTCGAAACGTGGAAAGGGCCCACGCACCTGCGTCCTCGTCAGCTTTCGATGACATCGGAACACCACCGACTACCCCACTTGGGGTCCTCCCAACAACACGCATCGGCGTGGGGATTACAAATTTATTTAACGCAACGGCGTTTGGATTACAAATGGACGTTTGCCTACTATTATTTTGTATGTGTATTAACACTTATTTCTCTTTGAACTTGCCACAATAATGATTTCTCACTACCTCGAGATTCATGTGTTTGTTTTATATTGTTAAGCACCACGCCCTGTTTGTTTGAACTGAGTAGGTCTGTAATGGAGACCAGGACGGTCTCTGTCCCATGCCCAGAACGGAAGCTGGACTGAAAGGGGTCTAGCCAGGTTTCATCATCCAAAAAAGCCTGCAGCTGCTCCATTGCTGCCCTCTCATTTACCTTGCCGAGGTACGGCAAGTTGGACACTGGGCGGTAATTGGAGGGAGCCGCGGGGTCTAACCCTGGCTTCTTCAGCAATGGAGTTACCACCGCCTCTTTTAACTCCTCTGGAAAGGCTCCTTGCTCAAGGGAGCAGTTGACTATATTCAACAGAGGGCCACGTAACCCCTCCACGCAAGATCGAATCAGCGTGGAGGGGCACGGGTCGAGGGAGCAGGTGGTAGGTCGAAGAGCTGCGACTATCTTGTCAACATCCTCTGCATCCAGTGGTCGAAACTGGTCGAAGGTGGATCCGGCGGAGGGCCACGGAGTGTCAAGCTCTTGTACTGTATCAACTGTGGTGGGCAGGTCCCGGCGGAGCGTCAGAATCTTGTCTGCAAAATGACTCTGGAAAGCCTCAGCGGTAAGAGGCCGATCATCATTATTTGGGATGGTAGGGACCGTCGTGAGCTGCCGAATTATCTTGAACAATTGGGCCGGGCGTGAGTCTGCAGACGCTATCAAGGAAGCATAATGGGAATTTTTCACTTCCTTGGTAGCATGCTCATAAACTTCCATAAAGAGCTTATAAGTTGATTCCGAAGGTTCGTCACAGAGCTTCCTCCACACGCGCTCTAGCCGTCTCTTCTCCTGCTTCATGGTTCTTAGGTCTTCTGTGAACCATGGGGAGCGGCCCTAGCGGGGTCGGAGAGGGCGTTTAGGGGCAAGTCTAGGCACCACAAGTCTAGGGAACCTCAATGCCCACTCAGCCACAGTCTCCAACAGCAGGGAGAGACTCCTCGCTGGTGCGCTAGGTGCTCGGTACACCAGCAAGAAGGCTACACTCTCCGGGGCTCCCCACATCAGGCCAACACTTTCAATCCCATCTGTTTCCAGTGCAGGGACCACTCTAAGATGTAACAGGTCACGGGAGAGAATATCCACTCCCCCCCCCCCCCCCCCCGCCTCATGTTCCTATTCTGGTGAGCAACCACATAATCAGGGGACGCTAACTCGTGCAGGCAGGTTTCATCGCCATCGTTGATCCAGGTTTCTGTTATGCAGCAAAGATCGACTTGCTGTTCCAAGAAGAAATCCTTAAAAGTTGCGGTTTTATTCCTAACTGAGCGTGCATTTACTAACACCAGAGAGGAAGGGGAGGAAACTGGAAGCCTGTCACCAGTGTGCCTCGGGATAGGACGCAGGTCAGAGGCATGCCGAGTCTCACGTTGACTCGGCATACCTCTCGCTTTCGGCCTGTGCCTAATGCTGTACTTCCCCATCCCAGAGATCACTGCAATAGGGGCTTCCACAGGACCCATTGTAGTCCTTACAGGCTTAACTTGCGGCACACCCCCTGAAAAGGGAAATCGGGGGGGGGGGGACAAACCATTGGAGCTTGGCACACATGGTTGAGTTGTTGCCCTAAAGCCATCCGTTGGACAGGAAAGGCCGCCCATTAAGTTCGTGGGAGAAGCCTTGGCTTTGGTGTGAACTTTTACGGATCTGCCATTCCTTCTGGTTGAGAAGCCCACCCCCCAAAAGGTCCTGGACTTATAGCACCGTTTCCGCTAGCGGGGGCCTTGCTGGCTCTTACTTGGAGGCTTGGTGTTTTTAGCAATAGTTTTTGAGTCCCCCTACGCCATGTCCTTATTGGCTGATGGTGAGTTCATTATACATCCATCAGGATCTCTATTGGGCACTGGGTGTTCCCGCGTGGTAGATGTTAGTCCTGGCTCCAATGAGACCTGGTTGTGGTGATCTAAAACGACCATTCTACTACTCTCCTCATTCTCCACCAGTAAGGGGAGGAGGTTGAAGCGTCTGCCTGGTGGATTAGGGCTGGCGTCAAGGAAGTTCCAGGCTTTAAAGCCTGAGGATCACCTCCCAAGTGGATTAAGGCTGGCGTCGGGGGCCTTTCCGGGTTCTGAGTCTGCCCTGGGTTGCTAGAAGCGTCCGTCCTTGTCAAGGGCTGGGGAGGCAGGGAAGAGTCAGTCATTACCTCATCAGAGGGAGGCTGGGGTGGCGGAACTATGCTCACTGTCATCCCCGGCTCTGCTAAAGCGAGCATAGGTGGCGGAGTCTTCATCTTCTGGCCGCGCCCTCGGCCCCACCTCCGGTCACGCCTCTGCTTGCTCCGACCCCCAGTCTCTTGCTTTGGGACTGGGGAAGGAGACGGAAGGGCCTGTGAGGCTGGTGTGGCCATCATCGCTTCAGCAGAAAGAGGCTGGAGAGGCTGAGGAGGTGGAGCTGAACGCATGGTTGTCATCGGCTCCGCAGGCAGGGGTGGTGGAGCCTTCTTCTTGCCACGCCTCTGAGTACACTGCCTAGAGATCAAGGAGAGTCTTAGTCCCACTCGATTCTGCTTTGATCAGATGTCACCTGGAATCCTGTATCTAGTTCTGGGTACCACACTTCAAGAAAGATGCAGACAAGCTGGAAAATGCTTAGAGGAGGGCAACCAAAATGATCAAAGGTTTGGAAACCAAATCCTATGAGCAGCATCTTAGGAAGCTGTCAGAAAAACCATCTGGGAGGGGTTGAAACGTTTCCTACCAAGATGACTTTTCAGGTCAGTGTCTCAACAAGGTCCTGAAATGACCATTATTACACAAAGCTTCTTCACAGGTAATAGGTCCTGAATCATTTCTCCTTCTTAAAGCCAGTTCTTGTTGGCCACAAGAACTGGCTTTCTTCTTATTTCCTTTCTCATGACGATGGGTTACATCAATACGTTTTCCACTGTGAATTAGCAAGAAGTTTTCAGACAAGCACAAGTTGTTCTGATGGTACTCTGTTTTTTGGTGTCCATTGAAGACTTCTATTTCATTTTCCCATTGCACCAATGGTTTAGTCACCAATACACCAAGCTTCTGATGACCACCTTTACTCAAAATATAAACACAAGCAGCTGGCGGCGTGAGACGGAGGGATCAGCGGGTTCACATGGGAATGTGGGTATTGTTTGCGGGGAGGTGATTGGTGAAGGGTATAAATGTGTGGTGTTGGTGATGGGAACCATTCTTGGCTTTAAGTGTTTCTGGATCCTTTAATAAAGAAGTTGAATTTACCAGAGGAAGTGCTGCGTGGTTCTTCATCTGAATTAAGGTGGTCTGACACAGAATCATAGTGATGAAGCTGGAGAAAAAGGTTGGGGCAATAACACATCCCTGTTTTACACCTGATTCCATGTTAAATGGGCCACTTTGGGAGCCCTTGCTGTCTAAGGGCTTGTAAGACTACCCTTTTCCGGCAAGCATTCAATCTTAGCAGCCCCTCTTAAATCTCGTAGAAACTTGGTTTTTTTATGTATTGCTTTTTAATGTATATGCTTTTAGATTTTGTAAACTGCCCCGAGCCTACAGGGAGGAGCGGTATAGAAACCGAAATAATAAATAAATAAATAAATAAGACTGTTGCCATCATGTCATCGTGGAAGAGCCACAGGATGTTCACAAATTTGTCAGGACTTCATCCAATTTTTGTAGGATGGTCCAGAGAGCACTGTGATTCACTGTGTTAAATGCCTTTCTGACGTCAATGAATGCTATGTACAGATGTGCATATATTGTACTTGTGACATGGGCACATCTCTGCCCCTATCTGGACAAACGTATTATTGCAGCTCCCATTTTGCATATTAGAAGCATTAATACTGAAGAGCAAATGTAAAAAATGCAGAAAGACTTGGAAAAGAGGTTTTAAAAATAATACCTTTTGCAAATCTATGCATATCTTCATACATTTAATGGGCAGAATAAGATGTATTTTTAAAAACAAAGTGAAAAAACCCCCAGCAGATTGGTGCATTGGCTAGGAATCATTTTTGTTGGGCTGAATTAAAGCTTCACCATATTTTAATCTTTAAAAATTGGGTTCCATTTTCAACCTGCTCTTTGGCCCTTAACCCATCAGGTAATCAGGAGAAGACTGTGGCCAGATAACAAACAGTTGACTTGGAAAATGTGTTTGAGAGCTACTGCCAGTACAAATGATGGGCATAATAATAATAATACACTTTATTTATATTCTGCTCTATCTCTCCAAGGGGACTCATAGTGGATTACAGTATACATATATATAGGCAAACATTCAATGCCTTTTATACAGTAACAACAATGACATACAATACAAAAACTAAGGCAAAGGTTTCCCTCTCCATCTCTCATGCCTGGAGGGTGTGCTCAACTCTGGCCACCGGGAGGTGCTCTTTTTCCATGTTGAGGAGCCTGTTGTCCCTAAACCTTCCTGGTTATGTTGCACCTTTTACCTTCCTGCTGAGGCGGTACATATTGATCTACTCACATTGCATGTTTTTGAACTGCTGGGTTGGAAGAAGCTGGGGCTAACAGCAAAAGCTCACCCTGACCCATGGCTTCAAACTGCCAACCTTCCAGTCAGCAAGTTTTTCTGCAGCTAGCAGTTTAACCGCAATCTCTAAATGATGAAGAGGGGTTTTAAAAATCTTTTACATTCATTTTACTCTTTTAATCTGAGAGTGAATGACTTTAGTAATATACGTAGTTTAATTCTATTTTAATGTTCACTTTCTGAATGGTTTTAACTGTGGGCTGTTTTTAAGTCCAGATTCTGAATTTAAAAGTCACAGATTAAAATCAAATTGTAAATATTTGAGATTGGCTTTTGTGAATTAGTTTTAGGCTAGTTTTTAACTTCAAATATGTTTTAAACGGTGAATTTTGAATATGTTTTCAATGCTGTGACTTTGAGTATGTTTGAAATGGGTTTTAACTAGAATTTTAAAAAATATTGTTTATATTTAATCCTGTTTTAATGTTTGCATGTTTGTGTATTTTAAATGCACAAACATGCTTCTGTTAAGGTACTTTGAGTCTTCTTCAGGAGAGTTAAAGTGGGGTAATAATAATAATAATAATAATATAGAGCAGAATAACAATAACAACAAAAGCTGACCCAATCTAAAGAAACTTCCCACAATCCTGGGACAAAATCCAAGGAAGTGAAAACGATCTCTCACAACTCATTCATTTAATGAACTCCTTGGCGAGTTCCTTTGCCATAGTTTATTTTCACCACTGTTCATTGGTATGACTCAACCTTCAACATTCTTGGTTAGGCGTTAATATTTATCAAGCGTTCCGTGGTTGGAAAGAGGACAACACACACAAGCTCAACATTGCCAGAATGTTTGATTTGCCAGAGTGCTATCCAAACTCCTTTCCCCCAGGAGTTTCAGCATTCATTTGCATATATCTGTGATTGTATGCTCAGGTGAAATGAGGACAAGACAGCACCAGCCAAGGTTAGTTTCCTGATGAATTAAATGTTGCTCAGAGTACATCCATAGATTGCACAATATTAAAACCATGCAAACAAGGGCGTTTTTATGATATATTGATCAACATGTCCACATGACTTAGTCCCAATGTAATGTTAGCAAAGGAAAACAGTGCTTAAGTGATCCCCACTCCTTTTTTCAAGTTGAGCAAAACATTTTTATAGTCTCTATATTATGAGTTGTATTAACAGTTCTACTGGCATGTAATAGAATGACAGAGTTAGAAGGGCCAATTGCTCATAGGCACTGAGTCCAACTTCTGGCTTGATGCAGAGTAGTCTTCTAGAGCAGTGTTTTTCAACCCTTTTTGAGCCGCGGCACATTTTTTACATTTACAAAATCCTGGGGCACACCACCAACCAAAATGACACAAAATGACACTCTAACACAGTAATACATATAGTTGACCTTGAGTTTTGGAGTTATAGTTCACCAATATCCAGAGAGCACTGTGGACTCAAAGAATGTTGGATCAGGACCAAACTTGACATGAATACTCAATATGCCCAAATGTGAACACATATGGAGTTTGGTCACACCTTGGACCTGATTTTTGGTTCGGGCTTGCAAATGTCTCTATCTTCATCAGTGGAGGTCCCGTGGTTCGATCATTCAGCTCTGAATGTTCGGATAAATATATGTGCTCCTCACACCCAAGAACTATAAATCCCAGACCTTGTTTCTGGGATTTATAGTTAACACTGAATCAAAGAGCATCCTGAACTCTTGCAACAATGGAATTGAACCAAACTTGGCATATTGAACTCTCATTACCAACAGAAAGTACTGAAAGGGTTTGCCTTAGAATTGACCTTGAGTTTGGAAGTTGTAGTTCACCTACACCCAGAGAGCACTGTGGACTCAAACAATGTTATGTTATGTTGTTGTTTGTTTTCTATCCAGAATCACAATGTTGGAAGGAGGCTCACCACTTTAAGGTCCCTAAAACAGGCATGGGAAAACTTTGGCCCTCTGGGTGCTTTGGACTTCAACTCCCATCATTCCTAACAGCCTGAGGCCCCTTCCTGCTTAAGTGGCTGGGGGGGAGGAAAAGGGCCTGAGGCTGCTAGGAATGGTGGGAGTTGGAGTCCAAAACACCTGGAAGGTCCACGTTTGCCCATGCCAGCTTTCGACAGAGACCTCCCCCTCCCCCTCCCCCTTCGCACCCTTTCTTCTCCCTCCTGCCAAACACTTTTTCTTCTCTACTCGGGTTCTCTTCTTCCCAGCCTCGCTCTGCTCACTTTACCTCGCTTTGACGTGACCTGTGCGGGCGCTACTGCACAGACTCGCACCATGTCTTCCTCCCTCCCCCCTCCCCTTCTGAACACGCTTACCCTGCCCCCTCGGAGCAAAATGGCAGCAGAAGCGGCAGCGTGAGCAAAGCGAGCAGAGCGAGGCTGGGAAGAAGGGAGCCCGAGTGGAGAAGAAAAAGTGTTTGGCAGGAAGGGGAAGAAAAGGTATTGGAGGTTCCAATTTCCCATGGCACACCTGATGATCGCTCACGGCACACTAGTGTGCCACAGCACACTGGTTGGGAAACACTGTTCTAAACTCAAACAATGTTGGATCAGGACCAAACTTGGCATGAATACTCAATATGCCCAAATGTGAACACAGATGGGGTTTGGGGAAAATAGACCTTGACATTTGGGAATTACAGTTTCTGGGATTTATAGTTAACACACAATCAAAGAGCACCCTGAACTCTTGCAACAATGGAATTGAACCAAACTTGGCATATTGAACTCTGATTACCAACAGAAAGTACTGAAAGGGTTTGCTTGCGAATTGACCTTGAATTTGGAAGTTGTAGTTCACCTACACCCAGAGAATACTGTGGACTCAAACAATGTTATGTTATGTTGTTCCAAAGATAGTTGGTATTGAATGTATTGGTGCGACGCTTAATAGTAGAGAGTGTGCAGCTGTTTTCTTGGTTTACCGGGCACCTGGGTACCTGAGGGAGAGCCTGTCTGAATTATTAGATCTTGTGGCAGACTGGGCCCTCATCGTTCTTGGGGATTTTAACATGCAGGTGGATGCATCTTCTCCTTCCCTAGCGACTAAGAACCTTGTGACAACTATGGAAGCACTGGGGCTCACATTACTTAAGACTGGTCCCACCCATTGGTCTGGTCACACCTTGGACCTGATTTTTGGTTTGGGCTTGCAAATGTCTCTATCTGCATCAGTGGAGGTCCCGTGGTTCGATCATTCAGCTCTGAATGTTCGGATAAATATATGTGCTCCTCACACCCAAGAAGCCAAACCAATCTTTGCCCGACCTAGGAGACTCATGGAGCCTACCAGCTTTTTGAATGCCCTCAAGGGCTTGGAAACGTCGAACATCCCTCTCACCGAGCAAGTTAACAACTGGAACGCCAGACTATTGGCAGCTTTAGAAGAGATTGCTCCAAAACGCCTTTTCCTCCCCCATCAAAACCGTGTCCCTTGGTATACCAGCGAGCTAAGGGCGATGAAGCATGAGCGGAAACGGCGAGAACATCAGTGGCGCTGGAACCCAGATGAGTGGTCAGCGTCTGCTTTCAAGGCTTTCTGGAAGTCCTATGAGTCAGCAGTGAAAGAGGCCAAAAAACCTACAACTCCTCGCTAATAGCCACTGCAAGATCCCGCCCAGCGCAGATATTTAAAATTGTCCGAGCCCTGACAAACCCAGCTCCTATGGTTCAGGATCCTACAACGTTGACTGTTACAGCTGAAGCATTTCAGAAAGGAAGATCAACACGCTACGGCAGGAGCTGCCCCCGACAGCAGATACTCTGAATGAGCTAGAAACCCAGTGACCGTCTGATGGACCCATTTTTGACCAGTTCACCCCTCTTGACATGGAGACCGTAACAAAAATCCTGGCTGCGGCAAAGCCCTCCACCTGCTCTCTCGACCCCTGCCCCTCTTGGTTGGTTAAATGTTGTCTGGATGGATTACTAGATCCCTTAAGGAAAATCATCAACTGCTCACTTGAGCTTGGGGTCTTTCCAGATAATTTAAAAGAAGCTTTAGTCCATCCTTTATTGAAGAAACCAAACCTGGATCCTGCAATTTTGTCTAACTATCGCCCTGTCTCCAATCTTCCATTCCTGGGCAAGGTGATCGAGCGAGCTGCGCTGAGACAACTGCAACAGTTTCTGGACGATACCGCCGGCCTGGATCCTTTTCAGTCCGGCTTTCGCCCAGGCCATGGGACAGAGACGGTTCTGGTGGCTATTACTGATACACTTCATTGTTAGCTTGATAGAGGGGGGTCGGCACTCCTGATACTCCTGGATCTTACAGCTGCATTCGACACTGTCAACCATGACCTGCTGATCCATCGACTCACTATAGTGGGAGTTTGTGGTCGGGCCCTCAGTCGGTTTGACACATTTCTTCGAGGCCGGTCTCAATGTGTCGAGTACCTAGATTGAGCCTCTGACAGATCTGCCCTCTCATGTGGGGTGCCTCAGGGAGCAATTCTCTCTCCCCTCCTCTTCAACGTCTATGTGAGACCTCTTGCCAGCCTCGTGTGGAGCTTTGGTCTGGAGTGCCACCAATACGCAGATGATACCCAGCTGCTTTTACGGCTGGAGCCTGGAGTCACCTCAATACCAGACAATTTCACCTTATGTCTTGAGGCTGCATTGAGATAGCTGCGTGCCAGTAGGCTGAAGGTGAATCCTACTAAGACTGAGATTTTCCAGCTCACCCAGGATACTCTTACAGTGTCCTGGGGAGGCCAAAACTGCATTCCTTTGAACCGTGGATACGGAAACCCACTGGGCCCCCATATGGATTGTCAATGGATTGCCTCCATTTTGGTGTCATATTTTCCCTAGACTAATTATAAGACTAATTGCTATCTCGCTTTTACTCTTTGAGCCCCTACGCCCCAGGAATAACCTTTTTTTAATCAGAAAAGATGAACTTCAAGTAGAAGCCAGCTAATTGTCATCCATGGCTCCTCACTGTAACGCCGATCCTGCCGCCGTCTCATGGATGTCCAGAAGCCTGTGACCCGGGGAGCTTGCTGTGGTCACCCCTTGGGACCCCCGGAAGCAAGCAGGCAACTCTGGCCCCATGGTGAAACGGGATTTGCAGTTTTCTTCTCTGAATGGACAGACCTCAGCTCCCCGCATCTGCAGCGATCCCCAGGGTGGATCACATGAATTCACCAAACCCCTTCCTTTACACTTATGAACTTTCTTGAACTTTTATGGACTTTTGCTCATTTTTGAAGGAGTTTCAGTAACTTCTTGGGAACTTGTTCCTTTCAAATCCCATGGACTCTCCTCATGATTAATGAATTCCAATGGACTCTGGTGGGCTGATATGAGATGATATGGTTCCTATTTCCCTTCTATATGCTATTTCCCTTACCTATATACTTTTCTCTTCCCTGTGTTCCTGTATAAAAATAAGAAATGCCACCTTTTCGTGAACCCAGCATACCAAGGCTCCAGGGAATCTCTCATTTTCCAGGTATTCTTGGAAGACACAGATTATCTAGACCCGGCACAGTCTGGTTTTAGGCCAGGGCATGGTACCGAGACAACCTTGGTTGCCTTAGTGGATGATCTACGCCAGGAGCTAGACAGGGGGAGTGTGTCCCTGTTGGTTCTGCTGGACCTCTCAGCGGCCTTCGATACCATTGACCACGGTATCCTTCTGGGATGCCTCACAGAGATGGGGCTTGGAGGCACTGTCTTGCAGTGGCTCCGGTCCTTTCTGGAGGGCCGATCTCAGAAGATGTTATTGGGAGACACCTGTTAAACCCCACAACCATTGTCTTGTGGGGTTCCTCAGGGTTCAATACTATCTCCCATGTTGTTTAACATCTACATGAAGCCGCTGGGGGAGATCATCCGGAGTTTCGGAGTGCAGTGTCTATCTGTACGCAGATGATGTCTAACTCTGCCACTCCTTCCCACCTGCTACTAAGGAGGCAGTTCAGGTCCTGAACCGGTGCTTGGCCACTGTGTCTAACAAATTGAGGTCTAACAAATTGAAATTGAATCCAGACAAGACAGAGGCATTCCTGGTCAGTCGAAAGGCCGAACAGGGCATAGGGTTACAGTCTGTGTTAGACGGGGTTACATTCCCCTGAAGATGCAGGTTCGCAGTTTGGGTGTGATCCTGGACTCATCACTGAGCCTAGAACCCCAGGTTTCTAGGTGACCAGGGGAGCATTTGCACAGTTAAAACTTGTGTGCCAGCTGCGCCCATACCTTGGGAAGTCTGACTTGGCCACGATGGTCCATGCTTTGGTTACATCCTGTATAGATTACTGCAACGCTCTCTACGTGGGGTTGCCTTTGAAGACTGTTTGGAAGCTGCAACTAGTCCAACGGACAGCAGCCAGGTTGATAACAGGAGCGGCATTCAGAGAGCGTACAACTCCCCTGTTTTGCCAGCTCCACTGGCTGCCAGTTTGCTACCGGGCACAATTCAAAGTGCTGGCTTTAGCCTTTAAAGCCCTAAACGGTTCGGGTCCAACTTACCTGTCCGAACGCATCTCTCCCTATGAACCATCGAGATGTTTAATATCATCCAGAGAGGCTCTGCTCTCGGTCCCGCCTTCTTCACAGGTGCGGTTGGCGGGGACAAGAGACAGGGCCTTTTCAATGGTGGCTCCTCGGCTTTGGAACGCCCTCCCTAGAGACATCAGATCGGCCCCCTCCCTACTGACATTTTGCAAGGAAGTCAAGACCTGGCTGTTTGAGCAGGCATTTGCTGATGAAATATAACGGTTTAATTAGATATATGGAATGACAACGATGTGAAGTAAAGTGATTTCAACATGATGCTGAGACTGTAATTGTATGTTTTAATTGCTAATTGTTGTGCTATATGGTCATTGTTTGGTTTGTTACTCATGTTTTTGATTGGAGGGCAGAGACTGGCTTGTGTAAACCGTCCCGAGTCACCTTCAGGCTGAGAGGGGTGGTATAGAAATATGACAAATAAAAAAAAATAGTAAATCCCTAAACAAAGAAGGACTTAACAAAGAACACTCACATGGACAATAACAGAGGACACATCACTTCAAACCTCGGAGCCGGCCCGTTGGAAGGATATGTCCCTTGGGCATGCACCTCCAAACACCTGAGCTGGCCCATCTGGAGGACGTGCCCCATGGTGATTCTTATCATTCCTCACAAAGGGGACATCCTGCCTTCGGGAGGGTTAGCATGTCCCATCTGCCTCACCCTTTTTTTTCATTCCCTTGACCGAAACAAGACAAGATATCATCAATGGATCCCATATCCAGGATTATGGATTACTGGGGTCTAGCATCCACGCCATACCAAAATGTTTATTTTCTTCACTTGGGATAATACCCAAAGCTAGCTTGAGGACTCTTGGAGTAATTGCCAGCCCTTGGACAAACATTAAGTCATTTAATCCGCTCATCATTTCCTCCCAGTTCATTGTTTCCTGCCTGAACTGCCTCCTCCATTCTCATTGGTCGAGAGCCCGGGGTGGCACTGGTTTCCTGATTGGCTGGGGCGCGGCTAAGCCGGCTGCACCTCCCTGCCAGCTGATGACTCCAACCAATCAGCGTAAAGCTGGCAAAGGGCCAGGCGGCAGGAAGTTTGAACTTTGACAGCTCTGTTTTCTCTATAAAAATGTAATGTTTTGCCTTGCGCTTTATGTCAGCTTTTGGGCAAATGATTGCAGCTTGACATCCGCTCCAGCTGGAATGAAATAAACAACTCAGTGGCATTTCTTCAACTTGGTGAGATTTTATTTGGGGAAATTCAGGGAAAATTCAATTGGTTGCTTCCTATCTCGCCAAGGCTATATCGGATCCTCTTTGTGGGTCTGACTGGTCTCTGCTTTTATGGCAAGACCCCCAAATTCTTGCTCGATGTCAGCTGCAGCCTGTTGGACTAGTTAAAGTTTCCGAACAGTCTTCCAAAGCCCCATGTAGAGTGCTTTCCATGGGATTCAGTAATTCTGCACTTGAACCCATTGGACCCTTGAGACGGGGATTTTGTTTTGAACCATTGCTTTCTATGGGATGCAGTAGCCCTGCCTCTGAACCCACTGGACCCTTGAGACATGGATACTGTTTTAAACTACTTCTTTCCATAGGAAGGAGTAATCATGCCTTTCTATCAACAGGGATGACAGCTCTCTGCTAAGTACAATATTATAACTGGAACAAACCAGCAAAGGAAAACTGCCTGCTCTCCATTTTGCAATGCCTCTATTACGCTATGTCTGTCATTAATTTTTTTTTAAAAAAATTGCAAATAAAAGATGTTACTATTCAATTCAGTAAAGAGGGATAACAGCCCACTGCTCAGGACCACCCATCGGAGCGCCCCTTTTCACCATTGCAAGCTCTGAAGCAGAATGGAGACGGTCATGGACCCCATCAGTTACATGTTGTTTTGAGCCAAATAACAGATCCTTGGTGCTATAGCAGACTTGGCCACACGGTCAGTAGGCTAGGTTTTGCACCCCACGAGTTAATAAATCTTGGGGCAAAAGTGTGTTCAATTGTATACCAAAGAGCTTTCGACATTGCTGCACAAAATGATCTAATGATCATAGCACAAGCTAGAGCTACTCCATACCTGGCTAAATTTAAATGTAACATGGGCATGGGATCTTATCTTTCCTTTATGCTACTGAAGGCGAGCCCCAGAAAGAGCCCATCTGCATCCTAATTGGTTTGACCTGCAGCAGGGAGTTCCAACGTTTCTGCACATGTGGTCTGGCATCTCTAGCACAAAAGGCTGGGATTTGGCATCAAAAGACCTTTGATGCGGCTCCCTTATGAAATCAGGTTGCAACGCCTTGGTCTTTTCAGCCTTGAAAGACGGCGTTTAAGAGGTGACTTGATCGAAGTGTATAAAATCATGCACGGGATAGAAAAGGTGAATAAAGAAAAATTATTTTCTTTGTCACAAAACACTAGGACTAGAGGGCACTCCCTGAAGCTCCAAGGTAGGAAAATTAGGACTAATAAAGGGAAATATTTCTTCACCCAGAGGGTCATTGGGAACTCACTTCCAGAAGAGGTTGTGACAGCGGTCAGCCTGAACAATTTCAAGGCAGGATTAGACAGATTCATGGATACCAAGTGTATCGGTAGTTACTGAAAAGGACATTCAAGTGCCACCTCGGAGTTGGCTGAGGTAGGCAGGATTTCCCTGGGTACTGGTTGTGGGGGGTCGGGAGCAGGTGAGGGTTTTGCCCTCCCTTCTGCTCGAGATCCCCGTGTACAACTGGTGGGCCACTGTGTGATACAGAATGCTGGACTAGATGGGCTGAGGTCCGATTCAGCACGGCTCTTCTTATGTTCTTATGACCTCTAGCCATTTCTACCTCTCTGTTTTCTTGCCTCACTTAACCCGAAGCCATGGACTCTTTGTGCACGGAGTTGCATACAGACAGGCCAAGAGGGGCAAGCCCTGAGTGATTTGGGAGACATAGTTTTCCAAGGACTTCCATGTGTTTTGATTCTTCTCTGGCTATTAGCAAAAAGGACTTTTCTCTTATAGTTTCACCAAGGACCAAGGATTGTTTCAGTGAGCCAGGACACAGCTCTCTTCCCCCCCAATGGACTCCAAAACCCTTCCCCACTATTTCCAGCTGTTTCATGGACTGATGGAACCCAGTGAAGATGCAACAATTGTTTGTCTGCCTTTTTGTGATCTTTTCTTTGTCTGGGCTGCAAAAGGGAACGATGTATGCTAAGTGGTGCCCTGTTTTATCCCAAATGTTTTGTATAATCTTTTCCTTGTGTTATTTCCCTCATTGTTGCTTCATGTTTAAGAAAAGCCTTCTGAGACCCAGCAGGGGATTAGGAGGGCCGCAATCTGACTGGCTGCTCCCATACAACCAGCCACCATTTTCATGTTGCATACCCATAGAGGCAGATCCCAGTTCTTTTATCAGGGTCTTTCCCCTGAGCAGCCTCTGGAATCTACCCACCCATGACATATTAATTTCTGAGTTTAGCCTATTAATAAAGTCATGGGAAATTGGACAAAAGAAACCAAATTTCATAACATGGCTATTTCAATGGAAGATCGAATCCCCATTTATGGCTAAAATAAAATTCATACCAGCCATCTTACAGACAAACCAAAACCTCTGGTGATTGCTGTTTTGCCACAACAGGAAAACACCAATCTGGGACAAAAACAAAACCATTTATTTTCAAATGTAAACAATAGCTAGGTAGACTTGAGGACACAAGAAGTTCTCGTCCGCCCCCAGGACATTCCAAGCCCACCTGAAATTCATCACCACAAGCCCAGTTTCATTGTTTTTTTTTCTTTTTGACCTTTGTCCCGTCTCCCTGGTTTCCTCATTGGCTGGATTGCAAGATGCGCTAGCTTGCAATTGGCTGGGGGTCTCCAGCTGGCTTTCTGATGCTCAAGTTGTTTACAACATTTCCATCCAATCAGCTGGGAGCACACGTAGCCTAGGTGGGCACCAAATTTGAATCTGAATGGACTCTTTGGGTATATATGCTTGTAATTTTGCCAAATAAAGTATGTCAGCTTTGCAGAAAACTCAGGACTTTGTTGCTGTCATCGTGAGGTAGACGCAGAAGTGGAGGATTCAGAACATTTTTTCTTAAAATGCCCCTACTACAACAGGATTCGACTTTACTATCTAGAGCCTCTGCTGGAGAATCATACTCATCTAGAGAATAAAGAGAAAATGCACATTCTCCTACAGGGTTCAGATAAAAATTCTATTCTAAAACTGACCCTTTTTACGCAAAAAGCACTGGTCATCCGCGAGAAGATGGAAGCAGGGAGTTGTGATATTACTGCCTTCAACAAAATTTAAATTTAAAATTTTAATATGGATATGCAGCTAGTTTTACTTACCCTTGTCCCCGCTCAAATTTTATTCTAAGGAAATAATTAATTTTTAATCTTTTAATCTTGTAATTTCGCAATCTTTTAAACAAAAATAACCCCCTGCAGTTCGGAGTGGTTTGACGACAGTAGGTCGGTATGCTTTGTATTCATATATGCATTTATTGCATGTATGGGTAAGTGTGTATGTTTTGTATGTTTAGATATGGTCAAAATTGACTAATAAATAAAGAATTGTTGTTGAGTTAGGGTTAGGGTAAGGTTTAGGGTAAGGGTTAGGATTTGGAATAGGGGTAATAGTAGTCCGTTGCGGAAAGTGCGTAACGCTCTGAGCTTCCGGACCCAGCTATCATACTATCACCGAACCATTTATTGAATGAGTGTGCTATGAAAAGGCACCCTATGCACAAAGATGCATTGGGGTTTTTTGAGCCTAAGATTGCCCAGTACTTCAGCCCTGTGTATTTGGCTTTATAAATGGACTTCATGTTCTGTGGACTTATGAATCTCTGTGATTGCTTCACGCTTAATATTATTTCAGACCAGGACTGAAAATAGTTTCTCATACACAGCTGTCTTAGAAATGTATGGCTGTATTGTACATTTTCCAGTTGGGTCAGGGGATTAATGCTAGACAGGAAATGACTTTGGTTTCACGAAAGGTTGGATGGTTTGGCCAATCCAAACTAAAAGCAAGCTGACATGCATCTGCTAATAGTAAGTCAAACGATGGCAGTATCAATGCTCTATTTGAGCTTGATAAAAAAGTCCCTCTCCAGAGTGCTACAGTTAAGCTATTTTGCTTTGTGATCTGATTTACTGAAATGACAACTTGTAGCAAGGCAGAAAATAAAAGAGGGAATAACCAGTTATTGGATATCATTGCACTTTCAGTTTCCAAAATGAAATCAAAAACAAATTATACAACTGATTTTCTAAGAAACTATAGATATCAACAAAAAGCAAGTTGAAATGACAAAAGAAAAATAATCTCTTTGAGCATAGCACCTCCATATTATCGAAACAGCAGAACCCCAAATTGGTCCACATAATTTGCGAACCCACAAGTGCCAGCAATGAAATCTGCAATTACCTTTCCCCTAGTTTCAGGAAACATACGAACCCTATACCTCAGGCTATGGATCAACATTTGGTTTAGGAATAACCCCATTCCCTTCACAATAATAGTAGCAACAACAACAATGATTTATTTATAACCTGCCCTATCTCCCTGAGGGGACTCAAGGTAGGGTAGCAACAAGTAGCAAAACGGCAGACATTCAATGCCAAAAACAGACGATCAACAAATTAAATCAAAGACAATAGACAAAACAATCTTAATATAAGCCTGTAAACTAAACCAGGGGTGCCCACACTTTTTCAGCATGCGAGCTACTTATAAAACAACCAAGTCAAAATAATCTACCTACCCACTACTCAGAGAGCCCTAAAAGCAAAATATTTGGAAATTTATTTCAGTGAGAGCCATATATGACCGCCCTTGCCCAATTGTTTAGTATTTTATGCTGATGTTTTATTGTTATTATCACTGTATAGTTCGATATGCTGTAAACCGTTCTGAGCCATTGTGGATAGGACGGTATACAAGTCGAAATAAATAAATAAATAAATAAATAAATAATATACTTTAAGACTGAATTCAACTAAATGTGAGTATAAGCCCCTGAATTTATTCATAATAATAATAATGATGATGATAATATTCATTCAGCCTCTGCTGCTACTACTACTACTAGTAACAACAACAATAGGTTCCTAGAATAGAAGGAGACCTCCAAGGGCCATCCAGTCCAACCTCCTTCTGCCATAAGGGAAAAACACAATCAAAGCATTCCTCACATATGGCCATTCAGTCTCATAACAACAACAACAACAACAACAATGGATTCGTAGAATAGGAGGATATCTCCAAGGGCCATCCAGTCCAACCTCCTTCTGCATCTGGGCGGCGGCGGGAGCCTGCGGGGCGGGACTGAGCCTTCCTCCTGCCCTGCCTGCGATCAACCAGGATGCCCTACGCGATCTACCAGTAGATCGCGATCTACCTAATGAGCACCCCTGAACTATACCAACTTAAATAAACATAATCTAATACATCACACACATGTAGCATGATAAAATCCCACAGGTTACAAATTAAGCTATGAAGGCATTAAAAGCATGAGGTAGTTTACAGCTTCCAACAAACTGAGGTATGCATCCTGTGAGATGAATAATGGGCTTAGGAAGAGTCATGGGGTTCTTACCAAATTTTATCTTAATTTATTTCTGGGAACATTTATTCACCCCAATTGCCTAATCAGACCTCCTCTTTTGGGTCCCCATTCAGAATGTGTCAACACCCTTAGTACCCATTGTATGGTCAGTCAAAACCCATTGTCATGATTCGGTCAGGCAAGAACAGAGCCATCAAATCCCATTAGCCCTGACATAACCACCTTCCATTCCTCTGCACCCTTTTCCTACGTAGGCGAACAACAGCCACTAAACTTCAAACTAAACAATGACAATTTATTAAATTTCTCTCCATGACTGGAGCCAATCAACAGTGACAATGGACAGCACTCCTGCATCTATCAGGAAGCAGATCCTATCCAGACACAATCTAGACCAGGGGTGCTCACACTTTTTTTAGCATGCAAGCAATTTATAAAACAACCAAGTCAAAAAGATCTACCTACCCATATTTTGATAGTAGAAATAAGGGACATTTACGTGATTATTTGCAAAAAATAAGGGACACTTCATAAAATGCATCCAGACAAGAGTTCCTTTTCCCACCCTGACATCATTCCACAGATATAAACAGGCAGAATTAAAGCACACAGACCTTTCAGCTGCAAGGCCATTCAATGCTGATCAATGTGGCCAAAGCCTTGTTCAGCTGCCAAAGCCTTGTTCTGGTTGTCCTCCATCGTGGCTCTTTCATGCACCGCCGCACGCTCCAAAAGCGCATGCACGGGCTGGGCACCTGCCCCTCCTTTGCTCTGCGGCCCTTCTTCTCGCTCCCTCCCTCCCCCTTAGGCCACAGTGTGATGGCACTGAGGATGGAGACAGGGGAGTCGTCCCAGAGGCAGCGAATGGTGCACGTGCGCAGATGGTGCGGCACGAGGAATGTGTGCCGCACGGAAGGTGGGCCGTGCGCAGGACAGAAGCGCCCCATCCGGCTGCAATCGACCTCCTTTGGACCCACGATCGACTGGTTGATTGCGATAGACTTCATGGGCAGCCCTGATCTAGACCAATCAGCAACCAGGGCATCTAAGCTCTTTGTTTCAAATTGCTGTCAGAGTGCTATAAATATTTCTGTATGTTTGCATTGAGTTATGTCGGTCTGGAGCACAGACTCCCCTGACATCGTCTTTTGACCTGATTCCACCTTAAATGGGTCACTTTGGGATACATTGCTCTCCAATGATTGATAGTAATATTGTATTGTGTTCAAGGTGGAAGAATGGAGAAGCATAGGAGCGAAGGTGATAACCGCACAGTAAAGCCATGGCTGAAAAAGTAGAATATGGATGAGAAGCAGGCCTTGAGCAGGAGATGGCAGGCAGCTGGGATCATAGGAGAAGAAGGACACGTATTGTCTGAATTGGGGCGGAGTCTTGTTTGGGGCAGACGGCTGAATTATGGGCTCATGGCAGCTGTGTCATAGAATCATAGAATCATAGAGTTAGAAAAGACCACATGGGCCATCAGGTCTAAGGAAGGAGACTTTTAAACAGAGAAGAACTTTGAACTTTTGGGAGTGGATATAATTGGACTGTGGATATTAGAGCCCACTGGGTGGAAGAAGAAGAGGAGGAGAAGGAATTTTATTTCTTCCTTGCCTCTCTCTCCTCATGGCTCAAGGCAAGTTATAGAATAATTGAATAATTAAAACACATAAACATTGTAAAAATACAACAAACATATGACTATAAAAGGTACATATTAAAATACACAAAACAGAGATTAAACGAAGGGCGTGAATTTAAAATTCATGCTTCAAAACAGTATTGGTTGCAGCTGCAAGGGATTGATGGCACATGAGGCCTCTTTCTGTGAAGCTGTAATAAAAGAAAGGTTGTGACCATTGTTATCCCAATGTTCTCATGCTGTGTGGTTATTTGCATGTACACGCAAAGGTGTCATCACAATAGGAATTTTAGAAAGCTTCCAAATTCAAATGTTGGAGAAAATGCAAATCATGAAAGACTTGGAGTAGTTTGAGGGAAAGGAAACTATGTTTACTATTTACTAATGCTACTATAAATTTATATATATACCTATATCTATAAAACCAAAGAACCATTGATTCAGCTGTGGAGAATCAATTATTTCTATTCCACCTTGGTGGCCAATTAGCATGACCCAACCACATCTCTGCATTCCAGTTCAAAGGTATTTATTTTTCTTGGCTGAAAGCACAGGCCTTGGAATGTCCTGCTAGAGATGAGGTGGGACATAAAATTAACATCTTACAGCTTCAAAGGTCATTGCTCATTCCCATTTGCAATGGTGACATTTGAAGAAGAAAAAACACAAGTCAGATGCAGAAAAAGTAGAGGAAAGCCACTTTGAAAAGTTTTCCTATTACCTGTCTAGTTATTGATTCATCACAAATCTTTAAAAAAGAACAGTGTTGTAACTTTTTAAATATTCAGATCAATAATGTAGATCAGTGGTTCCCAGACATTTTTTTTAATGTCTGTACTGGATACAGATGTTTGCTGTGTATTAAAAGAAAGTCCAGCAAGGAAAATTCCATGCAGTTTTTTTGTTTTCAGCTGGCAGCTCTTTGTTAACATCTGCAATAGTCTTCTGGAGGCTCTTCCAAGGTCCAAAACCAGAATGAGCATGTGAAGCAATGCCTGAGATCTGACTGGGGTGCATGCCAGGTAAAGAGACTGGTGGGGTTATGTTTTCAAAGATCCCCTTTTCTTTCTGCAGGATGACGAGGCTTGTTTGAAACCAGCCCCCCCCGGACATGCATTTAGAAAGCACATCTTCTTGAAAGCACATAATGTTCCTACTCTTTGATGCCTATGGGAAAATATGTTTTCTATTTTGATACTAAGCATGTGTTTTCCCTTTACACAGCTGTAAATACAGACGTACACAAGCTGGGTCTCTCTCTCCTGCTCCTTCTCTGCTCTTGGGTGTTTTAGCATCTGTAAAGTTTCTTGTACATGACAAACTGTGTTTCTGAGACGAAGAAGAAAAACCATGACCGCTCCCAGCAATGTATTTATCTTTCTTTCCTCGTTAGCAGAAAAATGACACAGGAAACACAGGTATTTTTTTCACAGTAAGAACAGCAATAGAGACTTCATTTATAGCAGGATGTGAATGAGCCCTTTTCATGGCCCTGTGTCCTATCTGCACCAAAGGGCTTTCTGTGTATGGTGGTGACTGGAAAAAAAAACACCAACCTCTTAGGACTTTAGAACAAGGGCAGTTGTGTACATTTAGAGATCACTTTGTCCCCTGATTTTAAAAGCAGAGTATGTACTAGTAAATTGGTAAGAGTTTGTACTAGCAAAGGAGTACTGTCGGTACCAAGGCAGAATAGCTGTCTTCTGCTGGGAATTCACCAAATATTCAAATATCTCCATCCATCCATCCGTCAGTGTCTGTATGTATGTGGGTTTGTGTGTATGTGGGTATGTGGCAGTTTTCTGATTGGCACCCACTTCCACAGACCACTGTGACCCCCACGAAAGATGAACCTGGCCCAAACTTGGCACACATAACCCCCATTACCCACTTTACATCCTGGTGTGGTTAGGAGGAAGATAGACCATGTATGATGGGGTTTACAGTACTTTCAATCACTTTGGCTCCCACAGACCACTGTGACCCCCACCAATTATGGATCAGGACCAAACTTGGCACACAGTGCGCCCCCATGACCCACTTTATGTCTTGGTGCAGTCTGGGGAAGAATGGACAATGGAAGATGGGACTTGCAGCATATTCATTTAATTCCTGAGATTGAAGCAATACACGGATTTAGGAGGTCCTGCTGGAGCAGAGACCAGTGAACACCCAAAAGGAGGGTCCGCTAAGCCTGGTGAGACAATAAGCACCAATAAGAATTTCCCTCTTTCCCAATAAATCTCACCAGGATGAAGCAAGGCCACCGAAGTTTTTTTTCTGGTCCAGCTGGAAAGGATGAAGACTGCAGTATTCTCCTACAGGAGCTGTGCATGCCCTGATACAGAAAACTACACAACATGTACAGTTTTTTCCAGTCCAATTTCCCGCACCTGCTCCCTGAGCTGGCTTCACTGTGATTGGCTGTAATGTCAGTGAGCTGAGAGGAGCAGCCAGGGGCTGGTGCAGCTTGTCCAATGGGAGCCTGAGCCCCGCTTCAGCTGCTAAGCTAATGGTGTGCAAGGAGGCGCAGCAATAGTAAAACAAAGGAAAATAGTAGCTTGATGATAGGATTGTGAGTGGCCCATCCGGGACCCTATTGACAGGCGATCGAAGAGATTGCTGTGAGCCCTCAAGCCCGACCTGGCTATTGACACAGAGGTTAGAAATAACATTTCTGTCTGGCCCCTCAGAGCCAGCCCATTGTTAAAAAAATACAGTGGCTTCTTGATGGGATCAGTAAGCAACTCGGTGGGAGTGTTCCGGCTGCAAACTCTGGAGCCTGCCTGTTTGATTTGTTTGACTGTCTTTTGCTGTCCTTTGTTGATTATCTCGGCTAGTGGATATTGTTGGACTTTTATCCATTGGAATATCCCCAATATGTATGTTACTCCCAAGATGGCGCTGGTGGAGGAACAGCTTATGCGAGGGCTCCAACCGAAGACACCAGCTTTTGCTACTTTGACTGGTCATGGAGGGTCGGGAACCTTAGAAGCAACGAGGGTCGATCTCCAACTATCTGGGATAGTTGACGCTGATCCCCCAAAGCTTGCCACAAGGTTTAAATATGACTTGAAATCACTGCAAGGTCTTGGGCCCGGGACGCCATTAGCAGCGGGAAGTCAGCTGCCAGATTGGTCCTCGGTAGAGCCTCCTGATCGACAGACTCTCCGACTCTCACAGGTCTCCACACCGCTGATATTTAGGTCGGAGAACCTATCTCCTATACCTTCACTTGGCTAGTTAGACCTTGCCTAGAGGGGTTACGTGACCCTCTGTTGAAAATAATAAACGGCTCCCTTGAGAAAGGAATCTTTCCAGAGGGGTTAAAAGAGGCCATGGTGAGCCCGCTGCTGAAGAAGCTGAATTTAGATCGTTCGGCTCCCTCCAGTTACCGGCCAGCATCGAATTTATCGTTTCTGAGCAAGGTGATTGAGAGGGCAGCAGCGGGTCAGCTGCAGCAGTTCCTGGATGACACTGCCGGACTTGATCCCTTCCAGTTCGGCTTCTGTAGTGGGCACGGGACGGAGACTGTGCTGCTCTCCATCACAGGTCCAGCTGCGTTGCCAGTTGGACCGAGGTGGCTCAGCGCTGCTCGTGTTATTGGACCTCATGGCAGCCTTTGATACAGTGGACCAGGGCTGCCCAACTGTCCAACTGATGGCCCGCGAGCCGTATATGGCCCCCCCAGCCCCTTCCCTAAGGCCCCCTACCCTTTTAAAAAAGAAATCGGCTGCTTAAAATTTTTAAAAAATATTTTTTAAATTATTTTATTTTTTATTATTTTTATTATTTTTTAAATATTTTTTTTCGTGGCGGGGGGGCGGGGCGGGGCAGGGAGGAGGAGCAGGCTCTCTCCTCCTCCTCCCTCCCTCCTCCCCCGCCAATCGGCGCGCTCCGTCTTTGTGAGGCGGAGATGGCGCAGCTGCAACGGAGATGGCGCAGCCGCCGCGGAGATGGCGCAGCCGCCGCGGTGGAGATCGCGCCGCCGCGGCAGAGGCGCAGCCGCCTCGCCCGCCCGCCCGTCGCCAAGCACGTGGTCCGGCTACTGGATCCAGCGTGTTTGGAAAGGTAGGCCAAAGCAGTGGGCTTAAGGGGAAGATGAGGTTGTGAATATATGGGGCAGAAATATAATAATAATAATAATAATAATAATAAACATTTTTCTGGCAGGCATTTAACATCAAAGGTCCTACTTGACTGTGTTGTGATAAATTTGGACAGTTGTTAGTAGCTTATAGTGTTTTTATGTATAGTGTTAATGTTGTTTTATTGTTATTGCCTGTTTTATCTATGTAAACTGTCCCGAGCCTAAGGGAATGGAGCGGTATATAAATACGAATAATAAATAAATAAATCTGCAGATCCGTTCTTCTGGGAAGGGAACATCATTGTTGGGGAGAAACTGCAACATCACAAATGCCCTTTGTGAAGAATTATTAGCAAGTCCATAGGTCCCCGATAACCAGGTGGCCTGGTAATTGACCCTCCGAGGCCCAGGGAAAGGGGGCAATTTGTGTACTGTCCATGCTTGAGTTTTTGAAAAGTCAATTGATTAAGAATGAAGACCCAGGATATTTTGCAATACCTGGGTCCTGAGGTGCTGGTCACAGTTCACAGGAAGGTCATCTTGCTCAATATTTTATACAGATATGCATACAATAATTGGGGTTCATAAAGGGAAAGGGGAGCATGCAGGTTTGTGAAAAGATTGGTCCTTGTCACCTGGAGTTCATAAGGGGAGGCATAAGGTTCATAGAGACACTGAGCAGCCGAAGTCCATTCATAAAAAAGGCATCCAATTCATAAAAATGATCAGAGTCGTTCAGCAAAGGCCTGGGTCTTTGGGGTGACACAAAAGGAATTCCCGGGATCAGCAGGCACCATTCAGGCACCCCTTGAGGTGACATGCACAAGGAGAAGGGGATGCATACGCCAATGTCTTGTGGAACAACGGGACATCAAAAAGTTCTTTGATTTCAACAAGGGTATTTTGGATGGGGAAACAGTGAATTTTGAGGAGCATAGGAGTCCGTTCAACTAAAAGCAAGATAGCAGTTAGTCTTAGAATTGATCAAGGAAGAAGATAGTGTTGATTCAGAAGAGATCGGTTAAGCTGCTGATACCGAAACCGGTTTGGGGGAGGGCAGACAATGGATTATGGGACTTGCAGTACCTGCAGTACAGACTTGCAGAACCACTGCGACCTCTACTACTGATGGATGAAGACTAAACTTGGCACACAGAGACCCCATGACCCACTCTACATTCCGGTGCAGTTTGGAGGAGGATGAAGCATGGAATTTGCATATGGGAGATGTAATTCACCTGCAGCCACTGAATCCAGCGCCTGGATCTAGATTAAACTTGGAGCACAGACAAACAATGCCTTTGTCAAATAACCCGGGCACCACTGGGGCCCCAAGCTTGTGTGTGTGTGTGTGTGCAAACCTAAAGCAAAGATTTCATACAAAGAGAATGCAATCAAGGCCCGTGGGCTGGATGTGGCCCTCCAAGGTCATTTCCCTATCTCTTGTCCTAAACTGTAGACTTAGAGTTGCCCTAAGTCTGAAATGACTTGAAGGCACACAACAACAACAATCCTAATTAATTTAACTGTCTCAGCAGGCAAAAGCAAGCACACAATCCCCATTGAAATTATCGTGGGGGTTACATTCCAGGACCTCCCGTGATAAGTGAAAATCAGTGAAATAGGGACGCTCTATTTATTTCACAGCCAGCCAATCACAGCAAAGCCAGCTCAGGGGGCTGGTGTGGGAAATTATTTTAGCAGGTATAGACTATTTTTAGTCTTTATACACTTAAAGTGAAGGAAAGTAAGGAAAGGCCCTTCAAGGTTGTAGATAGGGAGGGGGGACTAAGGAGGGAAAGTGCCTCAGAGAGCGGAGGCAGCAAAACCCCAGAAAACATTGAAAAAACCATGATATTTATTTTATTTTAAATTTATATATTTTTTAAATCCACAAAACAAAGTGTCCGTTAAATGTGAATCGCGAAATAGCGAGGGAATACTGTACTGGTAAGTTTATGTTGGTTAACATTGTTCTTTCTTTTAAATAACGTATTGTTCTTTCATATATTTTAGATTTTGCACTGCAAATAAGACACATGCAGTTTGTATAGGAATTCATTCGTGGTTTTTTTTCATGTTATAGTCCAGTCCCCCAACATGTCTGAGAGTTGGCTTAAAACGTATGAGGACCCCTGCCTCACACTGTGTCCACTACCATTCTGTTTATTCCTTGCCAGAACTGTTTTCATCAGTTGTCATTTGTATAAAATCCATCGTAGACTGAAACAGAGACAGGCATTGTCTATTGAATTGTATTAAATGTCCCATCATTTTGAATGCAAATAAGTTTTATTTTGTTTTCAAAAAGGAGAAAAATAACTCAAATGAACAGTAAAAGGGTGGAGGGGAGAGAAAGGAAAGGGGACATGAAGAACAAGATAGGGTATCGTATGTAGGTTATGGGCCCATGTTAGACTGTGATGGGGTTTTAAACTATACTAAACTATCTTGAAGGTAAAATGCTGGGTTACTTTAAGAATTGTAAGTGCTGAGTCACAGTTAAAGTGATTAAGCATGAGGATAATGAAACCCTGAAGATAGATCTACATCAGGTTTATAAGATAATGAAAGCATGAATGGAACATTGCATCATATATAAATATACAGTATATAAGAACCCCAACAGAGTAAGTTGGGGTTGGATGATGTAGGGCAAATTAGAGGATTCTGGAGAGAGCTGTGAGTAGTACTATAAATAGCTGCAACAAAAGATAAAGGAAGCTTCTGTGTCTGCTGTTTATTGAAAGTATTGCTCACACTACAGTCAATACTTTAATATTGCTTGGAGGTTTGAGCTGAAAAACTCTGCTTCAGTTTGAAGAAATACCTGACAAAGTGTTCTATTGTATCATTGAAGACATATAGGATTATCGTTATACGTATTCTTTAGTATAGGAAGAAAGCAAGAAAATTGGGAAAATCCAACTATTTATTTATTTATTTATTCAATTTTATATTCCGCGGGGGGGCTTCCGGGGCAAAGATGGCGGCAGGACGGGTGTCTTGAGAGCTCCTCAAGACATCAACCGAAACCACCGATCGGAGGGCGAATCGCGCCCCCACCTCAGGCTGAGCCGATCAGCCAAGAGGCAGCGAAGCCAGGGGACCCCATCGCTGGCTCTATAAGTCGCCCCCTCCTCAAGAGGGGGAGACGGAGAGAGCCCGGTGGCCTCCCAGCCTGGCGAGCAGATCGGGGTGAGGGAAGCAGGCTCACGCCTGCACTCACTGCCAGCCCGGCCCAAAGCAACAACGCGGGGAAGGGAAAACGCAAAGTGAGTAACGGGGAGACCCGGGACAGGGGGGACAGAAGATAAGCCAAACAACGGGCGGGAACCCCCCCCCCTCCTCCCAAGAAGCCCCAAATTTAGAGGCTCAACCACACAAAAACAGACAGGGAGAAGCCACGAGAAGGGCGGCGAACGCGACCCCCCTCCTTCCCTTTCCACCGGCATCACAATTAGGGACGATAAGAGCCGACGGGGGGAAAAATAATAGTAACACCACCAGGCATCAAAATGGCGGATCAAACAACAACCTAGGAGGAACGGGAGGAAGCCTCTTCGAAGAAGAAGACCTCCATGTTTAGGCGGGAATCCCCACTCAGCCACCGGGGAAGGCGGGAAAAAGCCAGGAAGTGAAGGCAACAAGACAGCCGGACTCTATTGGGGAGCGGACACCAAGGGGGAGAAGAGGCAGGAAGTAAATTGGGCGCGAGCCCGCAATCACTGCCTGCCCAGCCCATTCCACCAACACCGGAGAAGGAGGGGGTAAGGAAGCCTATCGCCCCGGGGAAAAGGAGACCCGCTGATCAAGGGAAAAGGGAAGCAAAGGACAGGAGGGAAGAAGCCTTGCGGGGACGACTAGAACGGGGAGGACCGGAGCGGAGAGGCACCCGGGGGGGGGACCACGAAATAAAAGGAGAAGAGAGAAAGAAAGGGCAGGAGAAAGAAACAAACAAAACGAAGGAGGGGAAAAGAAAGAGCCCCCCGATCAGGGGCACCTGGAAAGAAGTGATCAGCCCGGGCAAAGGGGAGGGCTGATTGGTGCAAAGGGCAGTAAGGGAAAAGGGCAGCAATCAGTTGGCAGGGGGATTTGAAAGAGCAGTGCACTCATCCTGCTCTCCTGCCAAGTTTCATCTAGCCAAGCAGCCCAATCGCTAAAAAATACTGCCAGCTCTGAGTAGGAGTCCAGACACAGGACAAACAACTATGTCTCTGAAGGATATTCTGAGAGAGTTACAGAGGCTGGGACAAAAGCAGGACCTGATCCTAGAAAAGGTGGAAATAATGCTAGAGGGGCACAAGAATGCGGTTCAAGAGCAACCTCACTGGGGGAGAGATGAACAAACTGAAGAAGGGTCCGCTATGCTGACGAATGAGTACGAAGAAGGAAGAGGAAAAGATAGTGCCAAGGAAAAGGAACCAGCAATGCAAGGCGAATTGAAGGAGAGGGAGGAGAAAAATATAGACCAAAAGCAAAAACAAGAAGTAGGGGGAACAGTTGGAGCCCCTTCAGAGAGCTAAAAATGCTGGGGCTGTGCCACAGAAAGCTGCCAGCTTGTCCACCAAGACTAGGATGTCCATTGTCCTCCAAAGGAACCCCTCTCAGTTCCCAAAGAAGAATAAAACCAACGGAACTGGAAAGCACTTCAACAAAAAGAAAAGCCAAGGGGACACAGAGAGCCGAAGAGAGAAAGATAACCTAAAGAAAATATGCTCTCTCCCTGCAGTGATGATTATAAGCTATGGCCTCTGGAAACACGATCCTCCAGAGGCGGATGAAGGAGAAGCAGAATCCCCCAAAGAAAATGGTTAGATACGACCTCAGGGAAAAAAGGAACGAATAGAACGAGCTACCTAACCGACAAATACTAGCTAATGGACATGGGCACTCTAACCACCTAATTGAAGGGTCTAAAGAAAAGAAAAAAAACTGAGGAGAGATAATAGTAATAATAGTAAAAAGATAATAGTTTCAAGGGACACAAGAGGACCTGACATGGATATACAACTAAAGAAGACGAACAGAAAGAAAGAAGTGACACTTTAAAGAATAAAAAGAACTGTATTAGATACGTCAGAATGAAACCAGGGCTTCTGGAAGATGGAATTCAACAAGAACCCCCCCCCTTTCCTTTTCTTTCTATCTTATCTCACTACCCTTGCCCGGTGTTTTCCTCGCAGGATCCCGGTTCAATCCGTTACCCCCAACACCTCCTATTCTCACCCCTTCCCTAACCCTCCTTCCTCCCCCGACCCTTAACCTTTCCTAGCCCAAAAACCCTTTTCTATCTTTTATTCATATGTAACCAAAACTTTCAATAAAAATTATTAAAAAATGCAAAAAAAATATTTTATATTCCGCTCCTCCCTGCAGGCTCGGGGCGGATCACACAGCATACATAAAACAGCAATATGAATAAAACATTAAAATTACATAAAACACAGATAAAACAGTCGTCAAGCAGACGGATTAAACTTCCGGGCTTCAATTGAAGGCAAGTCTGAAGAGGGTGGTCTTACATGCCCTCTGGAAGGGGATGAGATCTGTGATCGCACGAACATCATCTGGAAGTGCGTTCCATAATACAGGGGCCGCTGCTGATACAGCTTGTTGCTTTGTTATGGACAAGTGGCAAGAGCGGACTGATGGTACGGTTAGCAGGTTGTGCTCCTCTGAGCGCAGTGATCTCGGGGGAACATACGGGGTAAGGCGGTCCCTCAGGTACACAGGCCCTAGACCGTGTAAGGCCTTAAAGGTCAGAACCAACACCTTGAAGACTCCGGGAGTGGCGGCATAAAAGCCCAAGAAATAAATAAATAAATAAATTCGGTACTCAACTGGGAGCCAGTGCAATTGCCATAGGATGGGAGTAATATGCTCCCTTGCCGGTGCTCCCACCAGCAAGCGAGCGGCGGCATTTTGCACTAGCTTGAGTTTCCGGATTGTCGACAAGGGAAGGCCAACGTAGAGGGCGTTACAGTAGTCTAGCCTCGAGATGACCGTCGCTTGGATCACTGTGGCCAGGTCGTCCCTAGACAGGTAGGGAGCCAGTCGCCTAGCCTGTCCTGTCGCCTAGCCTGTCGCAGATGGAAAAATGATGTTTTGCTGACCATGGAGACCTGGGTCTCCATGGACAGCAATGGGTCCAACTGGACCCCCAAGCTTTTTACCGAGGGTGACGGGCTTAGTTGCTCGCCATCCAGAGTAGACAACCGGCACTCATCCAGCCCAGGGCGACCGGGCCACAGTATCTCCGTCTTCGATGGATTCACCTTCAGCCGGCTGGAACGCAGCCATCCAGTTGTTCAAGGCAACTATGGTATCTTCTGTAATAAGAATTGACAATTATCATTCAGGATCTGTGTTGATTCCTTTAGTCTTCTTATATTGTCCCATCTTTTCTTGTCTTCTCTTCCAGATCTGCATAGTGAGTGTTTCTGATATCGAGCACAAATTTGGGGGCCTTGCCTTGAAGACAGAGGATCCAAAGAGGATCCGTTACTCCTGGCAAGAAGAAAGCACCAAAAAGAAATTTCCCCTGATTTTTCCACTGAGTTGTTTATTTCGTTCCAGCTGGAGCGGATGTCAAACTGCAATCATTTGCCAAAAGCCAACATCACCCGCAAAGCAAAACAGTACAATTTTTATAGAGAAAACAGAGCTGTCAAATTCAAATTTGCCGCTCCCTCCCCCCCCCCCCTCGCCGGCTTCCTGCTGAATGGGTGGAGTCATCAGCTGGCTGGGAGGCGCAGCTGGCTTGGCTGCGCCTTAGCCAATCAGTGAGCCAGCGCCACTTCGGCCTCTCGGCCAATGGGAAAAGAGGAGGCGGTCCAGGCAGAAAATAATGAACCGGGGAAAACGATGACAGGATTAAGTGACTAATGTTTATATAATTGCCTGTGATAGCCTTTCTTAGTCCTCAAGCCGGCTTGGCTATTGTGTAAGTTCCTGGTGAATATATCTTTGTCTGACCCGAAAGTCAGACCCTTTTGTTGTCCTTAGATCCTGGATATTTTTTATTTATTTATTTATTTATTTATTATTTTGATTTATTTATTTACCACCCTTCCCAAAGAGGCTCAGGGAACAACATAATCACAACATAGTTAAAAACATAATAAAACAGATTGAGGCAAGAGTGGAATTTAACAGCCTTAAAGGTTAAACGCCTGTCTGAAGAGATTTGTCCTGTCTGAAGAGATTGGTCTTGGATATGGGATTTGTAGATGATATCTTGGATCAGTATCAGCCAGCTAGGTTGACACAATGGAAAGAGACTGAGGTGACCAAACACCTTCCGTGAGAGATGATTGAATTGTCCATAGGATCCATTTCCCAGATGGGCTAGCCCTTGGCCCTCCGAAGTCTGGGAAATAGAATCATTTATTTTATCAGTCATGCAATGAGTTCCTGGTGAGTCCTTTTGTTCAGGGATTAGCTGGCCCAGGAAGTGAGGGGAGGCTTCCCAAAGCCATGAGGCGCTGGGTTTGAGAAAAGTGGAATTTCTTCAAATTTCATATAGGGATATTGGTGGGGGGGTTGGAATGTACAAGGAGATCATAAGGGGAAAATGACATGAAACCAGAGGGGACCATAGGAGATAATTCATGTAGGCAATAATAGAAATCATATCAACTTTCCCCCCGCCAGAGTCCATAAAAGTTCATAAGATATGCCAAGAGTCCATGGGGTTTGGGGAAAAGAAGTTTTCCAAAGTTTAAAAAGTTCTCCAAAAGTTGGCAAAAATTAATAAAAATTTCAAAGAATTCATGAGAAGTGGGGGAAAGTTCATAAGGGTTCATGGGGAGCACGTCTGGGGCCATTGAGAGCGCTGAGGGTCAGAATCCATTCATTTGAGAGGAGAAAACTGTAAATCAAATTTCGTCTAAGGGCCAGGATGGCCTGCCCATGGTCCGGGGGTCCCAAGGGATGACTGCAGCAGGTTCCCCGGGGTCAGCAGGCTACTGGGCATCAGCGAGATGGCGGCAGGACCGTTGTTGCAACATGGAGCCATGGATCACGATCAGCAGGTCTCCACATGAGGGTTTTTTGGGGGGGGTGAAAATGGTTATTCATGGGGTGCAGGGGTCCAAGATGCAAAAAGCGAGATAGCTGTTAGTTTTAGAATTAGTTTAGGAAAGGAATGACACCGGTTTGGAGTCGATCCGTTGACTTGCAGATACCGGGGCCCAATGGGTTTCAGTATTTGCGGTTCAGAGGAACGCAGTTTCAGCCTCCCTGAGACGCAGTAAGAGCATCCTGGGTGAGCCAGTGGGGATCCGCAGCTCGGGGAAGGAAGGGTTTATATTAGAGACGTGTAGCATTCTGCCCAAGGCCTGGAAAAAAGCTTTAAAAGGATGGGAGAATTCTATAGGGCCCCGTGGGTCGCGTTACAGCCTTCCCTTAAAAGAAAACCTGGAGATCCTCTAAGCAATGAGTTCCAGACTGAAAATGGTGAACTCAAAACAGGTTTATTTATTACAACCAGTAGAAAAACAACTGGTGGCCTAAAAAGCTTGAAGTGGGTTGCAAAAGTGTCCTTAAACAAAGGGGTTGCTTTCACTTGCCTTAAGCAGCGTGAAGGTCTCTCTTAAGTTCCAGATTTTCTGTAGCTTCTCAAATGGTCCTCTGGTGCACGGAGTCCTTGGTCCCCAACGAAATACAGTCTCTACTGAAGGGTTGGCCCTTCCTATTACTGGATTTCTTGGTTTGAGAGCGTTGAAAGTCTGTACGTAAACCAAAGTGCCTTGTCTGAGCCTGGCTCCAGACTTCGGCCTGTTTCGTCCATATACTTTGGTGGAAGTGAGGTCAGAAGGGACGTCCTGCCCTCAGGTAAACTCTGGTAAAAGGTGGAGTTGAAGGCGGGTCACCAGGTTTGGGAGTCAGGATGCAGCCCCTCCCCCGAGTGAGCACATGGCAGACAAAGAAGCACATGGCCAACAAAGAGGATGTAGAACAAAGGGCCCATGCAGGTACTTGGCAAACCAAATGCAGATATAAACAGCCCCCTAGGGGGTGTCACAAGAGTGTTAGAGGCAAGAATGGGACACAATATATCACTACAGAGAACTGAAAGTTACAACTAAAGGATACTTTTTATTAGGGGGCGGGATTTGTTACAATGTTAGGGTAGGGGAGAAGAGAGAAGGCAGAGAATGATTTTGTAGTTGAGGCTGCTGCTATGGCCACAGTCCCACCGATGCTGGCCCAACCAGATGTTTTGGAACTGCGGAACTCCCCACTGCGATTCAGATCAGCTTGAAGGCAGGAGTCTGGGCATTGCCTGGACTCATTTCCAATACCTAGAGCTTTTTTTTTTCTTTTTTTTTTTACCACAGACTGTCCTGGTCTACTCATATTGCTTCTATTACCCTCAAAGCTCAAGTAAGCAGTTCCATCATTTTGTGTTTTACCGCTACTAAAGGGGAGCAGTTTATACCTTTGGCAACTAATGTCTTTAATACTAAGATAGCTTCCCAGTTGCTGTATGCTTCCAGCATCTGAATTGGGGGCCTAACATCAAAAACAAAACAACAACAAACAGTTATTTATTTATTTATTTATTATTTCACTTTTGTATTCCGCTCCTCCCAACAGGCTCGGGGCGGATCACAACAAGAAAATACATGGGCGGCATGTTGCTACATGTCAGCATGCGGCCCTACAATCAATAAAAACATACAACATAAAACCACATTTAAAACCAGGTACATTGTCAGGGCACAGATTCAGAGGACATAATCAAGGTTTTTAGTCCAGTATGCCTAATTAAAGGCCAGCCCGAAAAGGGCCGTCTTACACGCCCTCCGTGTAAGACGGCCCAGCCCTTTTGAGGGCCCAGCTCCCCATCCTGTGTCTTATTACTTGAATCCGGGGAAGCATCCCTGTCAATAAGAGCCCTGGTGGTGGGCACTTAAATATTGGCTCAAGATCAGAGTTTTTAGTTTAGTGCCTGGTTTGATGCTTCACTTAGCTCAGGATGAGTACATAAGCAGTTTGTTTAAGATCAATTGTAAGAAAGCCTCCTCCATCAGCCTAACTCATCTGGGTTTTGACATGGCTCTCAAATCAATCGGAGACTGTGAGACATTGACTTTTGTGAGCTGTACTCTCACACTTAAGTATCTTGCTCCCTTTGTGCTTTGTCCATACATTATGTTGGGCCCTTCCACATAGCAAACTATCTAAAGAACTTGACTCTGGCTAAATACCGTTGCCTATTTTCCAAAGCAAGGTGCAATGTGCTCCTGCTGGAATTGCTGCGTGGGAGATTTGCAGGTATCCCATATAATGAAAGACTCTGCACATGTAACAAACAGGAAGTAGATTGCATCTACCGCATTCTACTGTCATGTAGTTTCTATGAACAGGCCCAAGCACACATACCGGCAATCAACTGCCTACTAAGAAACTTACCAGCAAGCCCAGTGACATTTTATGTGAAGTTTCTACTTCGTGACAATCTTCCTCTTGTGACTTCGGTGATTGCCAAGTTTCTTTCTGAGGCTGCCAGGATTAGACAATTTCCAATTTTAGACAGAGGCTGAAACACATCGGCACTTCTTGTAGTCTTTTACCTATGTTTTTAGTCAACATGTCAGACGCCTGGCCCCCTACCTCCGTAGAGATGTCCTTGGTCACCTCGAGACTGGACTATGGCAATGCTCTTTACATCGGCTTACCAGGGTCTACCATCCGTAGACTTAAACTGGTCCAAAATGCAGCTGCTAGGGGGGCCCTGCAAGGTGCCGCATCACTCCAATTCTGCAAAAACTTCACTGGCTTCACTGGAGTATCGAGTCATCTTTAAGCTGCTGGTCCTCACCTTCAAGGCATCACACGGCTCTGGCTCGGGATGTTTTTAATCTCATTACTTGCATACCTTATACACCTACAGTGCCATAATAAAATGTTGTTGTTGATCTCTAGAAATAGTCATAGACACAACATCTCATGTGATTGAAATACAGATCTCTCACAACTTTGCCCTTGCTGTTCTAGAATAGGCAGTCATTTTTGTTGCTTGTTCTTCTTTTGGCCCTGATCATTTTCATGAGATCTGGACAATATTTATTTATTTATTATTTATTTATTCATTCAATCTTATATTCCGCTCCTCCCTGCAGGCTCGGGGCGGATCACAACATACAATACAATATACATCATATAGTAAAAACATAAAACATACAATAAAAAACGTAACATAAAAACATTGTCTCAATAAAAAGGTCCATAGGAACCCATGGATTCCATAGACTTGGAATATAAAACATACCAGGCCAGACCAGATTAATTGAATAGACATATATATAGAGAGAGAAACAAATATGTTTCCAAGCCTCAGTATATGTCACCTAGGCTTCTTTCTATTTTCTACAGCCCTGTCATTGCAGTGCAGTCCACTTCTGAATTCTAGAAAAATGCATTTTACTCCCCTCATACTTGAGCTTCAAAAATAGCACTGTAAATACTGAATGTCATGTTTTGCTGACCAGATGATGGGCAGATCAGGCATCTCAAGGTACAGGTGCGAAGGTGCTCCTGGCAGCTGCCGACACCTGGATTTCCAGGGTCAACTGAGTCCAGAATCACCCCCAAACTGGGCACCTGTGTGTTCAGGGGGATTGCAACCCCATCCAACACAGGCTGTAATCCCAAACCCCAATCTGCCTTCTGACTGGAAAGTGTCCAGAGGAGGGCGATTCATAGCATCAAGGGTCTGGAGAACAAGCTCTATGAGGAGTGGCTTAAAGAGCTGGGCATGTTTAGCCTTCAGAAGAGAAGGCTGAGAGGAGACATGATGGTCATGTATACGAGGGGAAGTCATAGGGAGGAGGAAGCAAGCTTGTTTTCTGCTGCCCTGGAGACTAGGACGCAATGGAACCATGGCTTCAAATGTGAAAGGGTGTCATAAGGAAGAGGGATCAGGCTTCTTTTCCATTGCCCTGGAAACTAGGATTCAATGGAGCCATGGGTTCAAATGACAAGCAAGGAAATTCCAATGAACATAAGTGAGAACTTCCTGCTGTAAGAAGAGCTGTTTAGCAGTGGAATTCTCTGCCTCAGAGACCAGTAGAAGCTCCCTCCTTGGAAGCTTTTAAACAGACAGTGAATGGCCATCTGTCAGGGATACTTTGATGGTGGTTTTCCTTAAGGACAGAAGGGAGTTGAACTAGATGGCTCACGTGGTATCTTCCAACTCTATGCTCCTAGTCGTAGTAGTAGGGATACCCTACTTTTTCTCTGTCAGAGGAACTCCAAGTGGTTAATGTTTAAAAATGAATACAACGTGTGAATTAAAATGTTAACACATATAAACATAAATTAAAAGAATTAAAAGTTGAAATATTTTTATACATGCATAGTTAAAACCAATAAAACCATTAGATAAATGTTAAACTACATTAAAATGTTAAACTACATTAAAAACGTTTGTCTTTAAACGCCTGCCTGAAACAAAAGGTTTTAGCCTAGGAATGGGCCAACCAGCTGTTAGGAATTGTGGGAGTTGCAGTCCAAAACACCTGGAGGGAGGGGTGGAGTGGACCCATACCTGTTAGCCAGTCACTAAAACGACAGAAAGGAGAGAGCCATTCTGGCTTCCCTAGGCAGGGAGTTCCAGAATCAAAGAGCAGTCACCAAGAAAACCATCTTTTGCATTCCTTCTCACCAACTGTGCTCGTGATGGTGTTGAGACCAAGAGAAGGGCCTTTCCTGAGGATATCAAGGCCAAGGCACATTCAAACCAAGAAATACGATCTGCCAAATAGCCTGGACCCGAGCTGGAGAGAACCTTTGAGTACCTCTAGGGAATATTAGTCTAGATTTCACCTGGATCCTTCCTCTTCTCTGTAAGACCATATCTGTGATTTTGAAAAAAGGCACTATTCCATTATCTGGGCAGAGGCCACTAAGGACCACTAGAGAGAGAAGGAGAGTCCATATTGTGGAGAGGGGAGGACCTTTACCTTTACCCTCCCCACTTCCCATATCATAAACAAGGGTTGTTTCCACGAAGGGGGCATGGGTGGTGGTGAGGGGGGGGAGAATAACAGGAAAACGGGGAAATGTTCAAACCCACCCACTCCATAAAATTGACTGTTCTCTCTCTAGCAGCCCCTACTGGCCTCTATCCAGATAATGGAATGGTACTGAAAAAGTAAGTAAAGCTGCCATGATTTGGATTCCTGAGTTAAGTTATGGATCATCCTCCTCTGAACTCTGAATTTTGTTCTTTTCCCCTTGACTCCCTGTTGCCAAAAAATGAATAATCACCCACTCTTCTTCTAAGATTACTAGTGGTAATAAAAACAACAAAACCCATAAGAAACCTTTTTTTAAATGCCTGACCTGTGGCGTACAATGAGGCTCTGGTCTTATTTACTCAATGGCTCCTATCCCCATACCCTCGAGGTCTCAGACTCGGCTGGGACACTGGGCTGACACATTGGAGGGTGTTGACTCAGTGCGGCAGACCCCAGGCCAGATTAAAGCTCCTGACTGGCAGGTACACCGCTTTCTTCAGATTGATATGACTGGCTTCCCTGTTCAGATCAAAAATTCTTCACATTCCAGTCTCTTGCTGGTCACTTTTTACTACTTCCCACTTCCTTGTCCCGCAATGAAAGTGTTGTCCCAAATCCAGGCAATGGGAAAGGCCAAGGGACCTTTCCTTGTCAATATTCGTCTTTCTGCGCTTTCATCCAATCTCCTCCCTCCGAACTCCACCCCACCATTCACCCCTGTTATAGGTTGGCCTCTTGCTTTTCTAAGGAGTGACCCATTAATACCCCCAAGGCCAAGGCCAGACTGTACCACTCTGCACACCATCGCTGCCTGTATCCAGCAAACATGGCAGTGATTTTCTCTGCATTGCTGCTCTCTATGTTGCTTCTTATTCAGGAACAGGGAGTGAAGGGGGTCCCTCCACAGCAGAGGGGTAAGTAATGTAATATCTTCGCCCTTGCCTTCCATTTGAGCCTGCATGCTAGGATGACAGGGCAAAGAACGCAGGAGAGAATCATAACTGGGGGGAAATGTAAATTGTGGGGGCAAAACCAAGGAACAGCAGTTAAGATCAAGATGTACATCCATACTAATATCTCACAGAGCAGCACTTTTCTCAGGTGTTCTGGCATACAGCATATACATCTCGTTCTCTTAGCTCTCCTGCTTCAGCATCCGAGACAAGGGCTTCATTCTTGAACAGCTCTTGTAACCTTTGCTTTGGAATGAATTCAGTGTCTCAAAGGGATAACATATTTGTAACCATCTAGTTTATTTTGCTGTTACTCTATGACCTTTTTAGTCAGCAGTTTCCACTAGATCACTATTAGATTAATTTCAGATTTAAACTAAGGTCTTTTCTCATTTGAAGACCTCATTCAAATTGTACATACAAACTGGCATCCTGAAATACAATTCAATTAATTTTTAACTGGTCCTCACCTTCAAGGCATTACATGGCTCCAGCCCGTTATATCTAAAAAATTGACTCGCTTTCTATCAACCCCAGAGACCACTTCAATCTGAAGATCAAATGCTGCTTGTAGTTCCCAGTCTCCAGATCATACGCTCTACAAAGACCAGGTGCAGATCTTTTCTGCTCTGGCCCCGTCTCTTTGGAACACTCTTCCGCTTGAAGCCTGTATGCTCCAAGACTTACTAGTTTTTCGGAGAGCATGCAAGACATATCTGTTTAGGCAGGCCTTCCCACCTGGCTAATCAGTTTTATGTTATACTGTTTTTACTGTTTTATTGTGTCACTCATGTCTAATATAAGCCACTCCGAGCCTCCGGGGAGTGGCGCCCTATAAATTTGAAATAGAATAGAACTGCACCTTTCATCTCAATTAAACTTACTGGGATTCTCATGTTTGATCTGGCTTTCGGAGAGCACCAGTAAGCTTCAAGTATCATAGCCATTTTTCTCAAAAGTATCTGCACTTTTGAAACTTACGGTTGCCTATATTTTGAGATAGGATCTCCACTCAAAGGAAGTATCAGTAACAAATGGAAATAACATTTAGTGAAAAGGTTTTGAGGCACAATAAAGAAATGAACCAATCTGGAAGATTATGTGTCTGTCATACATAAAGTGAACAATAAAGCTATATAAATAGCCAAGGTGCCCTGCCTTCCTTCCTTTTTCTTTCACATTGTTTGATTTTCTAACATCTCACCAGATGATGCCAAGATGAAGCAAGATGTTCTTCTTTGGTTGGTCCACCTGGTAAAGGCATCAGTATGATATACATTGAGGTAATCTGTAAAATTAATTGCAGAAATACAAATATTCTTTGGTTGTTCAGAAAATAGAAGGGACATGTGAAATGTAGGTTCAAGCAAGAAATTGCACAATTTGTCAGTTTTGCTTTTTCTTGCATTAAAATTTTTTAAGGTTGAATAGGTTCTGGGTCGAGTCCTATTCAACATCTTTATTAATGACTTAGGTGAAGGGTAAGAAGGCATGATGACACCAAATGGGGAGGGAGAGCCAATACTCCAGAAGACAGGAGAAGAATTCAAAACGATCTTCAAAACGAATTCAAAACGATCCAGGAAAGTCATGCCTCCCTCCCCCCTAATCTATTCTGCCTTGGTCAGACCACTTTATCTGGAATCACTCTGTGTCCAATTCTGGGCACCACAATTGAATGGAGATATTGACTCTAAGCTGGAATGTATCCAGAGGAAGGCGACTCAAAGGATCAAGGACCTGGAGAACAAGCCCTATGAGGAGCGGCTGAAAGAGCTGGGCATGTTTAGCCTGCAGACGAGAAGGCTCAGAGGAGATATGATGAGGGCCATGGATAAAGATGGGAGGGGAAGTCATAGGGAAGAGGGAGCAGGCTTGTTTTCTGCTGCCTTGGAGACTAGGATGCAATGGAACCACGGTTTCAAACTACAGGAAAGGATATTCCACCTGAACATGAGGAAGAACTTCCTGACTATGAGAGCTGTTCAGCAGTGGAACTCTCTGTCCCAGAGTGTGGGGGAGGCTCCTGAACACGAGGAAGAGCTTCCTTGCTGTGTGAGCGAGCTGTTCAGCAGTGGAACTCTCTCTCATACAGTCAGGAAGCTGTGTGAGAGGCTCCTCCTTAGGAGGCTTTGTAGCAGAGGCTGGAGGGCCATCTGTGGGGGGTGCTTTAAATGTGATTTTGCTGCTTCTTGGCAGAATGGGGATGGACTGGATGGCCCACAAGGTTTCTTCCAACTCTAGGATTCTATGATTCTATGATAATGTCAGGTTATTCCCATCCTTTATATGACTACATTTACAAAAATCGCTTAATCATTCAAAAACATAACAAAATCAAAACGTTTTTGCAGCAGCCAAACTGAACAGGTATTATTTCCTCTATGGTGAGGATTATATTATATGATCCTAATGTACAATGATAAAAAGGAATAAAGCTGTTCAGCTTAATCAGCGTTCATATGTAGCAATTCAAACCCAGAGTTGGAGGAGACCAATCTCTTGATTTCAGTTTTAACCCATAATCATTTTTCACAAAAAAAGAAAATAAACGGTTTCCCCTTCAAATATGAAGAAATTTGCACACTTTGGTGAAATATTTTTAAAACAATGATCTCTAGTTTTATTTCCCATAGAAGAACCCCTCTTCGCTCAGGTCCTTCTATTAGACCTCTATATCATATCTTCTTCTTAAGTTGCTACTAGGCTTCCAGTCTTGATTTTCAGAATCAGTACACCACTGATACCGTCAGCAACTGACCGGTCTGGGTGAGAACAATAGAGGATGCCTTCAGGTCCTGCTTTTCTAGAGGCACTTGGTTGGCCACTGAAGCATATTGGACAGAATTGGGAACAATAAACATTGTCTTAAACTGTATCAGATGATAGGTTCATTTAGCTTGCATGGGAGCATTTAGTATATAGGAGGAATGGAAAATGTGTCCAAATTTTCAATGCCTCTCAGCGGTTGCCATTGTTCACCATTGATATTTTGACTAGATTCATGGAAGGCATAGTCCAATGACATCTGAAGGTTCCCATATTTCCCACTCCTGTCTACAAAGTGAACCTTCTGATTGTTTTCTGGTTTTTACGAAAATCTGTCCTTGGTCATTACCAAAGACTGAAACAAAGATGGTCTCCTCCACTTTTTAAATTTTTATTTTTAATTGTTTACCCCCCCCCCCCGGGACAAACAATTTATACAATAAACCACAGAAATTACATTTGAAATATCAGTCTTAGCCTCAGTTTTTCCACTCCACATCTTAATATATTCTCCAAATATTCCTAACTGGATCCCACATGTTCTTAATTATTATAATATTTTCAATTTTGTCTATATTGTTCAATTTACAATTTGTTATTTCTACATTTGCTCAGGCGCTTAAGACTTGGCTTTTTAGCAGAGCTTTTAATGTTTAATACAGCCTACATGGTTACTGCTGTACGTTCTTATGCAATGTTTAATGTTTAATACAGCCTACATGGTTACTGCTGTACGTTCTTATGCAATGTTTAATGTTTAATACAGCCTACATGGTTACTGCTGTACGTTCTTATGCAATGTTTAATATAAATTGCCTGGAGCATTTAATGGAGGGCGATTAATCAGTGAGAAATTGAATTGAATTGAATTGAATTTAGCATATTTTACTATATAGTTATACCAATTTGTCCAAGTCCACTTTGTTTTATCTTTCCAGCCCCTCACTAAAACAATTTGAGCACATACTATTAGTTTGTCAACCATTCTTTCCTTTTGCACATTACACACTCCTGGTATCCTGGCATGTGGCATTTCTATTGACTATTATGATTTGAAGATTTAACATTATACTAATTTCTCCTTCAATCGTTCCCCAGTACTCCTGTACTCTGTCACATTCCCATATCATGTGATTAAACACACCTCTTTGTTTACAACCATGCCAACACCTGTCCTTTGCCCCTGGTAAAAAAACATGCAGGTTGTGCAGAAGTCCTGTACCATTTTTGTAATATCTTCCTTCTTGCTTCCCTGAGTACATTATATTTTTCCTTTGCTATATTACGTATTTCCCTTTGGATATCTTCCCACTCAAATTCCATATCAATTCTTGGCGTTTGGAATATTTCCTCTATTATTTCTTCTTTTACTGTTATAAAGCTATGGTCTCCTCCACTGACCTACAGTTGGCCAAGAGAGTACATACTTGCTATTTGCAAAGCAGAGGGGAAGTATTTGGAAGAAACTACCCCGCGCAACAATATTTAAGGGACACATAACAAAATGGTGTGGTATTTTTGGGACTGGAATGGATTAATAGTATTTCAATGGGGCAATTTGATTCGACATAAGACCAATTTGAGTTACAAATTAAACTCGTAAGTCAAGCTATCACTGTACTTGCAATGGCTGCCCCTCATTCTAAGAGATGCCATGGATTATGAATCAGTTGTATTTCTCACTCTAGTTAGAATTTGGAAAAGATGGCTTCCATTTACTATATTTCATTGCATAATAGTTGCCACTGCCTAATTTCATGTCTCCATTTTAGTGGAGGTAAAATGGTCTCCCCCCCCCCCCCCAAATGCTTCTTACATAATTGTTGCAGAGCCATTTGGGGCTGATTCTCTCTTCCTGCCTCCTGTCCCTGAAGGCAAGGCAGTTTAGAAACTATAAAATGGAGGCAACTGGAGCTCCACTCTTCCTTCCTCTCTCCTTCCTCCAAGGCAGGGCAATTTACAAAATTGGAAATGGAGCTCTTTGGAGGAAGGAGGAAGAAGGGAAGAACCAGAGTCCTCCATTTTAGGTTTTTTAAGTTGCCTTGCCTCAGAGGAAGGAGGGAAGAGGGAAGAGTAGAGCTCCGGGGACCTCCATTTTAAACATGGAGACATAGTTTTACAGTGGCTCTGTTCCTTCCTGGTTGAGGCAAGCCCAGAACGTGGGGTTGGGTGACTCCTGTTTGAAACCTTGGCTGTTGACTTGTAGAGTACTTTAGGGTTCCACATGTTCTTTAACATATATATGAAACTATTGGGAATGGTCATCTGAAGATGATGAGGTTAACATCCTGCTTGGAGAGAAAGGCAGAAACTAGATTCAATAGGTCAATCAATCAGATTTTGACTGTGGGGTTACACTACCTTGAAGACACAGGTTAGAAAGTTTGGTGTAATCCTAGATTCATGTCTAAGCCTGAAAGCTTGGGTCTCCGTGGTAATTATATCCCATTTTGATCACTGTTAACATGTGCTAAGTGGGACTGCCTTTGAAGGGTGTTTGGAAACTTCAGCTGACCTGAAGGGATGCTGCCTTGTTAACTAGGCTGGCTACTTGTTGTAAGGGCTCCAGTAGCTGCCACTTCATTTCTGGGCACACTTCTACACTAACAATTTAATGCAGCCTGGAACCAGTTTGGGAGTAACTGGTTTTGCAGTGTGGGTGATTAGGCTGACAGGTCTGGAATCGTTTGAGGCCAAGAAGATGATTATACATTTGCCATGGAACCTGGCCTCAAACCACTCTGTTTTCCGCATGCACACATATTTCTTGGAGAGATGTGCATCAGTGCTTCAGAGGCATAGGAGGTAAAAGAAAGAGCAAGTGACAGTTAGGAGTCACCAATTACCCTTTCCATGGAGTCAGCTCTCTGCTAACCAACCATGCCCTCAGAACATTTTTGGCAACTCTCTCATCATATGTTCCAAGTGCTACAAAGCTTTTCAGTGAGGGTGGGTGTCTTATTATACATTCTGCCTTTTGGGAGCCAATTTTGACCTGAGGTCTAGGATTCCGTATATTGGATCTGCTGCAGTACATTAAAGGCCTTATTTTGGACTTTCCTGTGACTTTCTTGAATGCATTGTAACCCCTTTAATCTGCATCGGCAGCATGCATTTTGTAGTTGTCTTGAAGGTGCATTAAATGATTAGTGTAGATGGGGTCCAGGTTATTTGAAGAATGTATTCTCCCATATAAGCCAGCCTATGGTCCTCTGCAGAAGGCCTAGTCTATGCCTAACCACCCTCACAGGTACATCTGTGTGGAGTGGTGCCACCCAGTTCTGGATGGGGATACGCTCTTCTGAAAGACTGTGTTTGCCACTTGGGACAAGGACTCCTTACCTACTTACTTACTCACTCACTATATTTCTACCCCTACTCTTCTGACCCCAAAAGAGACTCAGAGCAGCTCACAGATGATAGCAAAATTCACTGCCGCATTATACATACAAATAATAAATATAACATTTCGAATTATAAAACTGTTGAAACATATAAATGCAATAAAACAGATTAAAAACAAGAGTTTGATATCAATACTCAACATCCAATTTAGAGTGGAATTCACCAACCAGGCCATAATGATTAACCCCAATTAAAACTTGAGTGTACTATAGTCAAAAGAACTCTGGGATGATATATAAGGCCAGGTGGGGAGGGCCCTCAGGGGCAGCCCGGCTGCCTTAGGCCCAGCAGGGCTGTGCGCTAGCTGCACCGGAGGCAGCAAAGGCAGTGGAGGGGCGATGGAAAAGACCCTGGAAAAGCTGAGACATCCGCACGCCAGCAGCGCTAGATGTAATGAGGCACAGCCACTGGCCTCCTCGTGGGTAAGCCCAGGATAGCAAAGCTGGATGGCAAATACTCAGGCCCAGGGTTTTTAGCAGAGCCCAACAAAGCTCTCCCAGGCCTTTAAGTCACTCCTTTTATGTTCTCTCCTTGGAGGCTGGTGGGTCAGCTGGCTAGAATGGGGGTGTGGCTGCAGGTCTCCTTGTGGGTAAGCCCAGGGCTGAGCAGGCAGCAAAGCTGGATGGCAAATAATCACGCCCCAGGGTCTCTCCTGCTGCATGGCCCAACAAAGCTCCTGCACCACTCTCCCCAATATCAGCCCAGGTAGATGCAACAACTGGAAGCGTTTATTATCAGCTTTAGCCGACATACCAGCTGTGCCCCTTCCAAGAATCAGAAGACCTAAAGATGGTGTGCACACAGATAAACTCAAGATTGGAAACCTATAATACATTGTATATTGGGATACTCCTATACCAAGGTTGGAAATTCCAGTTAGTTCGCATCATGGCAGCCAGATTACTTACAGGCACATCTAGAAGTGAGCGTAGTTCATCTGGGGAATGTTTACCTCAACCACCCAGAACCCAACTGGCAACATCACCCAAAAGACCCTTCCATTGACTGTGGAATGGCTTGTCAGAGCTGTCAAAATGTAATATATTTATTGTATGGTCACTTAAAATAAATAAGTGACCATACAATAAATATAAACCAAATAACTGGAACCCATTTTATGACCCCCCCCCCCCCCTGCAGACTTTATTATGATGATTTCAGCAGTTCTTTGAAGACGGGCTGCTCAAGGGGACTGGGCTTTGTAGAATTGTGCTGTATCTGTGTTTTGCTTATTTGTTGTTTTTAATAGTTTATTTTTAAACTAGTTGCATTTTTTGGATAGTTTAATTATATGTTTTACCTTTATTATTGTTAAATTTTGAAAGTTGTGTTTATTGCAGATGGGGGGAAAGGCAGGATATATATACATGCAAAGCTGCAACAAATGTGCATGGGTCATAGTTTATTAACACTACCCTCTCCAAAAGAAAAGAAATAGTGAAGCTAAATAGGTGCGCAGCAATTTTATTATTTTGCAAACGTTTGCATGCAAATGATGAAAAGGCAGGGGGGAGGCATACTGAGAATCCAAGGCAATACAATAAAAGGCCAGGGCATCTCATCTCATTGAGGATCAAATGATCCTCAAGTCGCCTCATAAACATGTGTTTATTTGCATTGCATCTTCTCAACTACAGCAAAATGTTTGCAAACATTATAATATTTAGCCCTCTTTCCATAATTTGACATTTTTCATGGATCAGACTGTAGAATAGGCCGTGCCTGCTTTTTCAATGCAACATAGTAAAGAACCACAAGGCTGCAATCCCACCCACCCAAATAGTCATATACAACCTAGTAATTCGAAAACATGCAAATGTGGATAGATCAGTAGGTACCACTCTGGCGGGAAGGTTACGGTGCTCCATGCAGTCATGCCAGCCACATGACCTTGGAGGTGTCTACAGACAATGCCGGCTCTTTGGCTTAGAAATTGAGATGAGCACCAGCCCCCAAAGGTGGACTCAATTGGACTTCATGTCAAGGGGAAACCTTTACCTTTACTTATTATTTTTTCTCACACAGGTGTCCACTGCAGGACAAGACCCACAGACCTGGTGTTCATCATTGACAGCTCCCGGAGTGTGCGTCCCAATGAATTTGAGCAAGTCAAGGTCTTCTTGTCCCAAGTCATTGAGTCACTGGATGTGGGTCCCAATGCTACTCGAGTAGGCGTTGTCAATTATGCCAGTGCAGTCAAGAACGAATTCTCTCTCAAGACTCACCGGACAAAGGCCAACCTCCTGCAAGCTGTGCGCAGGATTGAATCCCTTTCCACTGGCACCATGACAGGCCTGGCGATCCAGTTTGCAATCAATAGGGCATTTAGTGAGGGTGAAGGTGCCAGAGTGCGATTACAGGAGATTAACAAGGTATGAGGATTCGGGGGTTTGGCTTTCTCCTTCTGTGATGATTTTCAGGCAAATCAGGTAGGTACCTAAAGGTCCAATCAGCTTGTGTCTACATGATTATCAATTATTTGCTATATGGTCCACCCAAACACACCTCCCAAGCTGAACAATGAAGCAGGTTTTTCTTTCAAGCAGTTCCTTAGCTTATCTTTACAAATATTTCTAAAAGATCATTTCTTCAAGCTTTCCAAGCTCCCTCTCTTTGACTGTGTGTTTTGCATGGCAGGAAGGTTGGACTGGATAGTCCTTGTGGTCTCTGAACTCTATGAGTCTATGGTTTTTGTTTTCCGTTCTTTCCTGAATAATTTCCAAAATAACATCATTCTCCCAGAGTGAAATGCTTTATAACAGGCATGGGCAAACTTGGGCCTTTCCTCCAAGTGTTTTGGACTTCAACTCCCATAATTCCTAACAGCCTCAGGCCCCTGCCTTTTCGCTTTCCTTTTCCACTTAAGCGGCTGAGGGGGGAAAGAATGGGGCTGTTGGGAATTGTGGGAGTTGAAGTTCAAAACACCTGGAGGGAAAGCCCAAGTTTGCACATGTCTGCTCTATATGCTTCATTGTGTTGTCGAGCAATTTAGAATGGCTGTCGATAGTGAGATCCAAGCCACTGTGGGTTTAGACTGGTGAGAAAAGAAGACAGTATTCCAGAATAAATCTCATCAAATTGAAGAGAAGACATCGAGGTATTTATTTCTGATCCAGCTGGAAAAGGATGATGGCTGCAGTAATCTAGTTTTCTGTATTGGAACCACCATGGTTCCAATACAGAAAACTAGACAATATACACAGTTTTTTCCAATCAAATTTCCCGCGCCTGCCCCCTGGCTTCACTGTGATTGGCTGTAATGTCAGTGAGCTGAGAGGAGCTGCCGGGGGATGGTGCAGCTCTTCCAATGGGAGCCCAAGCCAACAAATTCACACAGACCAACAAATTCACATTATAACCATTTCATATTTAACAGATTTTTAAAATTTAGAGTTTAAAGGAATAAATGTATTTATTGTGTCAGAAGTGAAGCAAAGGATTAAATAAAAAAGGATTTAAAAGCCAACTCCATCTTTCAAGAGAAAGAGGCAAAGTGAGAACAGAAGGTTTCGCCAGGAAGTGAATGTGGTACAATTTACCTGTATTGACTCGAGTCTCATATGCCGTTGAGTATAATGCGCATCTCAATTTCCAAAACCCTGAAACCCAAAAAAGTATTTGCAAACGTAATGCGCAGCAGCAAAAGGTGGACTCTTTGTTATATCTGTTGTTTGTGTTTAATTCTGTTTTAAGGTTTACATATTTGTATATTTTACATTGTATGCTAATACTTTCATGTCAAGCCATTTTGGGTCTCTTTTGGGGAGTAAAAGCAGGGTATAAATATAATAATAATAATAACAATAATAATAATAATGCCATTAGAGTTGCTGCCTGCTTAGAATTCCTTCTCTAAAAACAAAAGTGTGAGAGCACCAAAGGAAAAGAAATCTTGGGGTGCATTTATGCTGTAGAATGCATCCACTTTAATTGCCTTGGTTCAATGCTATGGAGTCATGTGGGGGATCTAGTTTGACAAGACCTTGAGCCTTCTCTGCCAAAGAGTGTGGATGCCTCACTAAACTATAAATTCCAGGATCACATAGCATTGATCTATGGCGGGCCTGCCCAACAGGTGGCCCGCGGGCCGTACGCGGCCCTCCAGCCCCTTGCCTGCGCCCCGCTCAGCTTTTTAATAAAAAATAAAAATAGAAAATAAAATTAAATAATAATTTTAAAAATTACCCACTTCCGGGTTCCGGAGGAAGTATCGCAAGACTACGCCAGTCACACGGGATTTCGATCTCAACGCAGGCGTGATCTCGCGTTGAGAGCGAAATCCCGTGTGTAGCTGGCGTAGTCTCGCGATAGTTAATACAGTTGCCGAAATCTCAGGATTCAGTGATAGTGCAGGCCTTGGCTCAGCGGCTGTGCCAGGGCGAGGCTGTACAAGGCCAAGGTGAGGCCTGCGAGGAGCTCCGCCTGGGCCTGCTCCAGCTCCTGGCCGCCCTGCTCAGTGCCTGCGAGGGCCCGGCCCTGGTTCCCTTCCTGCCCGAGGCCTCCGCCGCCTTCCGCGCCGGCCTCCGGGACCCCTTCCTGCCCGCACAGAGGCAGGCCTGCGACGCCATCGCCACCTCCGCCAGGTGATGAACCCACAGCCTCAGGGGTTGGGAGGGTTCCCCCAGGCAGGAAGCATTAATTATATTTTATTAATGTATGTATATTCCCTCCCTCCATCCATATCCCTTTCTGATATTATTATATTTTATTAATGTATGTATATTCCCTCCCTCCATCCATATCCCTTTCTGATATTATTATATTTTATTAATGTATTTATATTCCCTCCCTGGAGCCGGGGGAGGGGCGGGGGTGGGGAGGGGGCGGAGCCGGGGAGGGGCAGAGCCGGGGAGGGGGAGGGGGCAGAGCCGGGGTGGAGGCAGACCCTTTGGCCCCCCGGGTGATCAGTGACCGGAATTCCGGCCCTTGGGCCGGTAGAAGTTGGACAGCCCTGATCTATGGCAATTAAATTAGAGATTATGACCCTCAAATAGGAGCTCCAACTGCAGCTCCCAAAGCAGCTTCCCCATTTGCTTCAGCTCAGCATTAAGATTACTTTATGGTGTGAATCTAACGCATACCCTAATTTTGGCAAGGTGATTTAGCTCAAAAAGCTGAGCATTAGATTCAAATAAATCTAATCTAGTTTGATTAGATTAATATTGTCCTTGAAGCCTTCCTGCTATATGCAAACTACCACTATCTGCACCCACTGTTTATTTATTTTAAATTTTTTGGTCCACCCGGAATTGTTTTAAATTGTCTGTTATTGGTTGTGTTGAGTTTTATTGATTGTATTGCTTTTTAATTGCTATTGTTTTGTTATTATGTGTTATTGGGCTTGGCCTCATGTAAGCCGCCCCAAGTCCCCTTGGGAGATGGGTGCGGGGTAGAAATAAAGTTAATAAATAAAAATAATAAATAAATAAATAAATCCAATAATCCCATTTGACATTCTGCTGACTGAGATGGCCAGTTTTTGGGCGATATCTGAGGAAAGGTTTGTCAGATTGCTTTGAATGCGATTTTCCTGCATCTTGGCAGAATGGGGTTGGACTGGATGGCCCATGAGGTCTCTTCCAACTCTAGGATTGTATAATTCTAAGTACAGTTAGAAAAACACAAGAGGTAAGGCTGGACAACTTCCATTGTGGTTGTTGATTGATATGAAAAATACCTTTTTGGAAGTGGATTCCATCATTATGAAATCCTTTCAGAAAGATTAACTTCCCATTTCTAAGTCTGTGGGTTGTAGTCTTTTTTAGTATTTGATAATTAATATTTATGCAAGTAATTAATTATTAAATGGCATGATTACACATAGAAAGTTCAATAAAATAAATCTCGCTGTCTGCATTTCTTTTCTGGCCATTAGTATTGGTTTCATTTATTGATTTAGTGCTAAAAATAAGTTGGTGAGGGGGTTTTGAGTAAATGATCCACAACATGTGAGGTATGTCTCTGCTTGGGAGTAATCAGTGGGTTTCCAGTAGGGCTGTGCGATTGATGAAAACAAAGTTTCAGAACGCATTACAAAATTAGGGGGTGCTGGCACTTCATTTCTAAAGTGTTTCTAAATTATACTTTGTTAAAATTTTGTTACAAGGAGACTAACAGAATTTGGTTACTATTTTGTTACAGTAATTGTGCGTAATTAAATACAATAATTGGGGAAAATTCAGGGGCTCCTCTCTCCCTCATTTTTTAAAAGCTATTGGAGTGAAACTTGCTATAATGGTAGAACACATTGACCACTGTTAGCCCACCAAATTTCAGAATGTTTCACTAATCACGGATGTTTTAAAACATTTTTTAAAAATAATAAAGAAAACCTGTTCTCAGTTTCAAAAGTGTTATTTCCTATTTTATTGTGTAATCCTTACTTTGGAAGTACAGTACATTCTCGCTTATCCAACATAAGTGGGCTGGCAGAACATTGGATAAGCGAAAATGTTGGATAATAAGGAGGGATTAAGGAAAAGCCTATTAAATGTCAACTTACGTTATGATCTTACAAATTAAGCACCAAAACATCATGTTTTACAACAAACTGACAGAAAAAGCAGTTCAATACACGGTAACGTTATGTAGTAATTACTGTATTTATGAGTTTAGCACCGAAACATCACAATGTATTGAAACAGCTGTGGATCCAGGTGGGAGGCAGACTGCAGTGGATAATACAGAACGTTACATGAGCGAAGGTTGGATAAACGAGACTCTACTGTAGTTGTTCTACTCCAAAAACTTTTTTTGTGGCACAAACTTTGTTAAATTGGTGGAGACTTAACAAAGCAAAATGTGCTATCTATAGGACAATGTCCATTGTGCAAATACAACATTTTTGCAGTGTAATAAACTTTTGCGATGTTTTTATGACAGAACCAACTAGGAACTGCCATTTCTAACCCAGGAACAGAAATCTTAGTGTAGAAGATTAACAAATGTATTGGAACTCTGGCTGGCGACAGACTGCTCTCTTCTCCTAATTATGGCTTTCTGATGCTGATCCGTTCTGGAAAATGTATTTAGGGTAGAGCCTTTTGAATTCTCTGGCATAGGGCTCCTCCCCTTCCCAAACTACATTTCCCAGAGTTCTTTGATGTTCCCAAGATGCACTGCTCCCTCTTTTGACGGCTTCTAATGCCTAGCGAAACTCCATTAATTCCAGACAGGCATGCAGGCAGCCTTTTTGGCTTTGCTTTGCTTTGTTTCCCTGACTTTGGGATCCTTCCAAGATTTACAAAACTAAAACAAAAAAGTACAGGGTCAGTTTCAATTCTAAAATACTTGGTGTGGGCAACACAAATGTTTCAGATATGGCTTCCGACTTACAAAACTTCCAATTTTCTTATGATTTCCAACACTTCCGAATTTTTTGCACATGCCTAGTTTCCAGCTACGCAGTTTCACATTTATGGATGATGCTTAAGTATTTGCCAATGCCTTCAATACACAGCTTTATTTACTGCAGAAACTGTCATGGTTCTTTCTGCATTTACTGCAGAAACTGTATGGCTGCATGGCCACCACATGCCGCCGGTCTTATATGTTGTGACCCGCCCCGAGCCTGCAGGGAGGAGCGGAATACAAAACCAAATAATAAATAAATAAATAAATAAGCAATAAACAAACACATTAGCATATAGGCAATGCATAGTACAATGTTGCTAGTCAGCAAAAGTGCCATGTAACACAACCACTGTGTAACAATGTGAGTACAGATTTAAATTATACAAGCAAGATGAAGGATGTTTTATTGTTCCGATGTTATAGTTCGATATGCTGAGCCATTTGGAAAGGAATTAATAACAAATCGAAATAATAAATAAATAAAATAAATAAATGCTCAAATTAAAGAATACTACCTTGAGAATATCTATAGTACCAATTATTACTAGTAGTATAGAATCAATAATTTGTATAAATGTTGGGTTTGCACATATTTATGCAATGTTGTGCAATCCCAACATTTATACAAGTTATCGATTCCATACTACTACAAATAATGATTTCTCATCATGTAATAGTCATACCCCCTTTTCTAACAGAAAAGGCAAAAATATCACTATTATATGATGAATAAGTAGCAGCAGGCACTATTCTAGTATCATGTTATGCTTTACGTTAGACACTAATGGAGTAAAACCAGATTAGAAAACAATACTGAATTGGCCAGTCTGTTGAGTCTTCTCTCTTTTATTTTTAGGTGGCTATCATAGTTACTGATGGGCGTCCCCAGGATGCGGTGAAGGATGTAGCCGCAAGGGCGAGAGCTCTTGGAATTGAAATCTTTGCTATTGGCGTAGGCCGTGTGGATATGCACACTTTGCGACAGATAGCCAGTCAACCTCTGGATGAGCATGTGGACTATGTGGAAAGCTACAGTGTAATTGAGAAGCTGACTAAAAAATTTCAAGAAGCATTCTGTGGTAAGTCCTAAAGGGAAATTCAGTAATGGAAAATAAAGACTTGGATTGGGGCCTTGGGTGATTCAAAACTGATCGCAGTGGGGCAAAGGCATCAGAATAACAACAACAACAACAACAACAATTGTATTTCTTACCTGCTCAATTTCTTACCTCATGGCTCAAGGCGGGTCACAGCAGAGTCAAAAACACACACATACTATAAAAATTCTACAGACACACACATTAAAATGCAGTTCCATAAGAGATATACATCAAAGCATTTCTATAAAATACACACCTATAATATTAGATTCATTGCTGATGAAAAAGGCATTTACATGAAAGTAAACCTGTTACTAGGCAATAGCAAGCTATAGGAAGGTGGAGAGAGAATACCATAGAGTCCATGAACTTTGAGGCAAAATCCATAATGTGAGGGACAGCACAAAGTTTAAATAGGAGGCACAATGAAGAAACGGTGCAGAAACAATCCTTCCTCGGGCTGCCTTGCTCATTTGGCACTTTAGGCACAGTGCCTAGATCAGAGCTTTCCAAACATTTCACTTTTCAGATATGAATAATTTTGCAACACAGTAATTCCATTTTACTAATTAAGCCAAGCCTTAAAAGAGATACAGACACCCATCAAAATTATAAGGACGAACTATACGGAAAGACAGCATATCTCATGAAAACCTTAAATTTGAAATTTAATAAAATATGGTTTATGGCTTCTTTCACCTGGATTCAGAGGTTTCTCATTATGTTTGTGCGACACACCCACACGCTGCAGCCGACACACTAACGTGTCACGACACAGTTTTGAAAGCTCTGACCTAGAGCCTCCAAATATTTTAGGCCATACACAAACAGGACTGATTGTTTAAGAAGGGAATTAGGAAGAAAAACAAAAATTCAATAATTGAGATATTTTAACAAAGAGCTAAATCTGAGAGAAAATCCTTGTCATTGTAGTTTTAATGTGGACTTTAAAAAAAGGTGATTAGTGAATCCAAACCAAAGGGAGAGCACCAGCCAGGGGAATGCTGCTGTATCCTTTTTGAGACTTGAAAAAGAAAGTTGTAATGGCATTCTGTTTGTACAGTATGAAAACCTGGAATCCGAAATCAGAGATAAATTATTTGTTGTTCTTTTCAGCTGTATCAGACCTGTGTGCCACTGGAGATCACGACTGTGCACAAATCTGTGTCAGTGCAGGGGCTTCATACACCTGTGCTTGCAGAGAGGGGTTCACACTCAACAGTGATGGGAAAACCTGCAATGGTAAATCATTTCTAGCACATGATGAATGCTTGCTCCAAATCATATTGTTTACAATTTTCAGCAAGTGATTTAAGGAGTTTTCATAGTTTGCATAGGAGGAGCTTTCTGCCAGTGATATGTTATGTACCTGATTGTCTTATTAATTGATAACAAGAGCCAGTGACCTTTGCATCACATGATCAACTGTTTCAATGTCTCCAAAAGAGCATGCAGGTAGCATATGTGCATGGGATAGGATCTAGGCTGGAACTTGAAATAATTATTATTAGAAGACACTTTGATTCTATATTCCATTGTGACCTCAGTCCAGGTTCCGCCATACCTCGGCAACTGATGTTTCATTTTCATTTCACTTTATTTCTTGGTTAGTTGCTCTCCATTGGAGTGCTCCAAGTGACTTGCAATTTAAAATAAACATTGCACAATATAAAACACACTTATAGCAATGGCATTTGCCAGTTAGATCTGATTACAAATTGAATGCACAGCCAAAAAGCCAGATCTTGAGCGCTTGTGTAAAAGATCTCAGATCTGGCATAGCTCTAAGATATGGGGGCAATGCATTCCACAAAATTGGAGAAAGGGTTGAAAAAGCTGCATGCTTTGTGGCTTCCAGGCACATTTCCCTAGGGCCCGGTACAAACAGGATATTTTCCTGAGCAGGTCAGAAGGAAAGCTCTCAGGTGTGCCAATGGACACCATCTTGCCAATGAAAATATTAGGCATAGGTGTCCCGTCCAGACAATAATTACTTTGGGTTAGGATCAGTCTACCCTTTGCATTAATCACAATATTATCTAATTATCTTTGAAGGTTTTTTTCCCCATGTCAGGAGCAACTTGAGAAACTGCAAGTCGCTTCTGGTGTGAGAGAATTGGTCATCTGCAAGAACATTGTTCAGCAGACGCCTGGATGTGTTACCATCCTGTGGGAGGCTTATTTCATGTCCTCATATGGGAAGCTGGAGCTAACAGACAGGAGCTCACCCCACTCCCCAAACTCAAATCGCTAATCTTTTGGTCAGCAGTTCTGCCGCCACTGGGAGCTCCTATCTTTTAAGTCAGTGTTTCCCAACCTTTTTTGAGCCGCAGCACACTTTTAACATTTAAAAAATCTGGGGGCACACCACCAACCAAAATGACACAAAATGACACTCTAACACAGTAATACATATAGTTAATTGACCTTGAGTGTTGGGGTTGTAGTTCACCTACATCCAGAGAGCACTGTGGAATCAAAAAGTGATGGATCAGGACCAAACTTGGCATGAATACTCAATATGCCCAAATGTGAACACAGATGGAGTTTGGGGAAAATAGACCTTGACATTTGGGAGTTGTAGTTGCTGGGATTTATAGTTCACCTACAATCAAAGAGCATTCTGAACTCCACCAGTGATTGAATTGAACCAAAATTGGCACACAGAACACGCATGACCAACTGAAAATACTGGAAGGGTTTGGTGGGCATTGACCTTGAGTTTGGGAGTTGTAGTTCACCTACATCCAGAGAGCAGTCTGGACTCAAACAATGTTGGATCAGGACCAAACTTGGCATGAATACTCAATATGCCCAAATGTGAACACAGATGGAGTTTGGGGAAAATAGACCTTGACATTTGGGAGTTGTAGTTGCTGGGATTTATAGTTCACCTTCAATCAAAGAGCATTCTGAACTCCACCAATGACAGAATTGGGCCAAGTTTCCCACACAGAACCGCCATGACCGACAAAAATCCTGTGTTTTCTAATGGTCTTTGACAATCCCTTGCAACTCCCCTCGTGACCCCCCTAGGGGTCCTGATGCCCAGGTTGAGAAATGCTGGCCTACCGGCTGTTAGGAATTGTGTGAGTTAAAGTCCAAAACACCTGGAGGGCTGAAGTTGTCCCGTGCGACGGGGGAAGAGAGCGAGGCAGAAGAGAAGGGAGGGGGGAAGAGAAGCAACGGGGGAAGAGAGGAGGCAGAAGAGAAGGGAGGGGGAAGACAACGAGGCGGAAGAGAAGAGACGAGGGAAGAGAGGAGGCGGAAGAGAAGGGAGGGGGAAGACAACGAGGCGGAAGAGAAGTGACGAGGGAAGAGAGGAGGCAGAAGATAAGAATTTGAGAGAGTAAGAGTGCAGTGTGAGAAAGCGAGAGAAGGGGAGAGTGCGTGTGTGTGAGAGAGAGAGACAGAGGGAGGGAGGGAGTGAGAGAGAATAAAAGCGAGGATAAGTGGGAGAGAAAGAAAGAAAGAGAATACGAGGAAGCGAGAGAGAGAGAAAGCAGAGAGAGAGGGAGAGAGAGAGAGGGAGAGGGAGGAGAAGTGTTTAGGAAGGCGCTCTGGGTGATCTCCCTACTGCCTTTCCTCTCTCTGGGTGAGGGCGAGGGCCATGGTTGCAAGACCTCGCTCTCGCCTCCACCCAGAGAGAGGAAAGGCAGGAGGGAGATCACCCTAGCACCTTGGGTTGAAGATGGAGGAGGGGAGGAAGGAGCGGCTGAGGCGAAGGGACTGTGGAGGCCACACACCCCTCCCCCAAGCATTCCATAATACTCACGCCTTGTCCGCCAGCTCCCGGACCTTCTGCATCGCACCCGCGGCGGCGAGAGCGCCCTCTCCGCCTAGGCCCACTGCGCCTCCCATCCGGCCGCCACTGCCACCTCAGTTTCGCCAACTTGCAAAACTGAAGCGGCGGCCGGACAGGAGGCGCAGTGGGCCTAGGCGGAGAGGACGCTCTCGCCGCTGCCGCGGACGCAATGCGCAAGGTCTGGGAGCTGGCGGACAAGGTGTGAGTACTATGGGGTGCTTGGGGGAGGGGTGTGTGGCCTCCACAGCCCCTTCACCTCAGCCACTCCTTCCTCCCCTCCTCCATCTTCAACCCAATGCTGTAGTTAGCGCAGAAGGAGAAGGGGAAAAAACCGGCAGGAGGAGGGGGGAAGGAAGGGGGGCAAAGAGCCGATCCCGCGGCACAGGAAGAGCTTCCCCACGGCACAGTGCTGTGCCGCGGCAGGGCTCTTGGGAAACACTGTTTTAAGTAATTCCTCTAGTTTGACTCACTGTTAGATTGGTATATTTTTCTTTTTAGCTCTGAGAAAGGCATTTAGAATAAACACAAGCATTATTTTTAGGGTTACTTATGAAACTAAGAAGTTTGTATACAAATTTTTTCTAATATCAACCAACTCTTAGAACTCCAAATATACCATAGTTAATATGATTTTTAATAAATCTAAAACAGCTGAGCTTGAAAAAGTTATTTCTAAACGGTTTCCATAATTCTACAGCCTGAACAGCAAGCTTTACTTTGTAATGATATCCAAACAATCACATATCTAATAGAGTTTGATCCAAATTCAGCCTTTTTGTGAAGTCTGTATTTCATTGTATAATAGTCACACCCAGGCCCGTAGCCAAAGGGTGTGTGTGTTAAGGGTTCAACTCCACCCCTCACCCCAAATGTGTCAGGTTAAAAAAAACTGGTTAACTCGTCAACTTTAACTGAGTAAACCAGGTTTTTCTTTTAACCTGACACATTTGAAGGGGTGGGGTTAAACCCTTAAACCTCCCTCTGGCTATGGGCCTGCCACCCCCTGCCACACCATAGGGTGTGTGACTATTATGCTGGGAGTTTACGGATGCTGCCATTGGCAGCTGAAGGAGGCCTCATAGGTCTTCCCAACAAGTGCGCAGATGGGTGAAGACTCACCAGCCTGCGCAGCTACCGGAAAGAGCTAGGAGGCCTGTCTCAACTGGCAGCAGCCAAGGGAAGCCTCCTAGCTCTTGTGCTTTCATCTGCTCACATGCCTGCCACTCAGAAATATGGGGGCTGCTCCAAGGGGGTGACACATGGGCAGGGTGTGTGACTATTATGTGAGGAAATAAATAAATGCCCAAAACGGGACCCCAAAAAGAAAGGTGTGACTATTCTGCAGTGGCAACTATTATGTGATGAAATATGGTATGTCTTGGTTGTTGAAGATGCAAGGAAACAAAAGAAATTATAAATTATAAACATGTGAAGAAAACACGAATACATTGGGGCCTTTTTGTTATGGTGACAAAGAAATCTACAAGGAAAGAGGGACTTGATAGAAATGTATATGGTTATGAACAATATGACAAAATTGGACACAGACCATTTGTTCCACTCTTTAATAAGAGCATCTGTTGAAATGTTTGCTATTCAGTCACACTTAATTTGACTTTGGTTTTTTATGCAGTAGTATTTTTAGTCTTTGCTGTTGGTTTTCTCTGGGTTTTATTACATGCTGTCATTAGACTCCCCCTGTTTTCTGCATTTTAATATTTTAATGGATGTTATGCTACTTAGAAAACTCTGATTATTGGGCGACGTAGAAGTGCAATAGACATACAAATTGATGTCATTGGATTGGAATTTTTTTGTGACCTTGAGCTGTGAGAGACCTTCAAGTCAAGACCTCTATGTAGGGCTAAATCCAGATCCAAGTATATATGTGTGCTAATGATAGTCTTTCCAAAATTATTCCTATTTTTGTAAAGCGATAATTGTCTCAATTTGTATTGATTTTTGTTTGTCTTGCTCCTGTTCAGCTTGCAGTGGAGGGGGTGCCACTGATCTTGTGTTCCTGATAGACGGATCAAAGAGTGTGAGACCTGAGAACTTTGAGCTGGTGAAGAAATTTATCAACCAGATTGTGGATTCTCTGGATGTGTCAGACAAAAATGCACATGTGGGCCTGGTCCAGTATTCTAGTTCAGTTAAGCAAGAATTCCCACTTGGGCAATATAAGAACAAGAAAGACATCAAAGCAGCAGTGAGAAGGATGTCCTACATGGAGAAAGGCACCATGACCGGCCAGGCTTTGCAATACCTAGTGGATAGTTCCTTTGCAATCTCCAGTGGAGCAAGGCCAGGAGTCCCCAAGGTAGCAATTGTATTTACTGATGGACGATCTCAAGATTACATCAATGATTCTGCCAAGAAAGCCAAGGAACTAGGTAAACTTACAGAACTTAGTGTTGTTATATTGCATTAGCCCAATTCAAACATAACCTGTTTCATTCTCATTTGTTATTCACTGCTACCAAGCTGACTTTTACTTCTGGTTATTTTATGAATAAGAGACCTCAAAGTTACCCTATCATCATAAGCTCTGCTAGTATTTAATGATATCACTTTATACCTCAGTTTTTAGTCTAGTTCCTTCAGCTGGTTCTCCAGCAGGTTGTCACATAACATCTGTTTTGCAGGATCTGCACCGGATCACCTTCAAAGTGTTGGTACTTACCTTTAACTAACTAACTAACTAACTAATTTTATTATTTATGAGTCGCCCTCCACAAATGTGCTCCGGGCGACTTACACAGCTAGGCATCTACAATACTAAAATATTAAAATTTTAAAATATTAAAATGTTAAAATATGGGAATAGACAGGTTCCAGGTCACTGATTGTCACTTATGCATATGCTCTTCTAAATAGCCATGTCTTCAGTGCCGCCAGAAATGAAGGCAGGTCGAGGATGGCTCTTTGGTCTGGCGGCAGAGAGTTCCACAGGACAGGGGCCACAACAGAAAAAGATCTCTGTCTCGTGGACTCCAAATGAGCCTCTCTCAGACCCGGGACACAGAGAAGGTTCTCGTAGGCTGGCCGTGGTGCTCTCGGATGGATAGATGGTATCAGACGGTCTTTTAGGTATGTAGGACCCTGGGCCCACAAGGCCTTAAGTGTCAGGGTCAGGGCCTTATAAAGGACTCTGTACTCGACCGGCAGCCAGTGTAAATGTTGTAAGGATGGCGTTATGTGACACCTCATAGGTGTTTTCGTGAGGAGCCTGGTGGCAGCTTGCACAACCTGGGGCCAGCGTATCTGAGGGACTGTCTTTCCCCATATTGCCCTATGAGATCACTACGGTCAGAAAACACCAACTTGCTGGTCATTCCATCTGCGAAGTTACTCAGGCTAACTGCAACCCGGAGGAGAGCGCTCTCTGTAATTGCTCCTACATTATGGAACGCTCTCCCGGTTGAGACTCGAGCTCTCCAAGACCTCTTGCCCTTCAGACGGGCATGCAAAACGTTCCTTTTTCAGCAGGCCTTCGGTCTTTAGATACCCGTACACATAGCCCGCTGATGTTGCTGTTTCACTGCACTATGCTGTGCTTTGTACTCTGTACAGCATATTGTATTTTAATCTGATGTTTTATTGCGTGTTCTATTTTAATGTGTTTTTATTGTACACTGTATTTGCTGTGAGCCGCCCCGAGCCTCCCGGGAGTGGCGGCCTAGAAGCCTGATAAATAAATAAATAAATTAAATAAATAAATAATTATGGAGTCCCCTTTCTTGGAGATGGTATGCATATTCAGTGTTTCCAACATATGGGTCATTGCTTTGTTTTCATTTTGTTGACAGATTTTAGTTAGAACTAGAGTAGATTCTGTTTCTGTAATCAGCTCTGTTGATAAGCCATCTGTTCCTAGTCATTTATTTTTCCCAAGTGCTCTGAGAGCAGCTTCCACTCCACTTTCTATAACTGGAGATATGTCCTCATATGGTTCTTCCATGAATTGATCTGTTATTTCATCTTATTATGTAGGTTTTATTGTATTATTTTCATTGTCTTTATATTTGTCCATGCCATGCACTGCATTCCTCTGATGGTCACATAGCATTCCTCACTCTTGGTTTAAATTTCCTTTTGATTTCTTGGATCTTGTGGAAGAGATTCCCCTTTCTTCATTTTTGTTGCCATCTATTTCAGTGCATTGATTATTACAGTAGTATAGTTGTCTTTGTTCCTGAACACAAAAATCACTGTATTCAGGGGGCTAATTCTATTTGCATCACATTTTACTTTTGCTTCTCAAGTATATCTACCCACATCATTGGGTAAGAACACATACATTCCACAGCTGCTGCAAGTGATTGCATGAACTCCCTCACCATCAATTTGTAGGCCAAAACACCTGGGAATCCACAGGTTGAAAACCACTGAAGTCGAGAATGGAACAGGAATCTAGGTCTCCAACACCAAACACCCATGCAAACACCAGTGTTTGCCTCACTCCAGGAACTGATGCTGAAAGTATATAAGAGGTATTGGCAGTAAGCTCCTCACCCAATGAACCAGTCATGCATAAGAGGAGCACATGATTAGTTTACGAAACTGCATATTTGCAGAGGCATCAATATATGGAGGGAACATGAGAAGTGAACATACACATTGGTCATAGAACGTTGATAAAGTAGCTGTGGGTGAGGATGTCAGGTAGAATGGAACAGCTCAGTAATGTTAATCTAATGTAGGATCAGATTAACAGGAGTACTGTGCACAGCCCTTTCCCCCAATCATATCTTAGTGAAGGAGCAGAAATGATAACAGGTAGATTAGCAAATTTTATTTGTTTTCAGGTTACAAAATGTTTGCTGTTGGAGTAGGCAATGCGGTTGAAGATGAACTTAAAGAAATAGCCTCCGAACCAGTAGCAGAGCATTATTTCTACACGGCAGATTTCAGAACCATCAACCAAATTGGGAAGAAACTACAAAATAAAATTTGTGTTGGTGAGTAATATGTATGAATAGCTTGGGGTGTTTAAGGTGCACAGCCTGTAATCTACTGCTGTGACAAATAGTTGCCTCTATTGCACCCCTATTTAGTATCCTTATATTCATATCATACATTGGTGAGATAGGCTGGACTGCAAGGTAACAGAAGACCGCAGAGGATATTTCCCAATTTTATGATGGTGAAAGACTCCTCAGTCTTCCAGATTTCAGGATGTGTACAAGAAAGGTTCACAGGGAGATGTAATTCATCTTTGGGCGGTTTCCATTCCACTGCAGGAGAGAAGTAATAGATTTAAAACTGGGGCTATGTAGAAGAATGTTTTTTATCAAGTGTATATATCTAAAAGCAAAACACCTGTAAATGTATTTCTATGCAAAATAATAATACATTACAAAAAAAGCACACAAATGTGTAATTCTTTTAAACTGCATACTTTTGGAAAAAATATGTGCAAAACATTATAATTTAGTCATTTTAATAATTTGGGGGAAATTCAACCTTTTAAATCTGTACAAAAAATGAATATACAGTGTTACCTCACTTATTGCTGGGGTTAGGCTCCAGGACCTCCTGCAATAAGTGAAAAACCGCAATGTAGCACAAACCGCTATTTATTTTAATATTTATACATTTTTAAGTAGTTATATACTATTTTAAGTCTTTATAAACTTAAAATGAAGTGAAGGGAAGGAAGGAAAAGCCCTTCAAGCCTGGAGGGAGGGAGGACTGAGGAGGGAAAGCGCCTTGGAGGGCAGCGGTGGCAAAACTTCACAAAACAGTGAAAATACCATGATATATATTTTAAATTATTTTTTTTAATCCGTAAAGCAGCGAGTCCTCAATAAGCAAACCGCAAAGTAGCGTGGGAACACTGTATTAAGAAAGTCAAAACACCATTGAATGCAGCAATTGGACAAAAATACCAGTAAGCTATATATAAATCTGAATAAAAACTGAGCAGAATGGGGCATCAGGCCAGCATCAGGTGTGACACATCAACCTTGTGTTCATTATCTAAAAATGTGTCAGAGATGTCCCTATGACTTTGGCTTGAGGAAAGAGATTCCATTACTGTCAAACATAGGAAAAACACCTCCGTGACTGGTGCCGTGTGTTTCCCTCCACAGAGGAAGATCCGTGCGAATGTGAAGCCATTGTGAAGTTCCAGACGAAGGTAGATAACCTCATAAAGGCATTGACACGGAAATATATCCTTTGGGAAGTATTTGAAATGATGTGTGAGAGAGAATGTTTACGTAAGCAGCAGGGGAGAAGAAAAACTTGACGAGATGAGTGATTTGTCCAGTATGCTTGGAAATCAAATGGAAAGTAATAAACATACCATTGGGTGGTTGTGAGTTTTCCAGGCTGTATGGCCATGTTCCATTAGCATTCTCTTCTAATGTTTCGCCTGCATCTGTTGCTAATGGCATCTTCAGTGGTCTGTTGGAAATTAGACAACTTGAGTGTGTATATTCCTGTGGAATAATGTCCAGGTTGGGAGAAAGAACCCTTGCATGTTTGAAGATGTAGAAACCCTCACTGATTGACTTTGCATCTTCATGGCTACTCCAATGCTAATTCAAGCTTGCTAATTGCAATATTCACACTGGCTTTAAACAGACAAGGGTTCTTTCTCCCACCCTGGACATTATTCCACTGAGATACATACACTCCACTTGCCTCACTTCTAAGAGAACCTCTGAAGATGCCATTAGCCACAGACACAGGAAAAACATCATGAGAGAATGCTGCTGGAATATAGCCGTACAGCCCAAAATACTCACAGCAACACAGTGATTCTGAACATGAAAGCCTTTGATAATTTTTTTTCATGTCAGGAGCGACTTGAGAAATTGCAAGTTGCTTCTGGTGTGAGAGAATTGGCCATCTGCAAGGACATTGCCAGATGTATTACCATCCTGTGGAAGGCTTCTCTCATGTCCCCACATGAGAAGCTGGGGCTGACAGACAGGAGCTCACCCCGTCTTGGAGATTTGAACCACCGACTTTCAGATCTTCAGGTCAGTAGTTCAGCTGGCACAAGAGTTTAATCCATTGCGCCACTGGGGACTCTACCATTGATAATGCAAAGATACCATTCCTGCTGAATGGAAGTGATAAAGGAGATTTGGGAGGTTCTTTGTACACCCTCCATTGTCTGCTGCTGGCCTGCTTGTCTCTTCAGAGGAAGTGGAAAGAAAGCGTGTGAGAAGAAGAGGAGCTAAGGGCATTTGGTTAAAGACGGGAAAGGAGCTACTTCTCTAGTGATGTTGAGGAATTTGGCAGAAGCAATGGGCAAAGAAACAGTGGTGGCAATGAGGGGTGTTCCTTGGCCTCCCTTCCTTCCCATTCTGAGGGGAAATAGAAGGGTCGGCATCAAATCTCTATTGTCACTGCTGCTGTTGCTTCACACAGCACTCCTGATGAAGTCCTCAACCATGCCTGGGGAGAAGGCTCTTTTCTTGTCTTTTGCCTGCCTTCCTCAGCTCTTCTTCTCTGATTTTTGGCAAGTGGCATCAAAGCAGTCAGGTAAAAAATGAATGGAGGGGGGCAACCAGATGCAGCCCCACTTTCAAAGTGACTGGCTGACAAGGCAGGAAGGCTGGTTAAGTGCAAAGGGGAATGAGAGTGTTGTGGGATGGGTTTGTGAAATGATTTATAGTTTCCAAATCACGACCTGTCCCAGAAGCAAGCAAAATGCAGCAGAATCCTCAACAAAAACACACTTCAGCCAGGCATGTAGCCGGGGGGGGGCTTGGGAGGCTTCACCCCCCCTCCGAAATTCTCAGGGTGGTCCACGAGAAGGCCTTGCTGGTACATTATTTAAACTGTTATGTTTATTCATATCATGATCTGATCACCATGCTCATTATATCCCATATTCATGGGGTTATTGGGATAACAATACAAAAGGTTTGGTAGGGTAGTCCCTCTCTTACTCTGACTCAGCCCCTCCCGAATCAAACTCAGCCCTCCGCGAATCAAAATCCTGGCTACGTCCCTGATTTCAACCTTGTCTATCAGCAGAGCCCAACTGGCAGCATCTGGCCTTGTCTACACACTGTTTAGTAAACTCACAGATTCAGGTTTTCATCCAAAATATCAGGGGGCTTTAATTTTCACTGTTGCAATATATACAAATATACCATCAGAATTGACAGATTCTCATTCCTTGTACTTGCAAACAGAGTAATCAGATAGTCATATATAGAACAGGCAGATACATTGAGTCACACAGGAGAGAGTAAGATGGAACCGTTTGCCCCCCTTTTATAGCCACCTGCTGATAAGTCGCCAGTAAGGGACCCTTTGCAGTAACCCTCATATGACTCACTCCCTTAGGTATTGCATCATGACATTCACAGTCATACCCAGGTGTTATCAATCTTCCACAGTATTTTTTTTATGTAATTAGAAATGCTGTCCCATTCCTATCTAACAGTACCAGTTCTTGCATTGCCAGGCCATATTGCAGAAGCAACAAGTGAAGAAGCAGTGGTGGTGATGAGAGAGATTTGGAGAGGGCTTCAGAGACTGCAGTCAGTTGACTGCAACTGGCTTGCTTCTTCCCTCAGAGAAGGTGGAGTGAAGGAAGAGGTGGAAACAAAAGGCCAGCTGGGGTCCACTGAAGGAGGGCAGGAAAGTAACAAAGAGTCTGGCAGGGCCGTAGCCAGGATTTTGGTTCGGGGGGGGGGGGGGGGCTGAGACTGGGTGGAAGAGGGTCTACCCTAGCAAACCTTTTGTATTGTTATCCCAATAACCCCATTAATGTGGGATATAATGAGCATGGTGATCAGATCATGATATGAATAAACATAACAGTTTAAATAATGTACCAGTAAGGCCTTTTCGCGGACCACCCTGAGAATTTCAGGGGGGGCTGAAGCCCCCTAGCCCCCTGGCTACATGCCTGGAGTCTGGCCAGGGAGAGCCTGTCATAAAGGAACCACTGACCACCTCAGCTCTCCCCACCATGACCATTTTCCTGCCCAGACATTCAAAAAAGCCAGAAGCAGTATTAAGGCGTGTGTGTGTGTGTGTGTGTGTGTGTGTATGTGTGTTTCAATGTTTCTTTTAGATTATCCCAAGATGGACTTAGCTCTCATCTTTCACCACTCTACTCTAATGCCATCCCTTATTATTCCTTAATGCTTGCTCACTGGAAGCTGTGACAAAAAAGCTTGCTGCATTAGAAAACAGGATCACTGTCTAAAACACAGAATACCGTAATTTGATTCCTTTGCAACTTAAAATACACCTATCAGAAGACTTTGACTATGGCAGCTTCTTTCAAGGCTGTTATCCTTGGCTGTTCCAACTGCCTTTGTTTTGTGAGGGGGAAATGTATAATAGTAGTAATGTAACGATAAAACACCAGAGGTTGTGCACCAAGCTATATCGAAACTCCTTGCATCACAGAATATGCATATATTAAATGCCTGGATAATTGGTTTAAGGTAAAACTTCACATAGACATGTAGAATGTTTGAATAACATCTTTTTCTTAGTTCTGTGAAAGTTCACTAGATTCTGTTGCATTTTCCATGTATACCCTAATTCTTTTTTAAGATCCGAATTTGACTCATATGACTGAGAAAGTAATATTTCTAGCACAATATATAATTTATGCTAGAGCATTTATCAATAAGTAGATAAAACAATTATGGATAATTTATCAGTAAGTAGATAAACAAGTGTTGCATACACGTGAAGAGGTGCTTGCTGTTGCAAACTTCTATCTTTGGTCCAAAAATGAAAGGAGGCCTAGATCTCCAAAAATCATCATCAATTTTTCTGCTCATCAACAAGGCTCAAGTTGGGTTTTGTACAATGAATATATTCATGGATTTCACTACTTTTTAAATCCATGCCCAATGTTATCAGCAACCAAATCCAAAATGACTGAACGCTCCATAAACAAGACAAAGTGCAGGTCACTACTAGTGAAGGAGACTCTGGTCATCTGAGTCTCCTTCACTCTGATCACAGCTACCTTTTGTCATCTTTAGAATGGAATCACAGCTACATCCTTTTTTTGGTCACAGATTATGGCTGTCTGTATTTAGATTGTATTGAAGTCCTAGGTCAGCATAGACACAACCCAGGATCTCCAATATTCATAATGAAAAACCCGATTGCCATGAAACATATAAGTGGCGGGCACTCCTCAAAACGTCATCACATGGCATTAGCCTTTGGTTCATTTTGTAAGGGTTTATAACAGAATATTTATACTTGTAAACATGTAAAGGAGTTTTCAGAATAACAGAATATTCAAAAAAATCCGTAGTAAAATATGTTTTCGTGCGTAAATAAACTAAAGTTCAATAAAGAATTGAATTTTATGGGACGTTTTTAGTTATTGTTTTTTTTTTTAAAGCACTCGAGAAACTATCCAGCAGGGCAGAATGGGTTAAACCTTATTCATGCAACTGAAAAGATAACTCCACTTAATTTCTAACACTTACAAATGCTTACGAGCATTCTTGAGTATTACAAGCTTAGTGTATGTATATGGGAGGATTGAAATTCATTCCATTTATCTTTTGGGCTATGGAGTCCTACATATGCCAACATACATGTGCCTTTCCAAGCAGCATTACACTTGTTAACATATAGGATCACTGTTTTTATATTTCTTTTTTTTTTTAAAAAAAAGTAAAGGTGATTCGATATATGGTGATGTGGAAGTACTGATCTTAGGGGCTGGGATTAGCACACCGGTTAAACCGCTAAAATGCAGAAAATCTTGCCGATTGAAAGGTTGGCAGTTCAAACCTGGGTCAAGGTGAGCACCTGCCATCAGCTCCAGCTCCCTGACTACCTAGCAGATTGAAAACAGAAATGTGAGTAGGTACTGCTTTAAGCAGGGAGGTAATAAAAGGTGCCCATAAGGACATGCCAGAGATTTGATCTTTGAAGGACGACAAAGCTCCTTGGCATGGAAGATGGGGCAACAGCACCCCTCAGTGGCCAGAGCACAGCTTCCAGATGTTGGAAATGGAAAATCCTTTACCTCTGTTTATGTATTTTCTGTTTGTTAATTGTAGAACATTGAATGTTTGCCATATATGTGTTCTGCAATCTGCCTTGAGTCCCCTCGGGGACATAGAGCAGAATAGAAATAAAGTTGTTTTTATTATTATATTATTATTTGTGTAGGTTGGAAACCTATCAGTCGAATCATCATCTTGGTTCTTCCCTCCTCGCTTTCCTTCCTTTCCCCCTTTCTTTCTTTCATTCGTACCAGAATTTTCCTTTCTCCATTCAGGTGTTTCTTCTTCCAGCCTTTGCAAGCATAATCTGCATAAGAAATCATTGGTCATACACACATAAGCCTGAGCTTTTCTGTTCTGTCTCCTGCTATTCTTTCCCCATTCTATGCTTTGCCTGCCTTTCTTCTAAATTTCTTTCCATTTTATATTCACCAGGAGCTTCTCCCAACCACATTCCTGATCAGTTTCACTGACAACGGAATTAACACCCAAGATAAAATGTAGACATTTCACTCCAATATTGTCACTTATCTTTTCCTGGAAAAGAAGCCAATGTAGTGTTGAAGGCTAACATGATATACTATGTAATGTTTAGTTGTCCAAATAAAAAAACTAAAAGTGCCACTGTTGTGGACTTTGGGTTTTGTTGTATTTTGCTGCTGAGCCAACACAACACTACACCTGAACATTTTTATTTATCGTATTTATACCCCAGTCTTCTCACCCCAAAGGGGAATCAGAGCAACTTTACAGAACACACATACAGCAAACATTCAATGCCTATATACAATGACAGGACAGACACCACAGCAGAGGTAAAGGTGGTTTTTCCCATCTTATTTCTGGCATCTTGGAGGCTGTGCTTGATTCCGGCCACAGGGTTACTGTCGCTCCATCTTCCATGCCAAGGAGCTTTCCTCCAATCAATGTCCTTAAGGGTGCACATGGGGTGCAGACCCAAAATTAACAAGAACATCAGTGCTGGCCTTGTCTTATCAGCAGAGCGATCTTATTCTTTGCAAATAATACCTTAAGACTCACAAAGCCCCTGAACTGCTCCTTTCAAGATAGCATGAAGAATGGATTTCAAAGGGTTAGCTGCAACACACAAATTGTCTTTCTTGTATTCAAAAATATTTTTTATTTATTGAAAGTAAATATCCAGAATCACTTGTCGTGGAACATATATTTCTTCCCAAATGGGGTTGTGGAATTGTAGAGTCGATCAAAACATATAATATGCGAACTCTCAAAACGGATGCATTACAAAAATCATCATATATAACCGTATATTCGGCTTGTATTTAAATCCGGATTGAGGGGTTCATTGGGGTCGACGGACTGTATATCTAAAGGCCTCTCCGTTTCGCCAGAGAACTGGCTTCATCGGGACCCGAAAATAATATTATAATTTGTAATTCCACTGGTCCGATTATCTATATAAAGGTAAACATAACAATAATAATCAGATATAGCATCATTTCGCTAATATTCCTTTCAAGAGCCAATCACAATAAATCCTGGACCCACAAGGACCTCGAGCTGCCCCAGGTCTCCCAACCATGAGGCTAAGAAGGTCCTTGGGAAAGGCTGTGTTCTAAGAGCTGCAGAAGTGAACTTCACACCAGCTCCAAATCGACAAGTACACACCATGCAAAGTGGCTTCAAGATCAGCCCACCCTCACCCCCTTTTCAGAAGGTGGGCAGGCGACAGGGCACCTGAGAACTGTCCCGATTATTGAGGACACAAGGGGAGGGGGAATCTCTGTGATCTCAGGGAACGGGAAGTATGATGGTAGTTGCAGGGCAAATGCTAGAGGTAGGCCGAGTCGAGTAAAGACTCGCCCTCCCTCTGACCTGTGCACTATCCCTAGACACACCTGTGACAGGTTTCCTAATTCCTCCCCTCCTTCTCTGGTACTAATGAACGCCAGATCAGTCAGAAATAAGATCGCTACTATTAGAGATTTTCTTGTGGATAGCAATGCTGACTTGATTGGCATTACTGAGACCTGGCTGCAGGAGGGTGACAAAGTCCTACTGCAAGAATTAGCATCCCCAGGGTATGGAGTTAGTCACCAGATGAAGACTGGGAGGCGGGGGGAGGTGTGGCTCGTCCGTGACAAGTTTGTTCTCAGGAGGATTCCGGCGCCGAACATCTCTGGGATTGAGTGTGTTGGCCTTGTGTGGGATTTACAGGAGAGTATAGCCTTCCTTTTGGTGTACCGTGCACCTAACGCACCAACTGAAAGCCTATCTGCGCTGCTGGAGGCGGTCTCGGAGTGGGCCTTGAGGTTCCCCAGACTTCTTGTCTTGGGGGACTTTAATGTCCATGCGGAGGCCGCCCCCATTTCTAAAGCAGCGGAGGACCTAGTGTCAACCATGGCGACGCTGGGCCTCTCACTTTGTAACTCTGGGCCCACACATCAGGCAGGTCACACCCTGGATTTGGTCTTCGGCGCCGGCATCTAAGTGACCCAAACCTCTTGCATAGAGGTGCCATGGTCGGACCACTGTGTCCTGGGAATCCGGTTAGAGCGTTCCACCCCTGTAAGGGCACCAAACCAATTTGGGTTCACCCAAAGAGACTTATGGAACCGGCGCGGTTCCTGAATGCTCTAAGGGACTTGGATCCTGTCGGCAACTCGATCGAACTGCTGGTGGAGGCCTGGAACTCTGGGCTCCCCAGAGCACTAGACGAGATCGCTCCCAGACGCCCTCTCCGATCCCGTAATAACCACTCCCCTTGGTTTACCGAGGAATTGCGAGCGATGAAACGGGAAAAGAGATGGCTAGAGGGCGTGTGGCGGGAAATCCATGACAAAGCAACAAAATCGACTTATAAGCTATTTAAGAAGGCTTATGAGGATGCTATCAAGGAGGCTAAAAAATTTCACTATGCCTCCTTGATAGAATCTGCTAACTCACACCCAGTGACATTATTCAGCATTATTTGGTCCTTCACGGCAGTCCCTACCATCTCAAATGGTAATGATTTGGCCCCTTCAGCTCAGGCTTTTCAGAGCTTTTTTGCAGATAAGAATTCGCTGCTCTGCCGGGATCTCCCTGCCACGGTTGATACAGTTAGTGAACTCGAGACTCCGTGGCCACTCGATGGGCCCACTCTTGATCGGTTCCATCAATTGGACGTAGAGGCTGTCGATGGGATCATGACTGCAGCCAGACCAATCACCTGCTCCCTTGACCCGTGCCCTTCCTGGCTTGTAAAATCCTGCTGGGAAGGGTTGTGTGGCCCTCTGTTGAAAATAGCTAACTGCTCCCTTGAGCAAGGAGTATTTCCAGAGGGATTGAAAGAGGTGATGGTGAGCCCGCTACTGAAAAAAACCGGACTTAGATCGTTCGGTTCCCTCCAGTTACCGCCCAGTTTCGAACTTACTGTTTCTGGGTAAGGTGATTAAGAGGGCAGTAGCGGGCCAGCTGCAGCAGTTCCTGGATGACACAGCCGGATTAGATCCCTACCAGTCCGGCTTCCGTATTGGGCATGGGACAGAGACTGTGCTGGTCGCCATCACAGACCAGCTCCGCTGCCAACTGGATCAAGGGGGATCAGCGCTGCTCGTGTTATTGGACCTCACTGCAGCTTTTGATACGGTAGACCACGCATTGTTAACCCACCGCCTAGCCGTGACAGGGGTTAGGGGGACTGCTCTTAAATGGGTGTCCTCTTTTCTCCAAGATCGGGGACAGCGAGTGGAAAGGGGAGGTATAGTTTCCGAGAGGCTCCCCCTTAGTTGTGGGGTCCCTCAGGGGGCCATTTTCTCCCCTTTATTATTTAACATCTACATGCAACCACTTGCCAAGTTGGTGCGGAGTTTTGGTCTGGAGTGTCATCAGTACGCTGATGACACCCAGCTGGTGCTGAGGATGGATGGCTGGCCAGACTCTGTACCCGATTGTTTCCAGCTATGCCTTGAAACTGTGACTGGTTGGCTACGAGCCAGCCGGTTGAGAGTGAATCCATCGAAGACGGAGATCCTTTGGCTCGGTGGTCCGGGTGGGAGTTGGCTCCGGCTGCCTACTCTGGACGGCAAGGCATTACGCCCGTCGTTATTAGTAAAGAGTCTGAGGGTTCAGTTGGACTCACTGCTGACAATGGAGGCCCAGGTCTCTGCTGTTAGCAGATCCGCATTTTTCCTATCTCACTAGGAACGACCTAGCCACGGTAATCCAGGCAACGGTCATCTCGAGACTGGACTACTGTAACGCCCTATACATTGGCCTTCCTTTGTCAGTCACCCGGAAGCTTAAACTGGTGCAGAATACTGCAGTGAGACTCCTGGCCAGAGTGCCGGCCAGGACCCACATCACTCCAACCCTGCAGCAACTGCACTGGTTGCCAATCGAGCACCGGATCATCTTCAAAGTGCTGGTTCTGACCTTTAAGGCCTTGCATGGTCTGGGGCCGGTGTACCTGAGGGACCGCCTACTCCCATATGTTCCCCAGAGATCTCTTCGATCTGAGGTCCACAACCTCCTGCAGATCCCTTCCCTACGCACCATTCATCATCAACGCGACAGAGGGCCTTCTCTGTTGTGGCACCAAGCCTATGGAATGCCCTGCCACCGGAGGCCCAAGCAATCCGCGAACTGCCGGCCTTCCGGAAAGCCTGTAAAACTGTGCTCTTTAGACAGGCTTTTGGCCTCTAATTCTTGTTGGTAAATTAATACTGTTTTAGTGGGATTACAGGGAAGTGGGATTTTAACTTGTCATTCACTGTTTTATTGTTGTGATTTTATGTGCCCTGAGCCATTCCAGAAAGGACGGTATACAAATTGAAATAATAAATAAATAAATAAATAAATTGCCAAGTATGCCTGTCCTGTTTGGCATAAGTCTGCCCACGCAAAACAGGTGAACATAGCATTGAACCATGCAGAATAATCACAGGATATCTTAAACCTACACGGTTGATAAACGCTACAAGCTAGCAGGTATTCCCCCCCCCCTCCCTGATGTGCGACGGGAATTTGCTGCTAAATGTGAGAGAAATAAGATTGAACACTGTGAAAGCTATCCACTACATGGCTACCAGCCTCTTCCCAGTAGACTCAAATCAAGGTAAAGCTTTATGAAAACTACCACTCCTCTTGGAGTCCCCCCAGCAACAGCAAGGGTATACCTCGCCGCAAAAAGCTGTACTTATTTTATGTACTTGCATGTCTGCTTTCGACTTGCTAGGTGGGCAGGTGAGCTGGGATTAACAGTGGGCGCTCAACCCCGACCCGGGCTCAAACTGCCAACCTTCTGATCAGCAGGATTTTTCTGCAAAACAGTACAAAAATCTGTTCCTAAAGCAAATCCTATAAACTCATCCAGACTGACACAGCAGCCAAGAACCGGTTCAGGACTTGCACAGCCTCCTTAGTGACAGATGGAAAGGAGTGATAGAGCTGAACATCATCCATGTACAGATGACATCCTGTTTGTTATTTCATCACTCATACATCTTGGTCCTTTAGTCTAATATAGGCACGGGCAAACTTTGGGCCCCCAGGTGTTTGGGACTTCAACGCCCACAATTCCTGGCCTCATGCCTCTTCCTTTCCCCCCTTAAGCAGCTGAGGCCAAAAGTTTGTCCATGCCTAGTCTAATGCCTATCTATCATAGAATATTCCATCTCCTCAAGCTCATCCATCTTAAATATAAACCGTCTTTTATGGCTTCCTTCATGCTTTGATAGCTCCAGCCAAATGTTTTGGTCAAATGATCTCCTCTAAATCTTGTATGTTTCTATGTACCCTATACACAATCCTTGTAATGGTTCATGTTGACATTTATGGCATAACTTCTAAGGAGTCATGCCATTACATTCCCCTACGATAAGAACCCCCCCCCCCAAACCCAAACAAAACCATTATCAATAGTTGTTACAATTTAGGCTTATCTATCTTATCTATGGAATGCCTTGCCACCTGAAACTTGAGCCTTGCGAAGTCTGAGCACCTTTCGCAAAGCTTGTAAAACTTACCTATTCAGACAGGCCTTTGAGTCCTGAATAATCTGTTTTAATCTTGTTTTAATCTTGTTGTTTATTAGTATTGTTTTATATAAAGTCTGTTGTAAACCGCCCCGAGCCACTGGGAGTGGCGGTGTAGAAATCCAATAAATAAATAAATAATCTGGGTATTTGGCATGAGAAGCCCCAATTAACTTAGGCACCTTAATATCATTTGTATTTACCTATTGACATTGAAAGAAAAAAATGCTTCCATTTTGCAAGACAAAATATCAGGCGCCACAAAATGCTGGTGTCCTTCTATTGTCAGTGGAGGTTTGGTGGGGTTGCCACAGATGATCCCCTGGTGCTAGCATGAGTAAATGAAGTGGAAAGCTAGGTCTAACTTTCTATAAGCCTTAGGGAAGTCCTGTCCAGCAATTACTTCATTTATCAGTCTTTTGAGCTGAAAGGGGCCTATCTATTTTGGTGTTAATTTTTTTGGCAGGCTGTCTACTTTTAAAATATTTGTGGCCAGATATAACCTTTCTCCTGGGTTTAATATCACAAACCAATACTCAACGCAACGTATGCTTGCTAAAGTCAACAACAATATACAATGCTAAGCCGAAAGGATAAGGGGCCAGACCTGAGAGCGTCGCCAATAAGAAACTACAATGTTTACAAAAATATCAAAATATATATTGAGATCTATAGTAGTGCTATAATGGGAAACAGTGTCGCACTAAATACAGTGCTATGAACAGCATGCCACATATATCGCAATGTATTGCATAATATAACAACCAAATGGTTCGCAAAGATCAAATACAATAATATACAGTCATGGGCCCAAACTCACAGGTGAGGGCTAAAGCGATGCAAACACAGAGTCCAGATAACCCTATGGATGGTCCGGAGCCAAATAACTCACGGACTGGAGACTGAGTCGTTGGGGGAGCCTTGGTGGACGGAAGAGCATTTTGTAACGCGAAACGGCCATCTTGGCGTCGTCAGCTCACCTCCAGCGTTATGCCAGCTCTTCCGTCCACCAAGGCTCCCCCAACGACTCAGTCTCCAGTCCGATGTTTGACGAAAACCAAGTCAAAGATAGGCAAGCCAACGGGGCTGTTGCAAACCGTCGCAGACCCCTCCATGCCCTGGTCCGAAATCGCAATGGACTTTATAGTAGACCTTCCGGAAAGCTGTGGTTACACCACAATATGGACTGTAGTTGACCTCTTCTCCAAGCAGGCTCACTTTGTCCCGCTGCGAAGGCTCCCCTCAGCTCCTGAACTGGCCAAGTTGTTCACTCACCATGTGTTCCGCCTACATGGGTGTCCTCGCAGGGTGATTAGCGACCGTGGGCCACAGTTCACCTCAAGGTTCTGGAAAGCTTTCTTATCTTACTTAGGGACTGAGAGGGCTCTTAGTACAGCTTTTCACCCGGAGACGGATGGGGCCACAGAGAGGGTTCAGAAGACCCTACAGCAGTTTTTAAGATGTTTCTCTACCTATCAACAAGATCAATGAGCTCCCTTGTTGGACATAGCCGAGTACTGCTACAACAATTCGGACCACGCGTCCACATGCATTTCTCCCTTCAGGGCTGTGGGTGGCCGCGACTTTCCCCCTTTCCCAGACATCGCTGATGAGCCTGCGGTCGAGATGTCTCCTGAGAGTTGGGGAGCCAAGGTGGCTGCAGCCTGGCCTGGCATCAAGGACTCACTATCTGCAGGCAAGTTTACAAAAAGTACGCAGACAAGAAGAGGGCCCCCCAGCCTACCTATGCCGTGGGAGACATGGTCTACCTGTCCACCAAGTACCTCAAATCTACCCAGCCGTCGCGGAAGTTTCTGGGGCCCTTCTGCGTGACGGCGGTGATCAACCCGGTGGCCGGAAAGCTGGCTCTCCCCCACAATTGGCGGAAGGTCCACCCCGTGTTCCATGTCAGCTTGCTCAAGAGAGCGTGCACCTCCCGAAAGTGGTCCTTGCCTGAGTCAGCCCCTGTCCCTATCATGGTGGGGGCACACACCCCTTTTGAGATACAGGACATTCTGGACTCTAAGCTTCGCCGGGGCAAGCTGTTATTTAGTTCAATGGACTTCCAGGGATTTGCATCCTGAGTGGGTTTTGGCAGAGCATGTTAAGGCCCCTAGACTAGTCAAACATTTCCATGTTGTCTTTCCTACAAAGCCAGGGCCTTAACCCTTTCTCCTTTCTCTCTCTCTCTCTCCCTGCAGGGCGATCGTTCCGGGGTGTAATGTCAACCTGCAACCAGAGCCGTTACGTAAACAACGGCTTGGTCCATCAGATAAGGAAGCCAGATGGCCAGCATCAGAATGTGGATGGCAGAAAGGGATGGCATGGCCAAACGGTGGGAGGAGGGAGAAGGGGGGATGTCCTAGGAGAGGAGCCTTGAGGTGTGTTTGCGCGGGAACCTTCAGATCTCTCTTTGTTCATTCTGGAGTAAGGACCTAAATAGATCCGTGTCCTTTGAAAGAGACTTTGTGAGCGTGCTTTGTTTAGCAACCCTACCAGGAACTGACATGCTTGTCTATAAAGCTAATGATCTCCCAACCCTGCTATATGCCTGCGAAACGTTAACCGTCACACTTAACTCCTGGAATGATTCCATCAGCATTGCCTCTGAAATATCGTGCAAATCTCTTGGGAGGAGAGACAGACAAACATCAGCATCTGGAAGAAGCAAAGACCACCAGCCATGATCCTCTGCCATCAACTCTGCTGGACTGAAGGCCATGTGGTCTGAATGCCTGATCACCATCTCCCAAAGCTGTTACTCTACTTTGAACTCAAGAATGGAAACCTGAAGGTTGATGGACAGGAAAAGGGATTTAAAGACGGGCTTAAAGCTAACCTTAAAACTGTGGCATAGACACTGAGAGAGAACTGGGAAGCCCTGACCCTTGGGCATCTAACTGGAGGTCATTTGTGACCAAGAATGTTGTGGGATTTGAAGAGGCACGAGTGGAGGGTGAGAGGGAGAAACTGGTCAAGAGGAAGAAGGCGCCTCAAGCCAACCCTGACCGGGATCTCCTTCCGCCTAGAAACCGATGTCGTCCATGTGGAAGAAAGAACATGCGTGTCAAGAATAGGTCTCTACAGCCACCTACGGACCCACCACCAAGACCCTGCACTTTGAAGGCAATCATACTTGGGCACGAGTGATTGCCGATCATAGTAACAGTTATCAATAAACAATATGGCCCCCCTTCTTCATCCAACATGCCGCAGCTCGATGGCCTGGCTTCCCGCAGACAAAGCATCCGGTCTTCTTTTTCTTTCCTCCTTTTTGCTCTGCCTTCCTTCCAGTCAGAGCTGTCTCGGGCTTGCGGCTTTCTCCTTTCTGTCGTTGCTGCTGTGGTTAACTTCCGCGATGTCTCCGCACTTGGGCCAACGATGTCTCGATCCTTCTGGCTAGTTGAATCCACTCGGCTAGCGTCCCAGGATCGTCGCAGTGCACCTCCCAGGATAGGATTTCTCTCCTCAGACCCTCTTTAAACAGTTCCAGCTTTGTCACTTGTGACCAGTCAGGGATTTTATCAGACAGCGTCTGGAATTCCTCAGCATCCTCTGCAACCGATTTTTGCCCCTGGCTGATGGTTTTCAGCTTCTCCTTGGATTTAACTGCTTCTAGTGGGTCCCTGAAACAGGCATCCAGGGCGGCGAGCAATCGCCTCACTGACCCCAAACATGGGTCCCGTCTGGAATGGCACTAGACATACCAACTCGCCGCTCCCCTCCGGAGAGTCACTCCTATCACCCTGACCCTGCTGGCTTCATTCCGGAACGCCAGACCGTTGTCCTCCATGTATCCTCTAACCGTTGTTAGGAAGAAGTCCAATTCGGAGGGCTCCTCCTTCCTTGGCTGCCGCAGTGGCTGCGCTCCCTATGGCGCCGCAAATGGCCAGCCACCCTGGATCCCAGCTGGGGCTCCCACTGGGGGTTGCGGGGCACCCCATGGCCCCGTGCCATGTCCCACGTTGGCCAGGGGTATCGGGGTGGTTGTCGTCGTTTGCCCTGTGCCTCCTTCTACATTTGTCAGAGGTACCTGAGCTGCCACTTGTGGGATGGTCGGTGGCTCGTGTGGTATCCCTTCAGTTCCATACCCTTTGTCTTCGCTCTCCTCATCCAGCGTCTTTGGCAGCAGGATCTTTGAGTGGGTCCCCACTTCTCATGGCGGTGCCTTCTTCCTGGGTGTTGGTAGGTCGGCAAATCCCTGACGGCTTATATGTCCCTGCAGATGCCATCGGGGCCTCGGTCCCCCCCAATCTCTCCAGCAGCGGGATGAGGCTCTCCATCGCCTGGGACATTTCAGATAAGGAGTCCTCTAGCACCATCACCCGCTCTTCCAGGAAGACTATCTTTTGCGGGGAAGTGAATTCCAGCTCGGGATCCTCCTCTCCAGTTCCCCTCGGCACCCTCGTTCACCGCTCCATAACCCCGTTTGGGTGGGGATACGCTGTTGAGGATGCCAAGACCATTAGCCTTTCGAACTCAGCATGCTCCTCATCCCATATGTGGAGTGGCGCTCCTCCTGCTGCCCCGGCAACCTCCTCTTGTGCGGCCGCAGGATGGTGTAAAGTACTCCTGGCTTAAATGTCAGCTCACTATAGCTACTCCTAAATGAAGACACAGAATGCCATCTGGAATCACTAGGAATTTTACTACAGGATACTAACACACAAAAAGCCAGGAGTGCCGTTACAGAATGAGGCACTCCTTTATATACCTTCCCCCACATTTCAAAGAAGCAATGTCCCGCGCAAACCCCAAAGCCCGTGAAAATTTCCTGCCAGGTTCACTGGTTCTCCTTTCCCACGCAGGCAGTGTCAGGTGCGCTATCTCCTGATGATGTCAGTGACCTTGAGTTAGGTTGCTGGAATCCAAGCACCAAATCTCAGACTCTGACAGGAACAATCTAAAGAAGATGGATTTCAGTCAAAATCAGGAAGCAGTAGACTAAGAGAACAATCCCCAGAAGATTACGAGATATTTTGTACGGGCAACAGCGTCACTGGCATCACACAGAGAAGAAGAACAAGACTTAGAAGTAAGAAACTTTTCAACTATCTAGTGACAGAGGCCAGAAAAAAATATGCAAGATAGTGGAGAACAAAGAAGATTTCAATATAAGATCAAAGCCCAGTGAACATTACAGAGATTATGAATATGGACAATTAACCCAATATCTGAGTGTAAAGCAGAGCTTGATGATACCAAATATAGATTGGATTTTGATAAATAATTTTATTACTCAAGAAAATTTGAAATGGATCATCGACATAAAACAAAAGTAACTACAATTGCTCTTAGGAAGCTTCTAAGAAAGTGTTAGCCAATTTTGTTCAAGAGACATGTTGAAATAAGAAACACCAAAGAACCGACGTGAAGAAGATTGGAAGTCAATAATTATATCCTACCCCACCAATCCCCCCCTTCCCTATCCCCCTTCTTCCCTGTCTATATTAACCCATCTTACCCTATCCACTCCATCCAACTTACCCTGTCTCTTTCCCTTTACACATATGTTCCTATCTATTTTATTTTCCTACTTTCTTATACACCTAAAATGTTCCCCCTCTTTTATTGTACTCTTAAAAACTTTAATAAAGTGAATTTATAAAAATAATTATTCCCAGGCAAATTGTAGGAAAAGAGATTCCAGTTAAACACTAGGAAGAACATTCTGACACTGAGAGTTGCTTGACAGTGCAGGATGATGTCTTGGGAGTGAAGCGGAGTCTCCTTGGGAGCTTTTTACATTGGTCAGGAGTGCTTTGACTGTGTATTCCTGCACGGCAGGGCGTTGGACTGTATAGTCTCATGGTCTCTCCCCCTTTTTTGGAAGTGGTTTGTATTCAAAAATACAGAAAAAAGATAAAATACAGACTTACAAAACAAGACAATAGGAGAAAATGAAGAGTACAACAAAGCAAAGCTGACGATGGTCTACAACACTGTAGGTGTCTGAGTTTGAGCTTTAGAGGCTAAAATTTCTAAGAGAATTATGATACTTAGGATGCTTTACTGTTTGGACAGCCCCCTAGAAAGTGGCTTGAAAAGATGGAAGGCTTACACCCATACTATGAAAAAGCAGCCACGACCTAAACAACAGAAGTTTAGAGTGGAAAATACATATACAACAATATAATGGTTTCTAGGAAAATCTGATTTGTAATACCCCCTTTTGGAAAGGATGCTTTCTCCCTATGGCGACCGCCAGGATTGAATCAGTGTTAGTGGGAGCAACGGGCACAGATCCTGCCAGGGCTTGGATAGGTAAAAAAAATCAGAAACTCTCTTGAGAGGTAAACATTAAGTCTAGAAACAGGAAACATATGTGTATATAGAGAGAACTGTACAAGACCCATTCTGTAGTTCTAGTTCATATCATTTCCCAAATGAAGATGACTGTGAAGCTGGTAAAGGTTCTCTTCATAAAGCTTCTTCACTTTTCGAACACCAAAAGACCCACTTCTCCTGTAAATCACTTGAAAAGATCCTGGTTTTTGTGCTCATGTTATTTGGTCCACAAATGGCTCCATTTCAGGCTGTGACTGGTATATCACAAGGAGCTTGATGCTCTTTCCGGACATCAGTGCCCGTACATACACAAAAACATCCAAACTCCTGGCTGACAGATACACACCAAGATGTATTTGGGATGGGTTTGTATAGGTTTTGGAGAGTAAAGGCAGCTAGGTAAAAATGTAGGGAAGGGATGGCTGACATGCCCAATGCCTTGCTTTGGGGGTTTTCATTCTTTCCCTTTTCTTTTGTTCTTTGTTCTGTTTTTCTCCTTCCGCTTGCTCACACCTGGGGGAAACATCTGGGGGAGAGGAAGGCATATTGACCCCAAACTTTGAAACAAATGCATGGCCTTCTTCTGTGCTCTCAGGGAATTGCTATCTTGTGTCCAAGGACTCCAGATATTCCAAGGCAATCTCATAGCAGAAGTGGTACTGTTCCTAAAAGGAGGAGGAGAAAAGAAAGACAGCAAATGATTGGTCTCTTGATCTTCCAAATTAACTGTATTAAATAAATAAATAAATAAATAAATAAAACCATGGCCTTTAAAAATTCCTCTTTCCATTTGCGCATTTTGTAAACTCAAAAAAGGGTCTGACTTGTGTATTCATTTAGAGGTAGAGAAGATGGCGCCGGTACAGGAGCAGCTTGCAGGAGCGCTCCGCCGGCATCCATCAATACTCGGCCCTGGGGTTGTTGAAGCCATCCAAACCCCAGGGAAAGACACATCCCAGATAAGAGTCGACCCCCGTACCCCAAAAGGGGCCGGTGTGGGTCCTCTTTGGGAGGATGATGAGGACTTCTACCGATATTGTATGACCCTCGAGGCCGAGCTGAAGACACAGAGGGCCCCAGAGGTATCCATGCTACCACCATCCACTACGCTATTACCCACGGACCCAATGCTGGGGCCGCAACCCCTATGGCAACTCCGGGAGGAGTTTGACCGGCTGGAGGCACAGCTTAAGGAGTTCGGGGAGCGCTTGCGGGCTGCGTCGGCGGCCGCTCTGAACGCCCCCCCCTTTCATTGGGGATGGCTGCCTTCCCTCGGCTGGCACAAGCCCCGAAGGGGAGGAAGAAGCGGAGATAAGAGAGGAGGAGGGGGAAGGAGATGGAGGAGACATCCCCACCCGAACCCCCAGCCCCAGCCCCAGAAATTCCCCTGACCTTCTTTGGGACCACTCCTGGGACGTCCAGGCGGAGGGCCAGATGGAGGGTCAACCGATGACTCCAACGGACGTTGTATCGTGGCGGGCTGAGGAGGCGGACGAATCCCTGGAGGGACTAGGAGAGCCAGAGGAGAGGCGCCCCCCATCTCCGCTGGGCTGTTTCTTTGGACCGGACTGCCCGATTGTCCAGGCAGGCCTAGACCCGGGGTCCTGCCCATGGTCGGCCTGCCGGAGGCCCAAGAGCCCCTGCATCAGACAACAACTGGAGATCGAGGGCGAGGGCGCCGACCAGCAACTGACGATGGAGGGCGAGGACTCCTTTGATGTCGACCGGGTGCTGGAGCGCCCGGCTTATTTTCGACCGCGGCGCGCCTCCCTCTCGCTCTCGATTAGAAACGAGCTGAGAGCGAGGGGTAAGATGTCGCGCGTCCTTGAGGACGCCCAGGGAGACCACGCGTCCCCCCCCCCATCGCAGAAGGAGGAGGAGGCACCTGAACGCAGGCGCACACGCCATCAGCGACGGCGCCGGAAGAGGAGAGCTTCGGCATCCGCCCCCCCGGCTGACGTCTCGGAGGAGGAGAAGAGTGGTGTGAGGGAAGTGACGCGGGAGGAGTCCCCAGCCCCCCACCCTCAGGAAGGAGGCGGGCTGAGAAGGAGGCGCCGACGGAAGCGTCATCGTCGTCGGCCACGTGGCAGAGGCAAGCCCCTTCCGGCCTCCTCCAACATCCATCCTTCCGCCGCAGGGCCCTCCCCCTCCCCTCTCCCATTAGAGGGGGGGGGGAATACCGAGAGAAGGAAGATAGACAGCGCCACCTAGGGATCGGAGGCCCACTATTGCCACCAGCAGCATCCGGGAACATTGAACTCCGAGCACTGGTTCAAGCGCCGGCTCAAGCGGTGTCTTCGGTGCATCGGAGATCACAGAGGGAAGCAGCTAACACCGCTCCGAGGGCACGGGGTGGCAACTCCCAGGCAGAGGCGAGGCCACCCCCCAGACGGAGACTTTCCCTAGGACAGCCACCAGGACAGAAGAAGGACAATGTGAATACCATGGACCCCCTCCCCGGTGCGGCTATTGCTAAGCCAGGAAACGGGGGATATAAATCTAGGACCTTCTGGGGGGCAAGATTTAACAACTGGAGCCACAGAGATTCGGTGGACTCCTCCCACGTGCCTCTCCAACCCCCAAATCAACCGGGCCGAGGACCGGCTGAGCAACCCCGGCACCCCCACCCTTTTCGGAGGGCGGGCAGGGAGCCGGACACCTAGTCAGGTCGCTTAAGAGGGATGGGCAGGGGCGGGCAATTCGCGTGATCTCGGGTAGGGGTAATAGGGACGGTAGCCGTAGGCCTTATGAGAGAGAGCGGAGGAGCCGTAGGAAGGCTCGTCCTCCCTCTGACCTACGTGCTATCCCGAAGTACGCAGATGGTGAGTTCCCAACTTCCTCTCCTCCAACTCTGATCCTGGCCAACGCTAGATCCGTGCGAAATAAATCAGGGACCATTAGGGACCTCCTCCTAGAAAGGAGGGCCGACCTTGCCTGTCTCACTGAGACATGGCTTCAGGAAGGAGACGACGTCATCTTGCACGAGATTACATCTCCAGGGTTTGTGGCCAGCCATCAGACGAGGACAGAGAGGCGGGGGGGAGGGGTGGCCATTCTCAGCCGAGACACTATTAATTCCAGGATGATTCCGACAGCGAACATTCCTGGGATGGAGTGTGTGGGCCTGGTGTGGGATTTGGGTGAGAGCGTAGCCTTCCTGCTGGTGTACCGTGCACCCGACGCACCAGCAGGAAGTCTGCCTAAGCTGCTGGAGGTGGTTGCGGAGTGGGCATTGAGATTTCCTAGACTTATTGTTCTGGGGGATTTCAATGTCCACGCCGACACCACCTCCCTGTCAACTGCAGCCATGGACCTAGTGTCTACCATGGAGGCGCTAGGACTCTCACTCTGTAAGACCGGCCCCACCCACCATGCAGGACACACACTAGATCTGATCTTCGCTGCCGGAATTCAGGTGATCCTAACCTCCACTACGGAGGTTCCATGGTCGGATCACAGTGTTCTGGAAGTCCGGTTGGGACTGGCTCCTCCTCCCGGTAAGGGTGCAGAACCTATTTTGGTTCGCCCAAGGAGACTTATGGAACCCACCAGGTTCCTGAATGCTCTAAGGGATTGGGAACCCCCCAGCGACTCGGTCGATGGACTAGTGGAGTACTGGAACATCAGTCTCTCCATGGCCCTAGACGAGATCGCCTCCAGGCGTTCTCTCCTTCCTTGTAGAAACCGCTCGCCATGGTATACAGAGGAGTTGTGGGCGATGAAACGGAGAAAGAGACAACTAGAGGACATGTGGCGGAGTCTCCGTGACGAAGCATCGAAATCAGCTTATAAACAATTCAAGGAGGTTTATGAGCAAGCTATCAAGGAAGCGAAAAAGGCCCACTATTCTTCCTTGATAGAGTCAGCTAGTTCACGCCCAGCCCAATTATTTAAGGTAATTCGGTCTTTGACAACAATCCCAACTGTCCCAAAAGATAGGGGTTTGGCTCCAACGGCTGAGGTTTTCCAGAACTTTTTTGCTGACAAGATTTCGACCCTCCGCCGGGACATTCCTGCCACTCTTGATACAGTTAGCGAACTCGAGACTCCGCTGCCACTCGATGGGCCCACCTTCACCCGTTTCCAACCGCTGGACGCAGCAGCTGTCGATAGGTTACTGGCTGCAGCTAGACCAACTACTTGCTCCCTCGACCCGTGCCCCTCCTGGCTGGTTAGATCTTGCCGGGAGGGACTACGTGGCCCCCTGGGCACGATCTTAAATAGCTCCCTTGAGCAAGGAGTCTTCCCAGGGGGATTAAAAGAGGCTATGGTGAAACCGCTGCTGAAAAAGCCGAACTTAGACCCCTCGGCTCCCTCCAATTACAGGCCTGTTTCCAACTTACCTTTCTTAGGCAAAGTAATTGAGAGGGCAGCAGCGGAGCAGCTGCAGTTGTTCCTAGATGACACAGCTGGACTTGATCCCTTCCAGTCCGGCTTCCGTATTGGGCATGGGACGGAGACCGTGCTTGTCGCCATTACAGACCAACTTCGCCACCAGCTGGACCAGGGCGGATCAGCATTGCTTGTCTTGTTAGATCTGACAGCAGCGTTTGATACTGTAGATCATGCATTATTGACCCACCGTTTAGCCGCTTCCGGGGTTGGGGGGACTGCCCTTCAATGGGTAGCTTCCTTCCTCCGGGACCGGGGACAACGTGTGGAGGGGGGCGGGGAGGTCTCCGGGAGACTCCCACTTGATTGTGGGGTCCCCCAGGGGGCCATCCTCTCCCCCTTATTATTCAATGTTTACATGCGCCCCCTGGCCCAGCTGGCCCGTGACTTTGGTCTGGAGTGTCATCAGTACGCTGATGACACCCAGCTTCTGCTGAGAATGGACGGCAGGTCGGACTCCGTACCCGATTGTTTCCATCTATGCCTCGAGGCCGTGACTGGTTGGCTGCGTGCCAGCCGGCTGAAGGTGAATCCATCGAAGACGGAGATCCTGTGGCCTGGTTGGCCTGGGCTGGGTGGGTGCCGGTTGCCTACCCTGGACGGCGAGCGGCTTAACCCATCGCCGTCAGTTAAGAGCTTGGGGGTTGTGTTGGACTCCTCGCTGACCATGGAGGCCCAGGTCTCTGTGGTCAGCAGGACGGCATTTTATCACCTCCGACAGGCCAGGCGACTGGCACCCTACCTGTCCAGGGACGACCTGGCCACGGTAATCCAAGCGACGGTCATCTCGAGACTAGACTACTGTAATGGCCTCTACGTTGGCCTTCCCTTGTCGACGATCCGGAAACTCAAGCTAGTGCAGAACGCCGCGGCTCGCTTGCTGGCAGGAGTGCCGGCGAGAGAGCATATTACACCCACTCTCCGGCAACTGCACTGGCTTCCTATTGAGTACCGGATCGCCTTCAAGGTGTTGGTTTTGACCTTTAAGGCCTTACACGGCCTAGGGCCTGCGTACCTGAAGGACCGCCTTACCCCGTACTCGCCCCCGAGATCACTGCGCTCAGATGAGCAAAATCTGTTGCTAATTCCATCAGTCCGCTCCTGCCACCTGTCGACGACCAGACAAAGGTCTTTTTCTGTGGCGGCACCAGTGCTCTGGAACGCCCTCCCGGACAGCACCCGAGCCATCTCGGAACTGGGCCCGTTCCGGAGGGCGTGCAAGACGGCCCTCTTCGGGCTGGCCTTTAATTAGGCACACCGGACTAAGAACTTTGACATATGTCCTCCTAACCTGTGTCTTGACGATGTAACCTGTTTTAAATGTGGTTTTATGTTTTTATCAATTGTAGGGCCACATGTTGATATGTCACAACATGCCGCCCATGTATTTTTGCTGTGATCCGCCCCGAGCCTGCTGGGAGGAGTGGAATACAAAAGTGAATAATAAATAAATAAATAAATAGTCTCCTCATTGGCCATGGATCACCCCATTTTGGAGCCCCCAGTGGCACAATGGCTTAAAGCCTTGTGCCGGCAGGACTGCTGATCAACATGTCAGCAGTACGAATCCAGGGAGAGTGAGTTGAGTTCCCTTTGTCAGTTCCAGCTCCCCATGCGGAGACATGAAAGAAGCCTCCCACAAGGATGGTAAAACATCAAACATACCGGCAATGTCCCCTGGGCAACATCCTTGCAGATGGCCAGTTCTCTCACACCAGAAGCGACTTACAGTTTCTCAAGTTGCTCCTGACATGAAAAAAGCCCCTTTTATGGGACTTTCAAAACCCATAGATGTGTGTAGGCACTACTGTTTTGCTCTTCAGGGGGGCAGCTAGTTGGGATTAATCAACAGGATTCAGGCCTCTGTATCATGCACTCAGGCGGGACTTGTACAATGGAATCACGACTTTTAAAACTCAGAAAACAAAGGTGAAAGTGAGAGAGGCCTTGGCTTTCTTTTAGTTTTGCATATGCAAGCATTCTATTTGTTACTTATTTTGATTGCGCACATAGCAGAAGGGTGTGGTGTGGATCCCTCAGGAATACAGGCATGACTTGATCAAGCGGGATTTCTACCTAATAGACATCTGAGTCAAAATGTCAGAACAATTTTGAATGTGCTGGAGGTAGCAGAGAGTGACCCCAATAAAGATTTAGCACTGTTTTTCTTGGATGTGGAAAAAGCTATTGACCAGGTCAGTTGGGGTTATTTGGAGAAGGTCTTGGAATTATATGGGGTGGGTTATCACTTCAAAAAAAAATATTCTAAGCAATCTGCTAAGATTAAAATAAATGGACAGCTGACAAAAGCTATAGATATACAGAAAGGGCCCAGACAAGGATGCCCACTTTCGCCACTACTACTTATTCTGGGATTGGAAATTCTGAGCATAAGAATGAGAGAGGACACTGAAATTGAAGGGTTCAAAGTAAGAGGCCAGGAAATCAAATCCAGAACATATGCAGATGATATGGTTTGTATCCCATCTAATCCAACACATAGCGTTCCAAAATTATTAGTGGTAATTAAATTGTATGGAGAGGTTTCGGGTTTTGAAATAAATAAAGATAAATCCAAATGTATTACAAAAAAATATAGACATAAAATTAATAGAGAATTAGAAAAGGCGGCTAACTGTAAAGTAGTCCCAAAGATAAAATATCTGGGAATTACGATCACTAGCAAAAACATCAACTTTTTTCAAAATAATTACGGGAAGTTGTGGTCAGAGATTAAAGGAAATTTGAATAATTGGCAGAAGCTACCATTAACACGGCTGGGCAGGATTGCAATGATTAAGGTGATGTTACTTCCGAAAATGCTTTTCTTATTTCAAAACATTCCTATCATTAAAGGGACTAAAATATTTAACTTGTGGAAAATGGATATCATGTATTTCATTTGGGCAGAGGGAAAAAACCAGGATTGCTTATAAAGATTCCATTGATACCAAAGAGGGGGGGACGACGACTAAATTTACTGGATTTAAAAACCTACTATGAAGCCGTCTGCATGAGCTGGCTCAGAGATTGAATACAATTCCAGAACATTAATCTACTAAATTTAGAAGGACATGGAATTAGATATGGTTGGCATGCATACCTTTGGTATGAAGGAGAGAGATTAAATAAGGCGTTTAATAAACATATAATTAGAGGTAGCCTAATAGATGTTTGGAAAAGATACAAGTTGGAGGTGGAACCAAAAACACCCCTGTGGCTGAGGCCAATAGAAGCTATTGGGAGACGCACCTGTAAGGATGATGTCAGAACATATGGGGAATTACTTATCAGGTTTAATGGCCAATGGGCACTGAGGTGCAAAGATGAACTGGGTATTAAAGACTGGTTTCGATATCACCAACTATATGAAAAGTTTAAAAAGGACGATTTTCAAAAAAATCAGAAATGGAAATTATATTAAAGGAGGAAAAGGCTTAATCGCCAGACTATACAAATATATCTTACACTACAATTTGGAAGATAATCGTGTTAAGACCTCCATGTTATCATGGGCAAAAGATCTAGGGAGAAGCATAGATTTTGACATTTGGGAAAACCTGTGGAACAAAGGTTTTAAATAAGGCGTTTAATAAACATATAATTAGAGGTAGCCTAATAGATGTTTGGAAAAGATACAAGTTGGAGATGGAACCAAAAACACCCCTGTGGCTGAGGCCAACAGAAGCTATTGGGAGACGCACCTGTAAGGATGATGTCAGAACATATGGGGAACTACTTATCAGGTTTAATGGCCAATGGGCACTGAGGTGCAAAGATGAACTGGGTATTAAAGACTGGTTTCGATATGCAAAGATGAACTGGGTATCCTCAATTAGAGACAATGTATATAAAATGTTCTACAGATGCTATATGACTCCATCCCTTTTTGCCAGAATGGACAACTCAGAATCAGGTTTATGTTGGAGGTGCAAAACAAAGAAAGGGGCTTTTTTCATGTATGGTGGTCTTGTGAACAGGTACAGGTCTATTGGAAAAGGATAATAAAGGAAACAAACGACTCGACGACTCAGCAGCTTGGTGCAGTGATTTTGCACACCATTTTGCAGATAAAGTTGCTCAGATATGTCTTGAGCTGAACTCCAGTTCCATCGCAGTGCCAGATGAGGTACCCGAGGCACCTGTCTGTTCCATCTTGTGGGATTCTTTCTGGCTTGTCCTTCCTGATGACATGGAGGGGATCCTTGGGACTGTGAGGGCGACCACTTGCGCTCTGGATCCTTGCCCTTCCTGGCTGGTGAAGCTGGCTAGAGAGGGGTTGGTGGAATGGTTTGTTGTGATAATAAATGCCTCACTGAGCCAGGGGATTTTCCCCTCCTGCCTTAAGCAGGCGGTGGTGAGGCCTTTGTTAAAGAAGACCTCCCTTGATCCAACAAATTGTAGCAACTATAGACCCATTTCCAAACTCCCCTTTCTGGGCAAGGTTTTGGAGCGGGTGGTTGCCTCGCAGCTCCAGGGCTTCCTCGATGACACCGATTATCTGGACCGTTCGCAGTCTGGCTTCAGACCTGGGCACAGTACCGAGACGGCTTTGGTCACCTTGGTGGATGACCTCCGCAGAGAGCTGGACAGGGGGAGTGTGACTCTGCTCGTTCTCTTAGACATCTCAGCGGCTTTCGATACCGTCGACCACGGCATCCTTCTGGGGAGACTTGCTGGGATGGGACTCGGAGCACGGTTCTTCTGTGGCTCCGATCCTTCCTGGAGGGTCGCTCCCAGTCGGTGAAGCTGGGGGACTCCTGCTCGGACCCCTGGCCTTTGACCTGTGGGGTCCCGCAAGGATCTATTTTATCCCCCATGCTATTCAACATCTACATGAAACCGCTGGGCGAGGTCATCCGGAGGTTTGGAGTGCATTGCCATCTCTACGCAGATGACACCCAACTCCACTACTCCTTTCCACCAGACTCCAAGGAAGTCCCTCGGATATTGGACCAGTGCCTGGCCACTGTGACGGTGTGGATGAGGGGGAACAAGCTGAGGATCAATCCCGATAAGACAGAGGCCCTCCAGGTCAGTCGCTCGTCTGATCGGGGCATTGGTTGGCAACCTGTGCTGGATGGGATTACACTCCCCCTGAAGTCACAGGTCCGCAGTTTGGGGGTTCTCTTAGACTCAGCGCTGATGCTTGATGCTCAGGTGTTGGCGGCAGCTGGGAAAGCCGTCGCACAGTTAAAACTTGTGCGCCGACTGCGACCATACCTCGTGAAGTCTGACTTGACTATGGTGGTCCACGCCTTGGTTACCTCTAGACTGGATTACTGCAATGCGCTCTATGTGGGGCTTCCCTTGAAGACGGCCCGGAAACTTCAGCGTGTCCAACGCTCAGCTGCCAGATTAATAACCGGGGCTGGTTACAGGGAGCGTTCGACCCCCCTGTTTAAAGAGCTCCACTGGCTGCCGTTTATTTTCCGGGCCAAATTCAAGGTGCAGGTGATTACCTATAAAGCCCTAAACGGTTTGGGACCAGCCTACCTTTGCGACCGGCTCTCCCCCCATGAACCAGCTCGAGCTCTTCGCTCCGCGGGGGAGGCCCTCCTTGCGCCTCCACCAGTTTCACAGACTCGGTTTGTGAATACTAGGGAGAAAGCTTTCTCCTCTGTGGCCCTCCGACTTTGGAATTCCCTTCCGGGAGAGATCAGGAATGCCCCATCACTGGAAGCCTTTAAGGGACAACTGAAAACCTGGTTTTTCCGTCTAGCCTTTGGAGACTAGATCCTTCAACCCCCGTTTTTTTTGGATCTCCTTCCTTTTTCTGACTCCTCACGTTTTGGCCCTACTCCATTTAACATTTTATATGTACATGTGGCCTGCCTTCTCCTCTTCCTTTTCCCTCTGTTTTGACGCATTTTTATTGTGTTTTTGTTAGATGTATTCATTTCATTGTGTTTATTGTTTTTATTGTGTTTATTGTTCTGATGTCTGATATTTTGTGATTTGTGGTTTGGGCATGGCCCCATGTAAGCCGCTCCGAGTCTCCTAGGGGAGAGGGAAGCGACTTATAAATAAAGTTTATTAAATAAACTGATCCACAACGAAGTAAAGAAAAATCCAGGGATTTGCCTATCAGGGATATTCAAAGATAGATTAGAGCAAACAGAAAGAGAAATTTGTACAGTTTTGCAGCTGCACGTATTACAATTGCCAAAGATTGGAAAAGGGAGAAAAAATTAAGCATCAAAAATTGGAAGGAGAAACTTTGGGATTATGCACAGATGGCAAAGATTTCTAGCAATTTGAAATATGAAAATCATGAAACATTTGAAAGAAACTGGAAGCTGGCCTTAGCATACTTTGCGGGAGTGTTAAAGAAATAAAAACAAGAGGAATTTATTGAACCATAAATATAGAGTGATAAATAAGATGTGCATAAACTCTACATGGATCAGTGACAGAAGTCAAGGTGGTGGGTGGCACTGGGGGTGGGTTGTGGGGTAATTGTACTGTGGGTGGCGGGTTGTCTAGATATGTGTATGTGTACGTGTATATGTTCGTAGTGTATATGGTCAGTGTATTTAAATAGAGAGGCATTCTCTGCTATATACAAATACAGTGCCAGCTTGGGGGGTCAGTTGTCCCTCTATAGTAGGCATGGGCCAACTTTGGCTCTCCCTCCAGGTATTTTGGACTTCAACTCCCACAAGAGCGCTCCCCCCCTCCCTCTTGCCTCACGCTCTTTCCCTTCTCTTCTTCTGTTTCCTGTCTTCCCTCCCTGTTTCCTTCCTTCTCCCCCGTCTTTCCCTCTCTCTTTCCCCCTTTCCCTGTTTCATTCCTTCCACCACATGAATGCAAGAGGGAAGGAGGGGGAGTGCAGCGAGGGAGAGGGGGTGGGGCCAGTGCGGGAAATGGGCGGGGACGAGTCTGCAGGGAGGGGCACTTCCATTCCCTCCCTGGCTTCCTCCTCTTCTCTTCTCCCCTGCCTCTTTGGGCATATTGAGGATTTGTGCCAAGTTTGGTCCTGATCCATCATTATTTGAGTCCACAGTGCTCTCTGGATGTAGGTGAACTACAACTTCCAAACTCAAGGTAAATGCCCAGCAAACTCTTTCAGTACTTTCTGTTGGTCTCATGAGAGTTCAGTGTTCCAAGTTTGGTTCAAGATGGCTGAATGGCCATCTCTGATGAATGCTTTGATTGTGTTTTTCCCTTATGGCAAAAGGAGGTTGAACTGGATGGCCCTTGAAGGTCTCCTCCTACTCTAGGAACCTGTTGTTTTTGTTGTTGTTATTATTATTAATAGCAGAGGCTGAATGAATATTATTTTTATTTTTATGAATAAATTCAGGGGCTTATTATACTCACATTTAGTTGAATACAGTCTTAAAATATATTATAATGGTCTCACTGAAATAAATTTCCAAATATTTTGCTTTTATGGCTCTCTGAGTCAAAAAGGTTCCTGACCCCTGATATAATGAATCACAAATGATACAAATGTTCACATTTTGTTAACCATTGTTTTGCAAAATTTTTGTGAATAAATGTCATTTTTCTGATGACAACCTCTCTTTTTCATTGCTCATAACATACTCTTATCAATCTTATTAATATATCAAAAGCGCAATATAGTGCCTTTATTATTATTTTTAAAGAAATTCAATTGATATTATGTAGAATGTAGTTCAGCCTTTAGGTGCGGCCCTCCATAATATTTTTTTGCTCTCGTGTGGCCCCTTGGAAAAAATAATTGCCCACCCATGTCCTAAACTGAAGTATTGCATTTCCAGGCTGCAAACTGGCCTCGGCTTTTTTGTAAATATGAGAATCTGGGTTTGCTGCATAAGGAATTACACTCCAACAACTGCAAGGTGCTCCTCTGTCATTGGTCTGTACATAAAAAGCAGTGAGTCTGAAGCATGAGACTCTTCTACCTGCGGAGACTTCCCATATCGGCCATCTCTTTTATGTATATTTATTTATTTCAGTCAATGGCCAGCAATAATAGAAGCAGTATAGGGAAGGTAAAACATAAAGTAGGGTATTAAAATATAACATTAGAATCAAAGATAAGAAATAATGTCAAATATCAACATGAAAAATAATGTTGAATATTTATATTGCAGTGATTGAAACACACATAAAATGGTGAGCACCTTTAACACTTCCACAGTATCCTGTGCCAACAAGCTAATGCTGCTGCAGAAAAACTAGTTACCTTGGCTGTTATCTCAGAAAACTGGTGTGTCAACTAAAAGGGATTTCCAGAATTTTCAGATAATTGTTCAGGGCATTTTCAAGATCAGAGAAGAGAAACATTGCCACTTACAAAAGTCTCAACCATATTTGGCTTATAGTTTCGCAGGATCTTTGCAGAAAAGAAAACGTCCACCAGTTTGTGGCATTTAATCATTTCGAGGATCATGGTGCAGGCACAGAAAGTGCCACTACGACCGCCCCCATTCCTGTAGGAAAAATCAAAGACATGGGGAGGATCAACACTCAGAAGTGTCCCATTTCTCATAAGCCTTGCCACCTGATATGAATGAAAGACAAGACAAGAACATGATGGAATCTAGAAAATGTTGCAAAATCAACTGAAAGATTTTCACTTCCTCATTTTTTACACAAACTTAAATCTCAAAGTCTTTGGATACTCATGATAAACAATACGAGGGCGGGTCAATAAGTCCATGACTTTTTGAATTTTCCGCCTCTTAACTGAAAGGGCAACACTGCTCCTGTCAACAGGCATCTGTCAGTTGACTCCTGTCAAAATTTGAACAAGCTGCGTCATTTAGTTTGTGTTTGACAGCCATTGATAGCAGACTACCGCGTGATTTGAGGAGAAAATGGAAAAAAGTGAATGTCATGTGCTCATTAAACATTTTTTTTTTGCTGAAAAAACCATCACTCAAACCAAGGCTAAGCTTGATAAGTGTCAGGCCTCAGCCAGAGCAGTTAAATAAACGGCTTGGCCTTGGCTGCCATGGCGACAGGGAGCCAGCAGAGGGGATGGGCCTGAGTCTGAGAGGAGGGAGGGAGTTTACCAGAAGGGTTTTTCTCTCAGCGTTTTGGCGGGAAAGCTCAGATTCCTCTTTGCTCTGCCTGGAGTAAGGCTGAATAAAGCTCAATTCCTCTTGTTAACTACTTGAGTGAGTGTGCCATTATTTACAGGCCTACCAGGCCTGACATAAAGAGGAATCTCAACAACAATGGGTTTATCCCAGTCTCAGTGCTGGTGAGAACCCAACCCAACTATGGAGAAGGTCTGTGCTTCCAAGGCGGAGAGGCACGACCTCCCTCTCAGAGGAGAGGGGTTTTGGCCGCGAAGAAGCAAGCGGCGACAGAGGCCTGCGAAGCAAAGGCCCCCACCCGGGAGAATGGAGTCGGCATTCCCCATGGCCTCAGGATGGAAACTGTGGGTGTCTGGTTGGAACCAGAGGAAGATCGGAGTCCATGCCGTACTGGATGGGAGACCCCTGGTAAGGTGGATGTAGCCGAGGCTAGGCGGCAAGCTTTTGAAAACCTCCAGAGGCGGTTCCCGGATTTGGTGCGGCGGATGCAGGCGGAAGAATGGGATACTGACTCATTCCCTGAGGATGAAGGAGAAGAGCCCTTCATTCCCCCTATCCCCTGTGAGGAATCCGCAGCTTGGTTGGAGCCAGCAGCCCTGAGGAGGAGTGAAAGTTCCGGCCCTTCCCCGGAGCCTTCACGTAAGCTCAAGCGCCGGCGGGGCAGGAGGGGAAGGAAAAAGCGAATGCAGCCTTCAGAGGTGCTGAAGGGCAGTTTGCCTGACCCCATCCTGTGTGGCGACCTGAGCGAGGAGGAGGATGAAGGAGATCTGTGGTACCCCTCGAGTGACGACGAGGAAGAGGATGAGGACCCCGTGCGAGGAGACCCCCTCGAAGCAATCCCAGCCACCTACGGCTGCGATGTGTGTAGGTTGGGGACGGCGCATCCATGGGCAGTGATGTTCGCGGGCCACCTGGAGCATGGCCCCGGGTGTGAGAGAGGACGCACGGCTCCCCGGGGAGGAGAGGCGAAGATGGACCCTGGAACGGCTGAGACAGAAGATGGAGTGGAGAGTGAAAGCGCCTCCAACTGTGCTGACTCAAGGCCAGATCCAGTGATGGAGCTCTTGAAGGGCAAAGAGCCGGAGGAACCAACTCCCACAAGAGAGGCCGAAAAGGCTGTGGGACCTGCGATGCCTGAGCTCCCCAAGATCGAGTGGGTGAGCTACGAGGACTTTTGGAACGACAGCGAAGATGAGGAGGAGGAGGAGGAGGAGGACGCCGCGCAAGGAGGCCCCTTTGAGGCAGTCCCAGCCATTTATACCTGCAACCCGTGGGCAGTGATGTTCGCAGGCCACCTGGAGCAAGACCCCGGGTGTGGAAGTGGACACTCGGCTCCCCGTGGAGGAGCGGCTGCAGAGATGGCCCAGCGACGCCCTCGGGAACGGCTTGAAGCAGATGCCGAGAAAAGGGGGACCTTACTCGACTACATGCTTGAAAGGGCCGCTCAAGTGGTTTGGGAAGAAGCCCCTGAAAGAGCCCAGCAGAGGAAGGGCGCCCGGCGGAAGAGGAGGAGGAAGAGAAAACCTCGCTCTAAACCTGGAAAGGCTGGGAGAACCCGAGCCGATCCTCTCGGCGAGGATGTGGGTATACTTGCCCCAGTAGCAAGAGGGGAAGCGGAGATGAGTGGCTGCCAGCCAGCAGAAGCGGCTATCGCAGAGCCAGAGTGTGGGGAAGAGGCAGAGACGGGCCCTGGAAGGGTTGATACAGAAGTTGGAGCAGAGGGAGAAAGCCCCTCCAACTGTGCTGATTTAACGCCAGACCCAGTGATGGAAAAGGTGGAGGGCAAGGAGCCGCTTTTCCTTTGTGCCAATGCAACTTTCCTGGCCAGGAGCCAGCGGGAAAGGCTGCCTGCTCCCTGAAAGTGCGGTCGCCTGGCCACAGGCGCAGCCAGTGGAAGAAGGGAAAAGGTTGGTGCAAATCCCGGCAGAGGAATCCACTGATCTGCCTGCAGCAACAGGAGGGGAAACTCGGGGTTTTGCGAAAAGCTGCGAGAAGAAGCCCCAGTATCTCTGTGTGAAACTGCTGGGCGAAACGAAACTGACAGGCAAAGAGGAAGGGTGTGCAAGTTCCCCCTCAGTTCAAGAGAGCACAGTAGAAAGTTCGGCTGAGCTGCCCCCAGTAGGAACTTTGATCTTGTGGGGGCAATTCTCCGGGCTTGGGGGCCCACAGCGCGGATGGCGAGGTGGATATCCAGTTGACCTGTGGGGAAGAGACGCTGGCCGATGCAGAGGAGGGAGAGAGAGCCCCTTTGGAGGCCCAAGTTCCAGAGAGAGGCCAAGAGCCTGGAGATGGTGAAGGGAAGGCTGCTGACCGTACCTTGGAGGGAGAAGTCCCATGGGGCGCCCTGCTGGTTTGGGCAATAGTCCTTTCCGCTTGGGACCACCACAGTGCAGAGGCCGGGAATGTGCAGCCCCAGCTAGTTGCTGTAGCCCAGGAGAAGCATGGCACGGAGGTTGCAGAGCCCAGCAGCAAACCACCCGAACAGGCGATGACGAAGGTGGAGGCTGAGAGAGTGGCACCGCAACGAGAGAAGTCCGCACAGGAAGAAATCGTCCCGGAGTCCAGCCGGGGTGGCCGGGAGAATCTTCAGGAGGATTCAGCCAAGCTTTTTTCCGAAAAGAGGTCGGGTGAGCTGTGGGATGCTGAACCAGCGCATTGGGGGTCCGCCGTAGCAGTTGCAGCTTCTTGGCTGGGAGCCCTACGGGAATGGGAGAGTATGCGGGCCGGCGAGTATCTTTTGGTTTCCGGAAAGAAAGGACTGGAAGAATGTACCCCGTTCCAGACTGATGAGAGTTCCCAGAGATGGACAATAGTGTTTAAACTCCAGGCAGTAATGTCCAAAGCCGAGCTACAAGGGACTGTAGCAGCTGAAGGGTTCAAAATCGTTGACATGAACATTATCGGTGGAACATTAGTACTTGTCTATGCTGGGGAATATAGTTCTGAATGGTTGTGGGGGTTTGGCCTGGAGGGACACGCGCTGTTAATTGGGGGAAGGTTGTTATATGATATGCTCCCTACGAAAGTGTTACATGTGATTGGAATAACATGAAGGGGATCCTCTGGTTTTAAGTGGGACGGATATAAAAGGAATGAAATGTATGACGCACTGGATTTCGGAACAGCTAATGTAATTCTGTTCATGCAAAATAGAGACTGGTGTTTATTAATAGAGTTATGTGCATGATGAGATTAACTAAGTTAGAACCAAGCGATAGATGAAATGCTTTCTTCAAAATGTGTAGTATAATTATCCATTTAAAAGGGTTAAGGATGGCTAATATGCTTTGCTTATGATGTTATGGATGCAGCAAGTTATGACCTGCTTAGTCAATTACTTTTTATGGCGTGATATATCGTTAGAAATGTTTAGTGCATATGTATCGCTTATTTTCTGATGGGGTTTGCAAATGTATTAAAATTACCAATTTGAGGGGGGTTTGTTAATGCTTTGCAACTGATTTACATTGTTATATAATTCCTCAATGCTCTGCAATGCAGTGTGATGTTGGGGGTCAGTTAGTTTTAATAGTTAAAAATGTATGCCAGTTATGAGATCAAGTATATTGTGTGTGTTATAATGTTAAATTCACTGCTATGTTATATAATAGTCTTGGGGGCGCCATTCCGAAGGGGCGTAATGTCAGGCCTCAGCCAGAGCAGTTAAATAAACGGCTTGGCCTTGGCTGCCATGGCGACAGGGAGCCAGCAGAGGGGATGGGCCTGAGTCTGAGAGGAGGGAGGAGTTTACCAGAAGGGTTTTTCTCTCAGCGTTTTGGCGGAAAGCTCAGATTCCTCTTTGCTCTGCCTGGAGTAAGGCTGAATAAAGCTCAATTCCTCTTGTTAACTACTTGAGTGAGTGTGCCTTAATTTACAGGCCTACGAGGCCTGACACCAATAACGTCATGGCAACCGTTTTTTGGGATGGACACGGTATAATCCACATTGACTACCTTCAAAAGGGTAAAACAAACGATTGCAAACATCATGCCAACTTATTGGGTCGATTTAATGAGGATTTGAAAAAAAACTGACTACATTTGGCCAAGAAAAAGTTCTTTTGCACCAGGACAATGCAAGGGTGCACACATGAATTGGGATACGAATTGCTCCCTCAACCACCCTATTCCCCGGATTTAGCTCCGAGTGACTATTTCTTGTTTCCAAACCTGAAGAAATGGCTCGGCGGAAAAAGATTTGACCCCAACAATGAAATCATCTCACCAACAAATACCTATTTTGATTACCTCGAGAAATCTTATTTTTTGGAAGGGATAAAAAAATTGGAGAAACGTTGGACAAAGTGTATAGAGCTCAAAGGAGACTACGTTGAAATATAAAATTATTTTTTATCCAAAAACCTGTGTTTCATTCAAAAAGTCACGAACTTATTGACCTGCCCTCATACTATTGGTTGAAGTCAGCTGGTAAATGAGAACAAGACCTCTCTGTCTGAAAAGACCAGGTTTTGGGCAAGTGGCACTTACAAACAATGCACGATTGTCCGTCCACCACAGCTCTTCTCCTGCCATTTCTCCAACTGGGCTAATAAATGCAGGAATGATTCCTTAGAGTCAGGAGTCTCTCGGTAGGCAGACCACCGCAGATACTGAAAATGTCGGATCATCAGACAGCCTTCCTGTAACTAAAGAAATCCCATAATTATTGCTTTTCAGAAGTTTGCTTAAAGAAGCAGAAATGAGAACTATGTGGGACACAAGAAAGGCATATGTCAGGGGTTTGTTTATACAACAAAAAACAGAAGTTGCTCCAAATTTTCAACAATGTTTTCCTAACATAATGATCTGCAAAGTCTGCATTTATTTTAGCTTTGTCATACCATAGGTATGAGTGCCAGCCAAATCTCAAACTATGTCCCTCTAAATTTAACAACTTTTCATTGTTTTTTTCTTTCAACAATTACTTATTTATTGTATCAGGAGCAAACCAAGGGTACAGTTGTAATGTTGTTGGTTTTTTTTTTTGTGAAAAAAAACAACACAAAGTTTGAAAACTTGGCATTATATTAAATGTCCTTTGATCAGAAGCTGGCCACTTGGAGTCCCTCTGGTGTTGCTATAAGAAGGTTCTAAACTGTGCGTGTGGCAGGGCTCACGTTGCATTGTAGCAAATGGTATCTGGTTTGCTCTTCTCCACACTCACATGTCATGGACTCCACTTTGTAGCCCCATTTCTTAAGGTTGGCTCTGCATCTTGTGGTGCCAGAGCACAGCCTGTTCAGCACCTTCCAAGTGCCCAGGAGGGGATCTCTGATTTGGTATTAGCCATGGATTGAGGTTCTGGGTTTTAGCCTGCCACTTTTGGACTCACACTTGCTGAGGTGTTCCTGTGAGTGTCTCTGTATATCTTACAAAACTATTTATTGATTTAAGGCATTGACACGCTGGCTGATATCCGAACAGGGGATGGGCCGGAAATGTCACTGCCTTGGTCCTTTCACTATTGGCTGCTACTTCCTGGCAAATGTCAGGGGGACATGAGAGAAGCCTCCCCGCAGGATTGCAAGACATCCGGGCATTCCCTGGGCATAGATGGCTGTTTCTCACACACCAGAAGCGACCAGAAGCAACCAGAAGCGGCCAGAAGTGACTTTCAACATTATCCAACCCTTTATCCAAGTCAGACAGTAAGCTGCAAAATATGTTTTCAAATTTGGCAATCATAGGCCTCCTGTAATATTGTAAACCTTATTCTAAGTTTCTTTCCCTGACATATACATTTTGTCAGATCTTTTTACCAATTCTTAAATGGCTTGTCATTTGCTATTACTGGGATTGTTTGAAATAGAAATAGCATTCTTGGTAGGATATTCATTTTAATTGATAGAATACATGCAAGGAATTATAGCTGTCATTTGCTCCAACTTTGTAGGTCCTGCTTAATTTCTTTCCAGGTTTATTATAGTTATTCTGGAATAAGAACAAGTTTCTATCTGACATTGTAATACCCAGATTTCTCACTTTCATCTCTATTATAACCCCCGATATTTGCCAGTTTTGCTTTCCTCTTTCCTGATGTTTTAGTTATTATCCTTGGTTTTTTTAAATCTTGCCACCTCTATCAGTATATTATTGTGAAATTTTCAATAATGGTTCTATACTGTTCTATACTGTCTCCCAAGATTATAGAATCATAGAGTCTATGTTGGAAGACACCTCAAACACCCTCGACAGATTAAAGAACCTCCAAAGACGGAGCCTCCCCCACACTCTGGGACAGAGAGTTCCACTGTTGAACAGCTCTCATAGTCAGGAAGTTCTTCCTCATGTTCAGGTGGAATCCATTGCATCCTAGACTCCAGGGCAACAAAAAACAAGCCTGCGCCCTCCTCTCTATGACTTTTCCTCCCATCTTGATCTATGGCTCTCGTCATGTCTCCTCTCTGTCTTCTCTTCTGAAGGTTAAACATGTCCAGCTCTTTTTTAGCTGCCACATGACATTGTTGGCTCATGTTCAACTTGTTGTCCACAAGGACTCTAAGATCTTTTTCACACTACTGCAGTCGAGCCAGGCATTCCCCAGCCTGTTGGGATAATTGAAATTGCCCATGACTACTATATCTTGGAAATGCTGACGGCAAGCTGGCTTCTTCCTTGCAGAGCCCCAGGAAGCAACTGTGCAGGCGTGGACGCCATGCATGCGCACACAGGAGGCGGAAGCGGCATCTGGCTACAGATACCACCAGCAGAGGAGGAGTTTCCAGAGGGGAAGTTGGAGTTGGTGACACCTCCTGGAGAAATGGGAGAACTGCGGAGCAGTTGATCAAGGCTGAGACAGTAAGATCTTCAAAGCAGCGACCACGGGAGCATCAGAGAAGATTTAAGACCAGGGGGGTGTGGTTTGGAAGTTGGGGGAGGTCTGTTGCCCCGACACTCCTGAAAGAACCTGATGAAGTATCTATGGGAGACCTGAACCCAGCAAAGATAGCGGAGAGTGCAATCTCCCAGTCTCTTGGGGACAAAAATGCTTTTGATTGCTCTGCCAGATCCTTGGGCTCTGGTTCTATGAGTTTTCCATCAGGCCGCCAGCGGCAAGTGGGACCCTCAACTTTTACACCTGCCCCACGCAGCTTGGTGGCCTTTGCCCATCCCATGTCTGAAGTTTCCACCTGCCTCCCTGCTGAACAACCTCTAATGCATTCTGAGGCAATATTTACACCTGCTCCACGCCAACTTGAGAGTACCAACGATGGTGACTTTAAAATTAGCCCCCGCTGTCCCCTTTTCAGGGGACAGGCAGTTGGTTGGGCATTTACCTGGGATAAATACAGAGGCTAGCCAGGGGTTGACAATCTTGGTGATCCTCTAGGAGGGGGAATTTTGGTGGTAGTCGCAGGTCGAATGCTAGAAGGAGGTTGAGTCATTGGAAGACTTGACCCCCTTCTGACCTGCGTGCTATCCCCAGGTACATCTGTGACAGGCCTCCAACTTTCTCCTCCCCAACTTTCTCCTCTGGTGTGGGTGAATGCTAGGTCGTTGCGAAATAAGATCGCTACCATCAGGGACTTTCTAATTGAGAATGGTGCTGACTTAGCTTGTATCACTGAAGCTTGGCTCCAAGAGAATGACGAGGTTCTCCTCCAAGAGTTAGCATCTCCAGGTTTTGCAATCACCAAACAGATGTGGACTGGGAGACGGGGGGTGGGGAGGGGTGGCAATGCTCGTTCGTGATAATTTATCTCTTAGAGTAGCTCCTACGCTGAACATCTCTGGTATTGAAAGTGTTGGCCTTGTATGGGATTCACAGGAGAGTATAGCCTTTCTGTTGGTGTACCGGGCGCCTAGCGCACCAACAGACAGCCTATCCCAACTGCTGGAGGTTGTGTCAGAGTGGGCCTTGAGAATCCCCAGGCTTATTGTTCTGGGGATTTCAAAGACCACACTGATGCAGGCTCCTTTTCAACAGCAGCTGGAGACCTAGTGTCGTCCATGGCGACACTAGGACTCTCACTTTGTAATACTGGGCCCACACATCAGGCTGGTCACACACTAGATTTGATCTTTGGTGCGGGAATCCAAGTGACCCTAACCTCTGTGACTGAGATGCCATGGTCGAATCCCTGCGCCCTAGGAATCTGGTTAGAGCTTGCCTACACACCCGGCTCAGGTGCGGAACCTATTTGGGTTCGCCCGAGGAGACTTATGGAACCTGATAGGTTCCTGAATGCTCTAAGGGCTTGGGAGCCTGTCAGCGACTCAATCGAGTTGCAAGTGGACTTATGGAACACCAAGTTGTCCAATGCACTTGACGAGATTGACCCTAGACACCCTCTCCGACCCCACAAGAACCGATCGCCTTGGTTTACTGAGGAGCTACGATCGATGAAATGGGAGAAGAGATGGCTAGAAGGCGTGTGGCGAGAACTCAGTGATGAAGAAACGAGATCAGCTTATCTTCTGAGCATGCTATCATCGAGGCCAAAAAATCTTACTACGCTTTCTTGATAGCGTCTGCTAGCTCACACCCGGCACAATTATTTAAAATTATTAGATCTTTGACGACGGTCCCTACCATCCCAAACAGTAATGATTCGGCCCCTTCGACCGAGGCTTTTCAGAGCTAATTTGCAGAAAAGATCTTGCTTCTCCGCCGGGACCTCCCTGCCACAATTGATACAGTAAGTGAACTTGACACTCCATTGCTGCTCGTTGGGTCCACCCTCAACCAGTCTACCCTCCTGGACTTAGAGGCTGTCGATAGGATCATGACTGCAGCTATCGCGGCCACCTGCTCCCTCAAACCGTGTCCCTCCTGGCTGGTAAAATCTTGCCTGGAGGGATTACGTGCCCCCCCTGTTGAATATAGTTAATAGCTCCCTTGAGCAAGGCCTTTTCCAGAGGGTTTAAACGAGGCTATGTTATCTCTGCTGCTGAAGAAACCGGACTTAGATAATTCGGTTCCCTCCAGTTACCGCCCGGTCTCGAATCTTCTGTTTCTGGGTGTAAGGACTCTCTATATTTCACTTTCAACTGTGGCCGGGTAGTTTTCACCCTTACCACCAATTCATATAAAGACTCCTTTATATTTCCACTTGCTGCCACCATATAATGTAATAAGTATTCACACAGGTCAGCTTTCCCACTGACCTATCGATTACTGTGTCAGGGCAGGGTATCCCTCTAACCCAAACTCCTACTGACACTATTTGTTAACTTTCGCTGCCACCATTCACTATACTTGGCTACCCACTAGGAAGAAGTTGTTTTCGAGGCTTGTGTGTGAAGGAACTATGCGGGGAGATATCTGTTAAAGAACTGCAAAGTTTATTCAAACAATGTTCTAAACATGGAGGTTTCAGAGTTCAAATCTTAGGTGGTTACAGTATCTTCTTAGAGGCACATATCTTAAGGTTACAATACACTAACTATGGAGATGCAACTTGATACTATATAGCTGTACTCCCAGAACCAATAGCTCAGCAGTCTTTACACTAACTGCTTGTCCTTTAAACCCAACTGTTTTCCTAGCAGTTCAAACACAGCTTTTCTTCTACTCTCTCATAGAGTAGAGTCAGAGTCTTTTTTTAAACCGGCTGACAGCTGGCTAAAAAGGACTCTTTAACTCTCCACACACCCTCTCTCCTTTGACTTTCACTGCCAACTGCCAACTGCTAAAGTTTGAATTTGAAGATTCTAAGGCCAGTTGCAGGCTCCGCCTCCTGTTTCCACAGTAACTGAAACCCCTTGGAGGTTCTGCACGCTAATATCTCTGTTAACCCTTTAGGGTTTGCTAAGTTTTTACCCCTTCAACATATATATATATATATATATATATATATATATATATATATATAAATATCAACCATATTTAAAACCTGTAATAAAGAAATATGACTTCACCACACTGGGTAAGGTGATTGAGAGGGCAGCAGTGGAGCAGCTGCAGCAGTTCCTAAATGACACAGCCGGATTAGATTCCTTCCAGTCTGGCTTCCGTATTGGACATGGGACGGAGACCGTGTTGGTCTCCATCACAGATCAGCTTCGCTGCCAGATGGATCAAGGGGGTTTTGCGCTGCTCGTGTTATTGGACCTCATGGCAGAATTTGATACAATCGATTATAATCTATTATCCCACTGCTTAGCTGTGGCTGGAGTCAGGGGGACAGCCCTTAAATGGGTGTCCTCTTTTCTCCAAAATCTGGGACAGCAGGTGGAGAGGGGAGGGGTGGTCTTCGAAAGGTCCCCCCTTAATTGTGGGGTCCCTCAGGGGGCCCTTTGTTATTTGACATCTATACGCGGCCACTTGCCAAACTCGTGCAAAGATTCGGGCTTGAGTGCCATCAGTACGCTGATGACACTCAGCTCATTCTGAGTGTCATCACTCCGTGCCCAATAATTTCCATCAGTGCCTTGAGGCCGTTACTGGATGGTTGCATGCTAGCAGGTTGAGGGTGAATCCAGCGAAGACGGAGATCCTATGGCTAGGTCGTCCGGATAGAGGGGAGATCCAGTTGCCTACCCTGGATGGTGACATTATGTCCGTCGTCGGCAGTTAAAAGTCTTGGCGTTACTCTGGACTCTCGACTGACGATGGAGACGCAAATCTCCACCGTCAGTCGAGTTGCTTTTTTCCACCTCCGTCAGGCGAGGAAGCTGGCTCCCTACCTCTCCCGTCATGACCTAGCCACAGTGGTCCAAGCCACGGTCATCTCGAGGCTGGACTACTGTAATGCTCTCTACGTTGGCCTTCCTCTGTCGGTGATCCGGAAATTGAAGCTGGTCCAGAATGCGGCGGCTAGACTCCTGGCTGGCGTTTCAACGTCCGCCCATATAACACCTGTCCTGCAAGAGCTGCACTGGTTACCAGTGGAACACCGGATCACCTTCAAAGTGTTGGTTCTGACCTTTAAGGCCTTAAATGGTCTGGGGCCAGCGTACCTTAGGGACCGCCTTATCCCTTACTGTCCCGCTAGGCCACTACGCTCTGAGGTGGGTCAACTATTAGAGGTGCCCAGCGTCAAAATGTACCACCTGACAGCCACAAGGCGGAGGGCCTTTTCAATAATCGCTCCGATACTGTGGAATGCTCTGCCTTCCAGAGTCCGTGTTCTTGCGGACTTAGTTACATTCCGGAAGGCGTGCAAAACCCTCCTGTTTTGGCAGGCCTTTGGGTCCCAACAATAAGATTGGTAGGCTCTTGCCTTCCTGTGTCCTGTATATCACATTGATGTACTTTTATTGTATCCTACTGTTGTTTGTTTTATGCTGTTTTTAATGGCATTTTATTCTGGTTTAATCTTGAATTTGCTGTAAGTCGCCCCGAGCCACCCGGGAGTGGCGACTCACAAATTTGAATAAATAAATAAATAATAAATAAATTTTTCCATCTGCGGCAGGCTAGATGATTGGCTCCCTACCTATCTAGAAGTGACCTGCCTACGGTGATCCAGGCGACAGTCATCTCAAGACTGGATTACTGTAACGCCCTTTACATTGGCCTTCCTTTGTCGGTGATCCAGAAGCTTAAGCTAGTGCTAAATGCTGCTGCCCGACTTCTTGCTGGGAAATCGGTGAGATGTCGCATTACTCCAGTCCTGCAGCAATTGCACAGGCTACCAATTGAGCACCGGATTACCTTCAAAGTGCTGGTTCTCACCTTCAAGGCCTCCTGGAGATCCCGAGCTGTAGAAGTCTTCGCTTGACCGCAACAAGGAGGAAAGCATTCTGAGTCATTGCACCAACTCTCTGGAATGCTCTCCCGCCCGAGGTCTGCTGGCCTTCAGAAAGGCCTGCAAGACTCTTCTGTTTAAGCTGTTTAAGCAGGCGTTTGACCGTTAGCCCCACTGGCATATTACTTACTTGCGTAACTTGCTTCAGTTATAAGCTGTGTATGTGATAAGTTATATACGCTATGTTGCATATCCCATTTTAATGGCTTTTTAGGTTATATGTGTTGTTTTATATAAGCGATTTTATCTGTATTTCTAGTGTTGTGAGTTGCCCCGAGCTACACGGGAGTGGCGACAGACAAGTTGAAACAAACAAACAAACAAATAAAAAATTAAAAAATAAAAATGTTCTAGGGCCAGCGTACCTGAGGGCCCGCCTTACCCCCTTGGGACTTTTCATGGCCAGAGAGTGCGCACATAGTGACCAACAACTATTTGCATTCCACTTCTCAGTTGACTTTTGGATGAACATTTACTTTATCATATGAAGACCATTTGAAGAATAAACCATTGAAATATACCTTATATACCCGTCTCTTTTGACTCCTTGACGTCTTCCAAGTACACCCAGTCTCTTTTCCTTACCCCCTAACAACCCCAGAGATCACTTCGGTCTGAGAACCAACATTTGCTCGAAGTCCCTAATACTCAGACCTTTCATTTATCGAGCACTAGGCGCAGAGCCTTCACGATCGTTGCTCCATATCTGTGGAATGCTTTGCCGATAGAAACACAAGCCATCCGAAGCTTACCTTCCTTCCGGAGGGCGTGCAAAACATTTCTTTTTCAGCAAACATTCGGATCGTGCTGATTAGGTTTTTGTGTTTTAATTGTATTTTATGTATTTTGATCCTTGGATATTTTTAAACCACTCCGAGCCTTCGGGGAGTGGTGGTATACAAGTCGAAATAATAAATAAATAAAATATCTCTTCTTTGTGCCTGTTTGGTCAACTGTTCACAGAAGGCTTTGTCGAGTTTTTCATCCTGGCTCGGAGGTCTGTAGTAAATGCCCATGATGAGATCTTTTTGAGTTCTGGTTCCCTTGATTCTTATCCAAATTTCTTGAAGCTGGTTTCTCAGATTGCAGTCTTGCATCTCTTTGTGGGTGTAACTGTTTTTGACATATAAGGCTACTCTGCCTCCTCTCCTTTTGTTCTGTTTCTGTGAAAGAGGTTATAGCTCTTGATGTTTACGTGTATCCCACCAGGTTTCAGTCTTGCCTGTGACACTGTAAGTGTGGAGTTTGTCTTATTTATTTCCCATGTTCTGTGAAGTAGTGTAAAGACATGTAAGCCCCTGAGACCTTCCCCTGAGCTGTTTATTTGGGATTATTGTGCTCTCGGTACTTGGTCCTTGTTGTGTTTGTGCAACCCTTCATTTTGTTCGAAATAGCAACTGCCTCAAGCCTCCACTAGTTATTTGTTATGTAGATAATTGCTTACTATATATGTATATTGGTTTGCAATTTTACCATAACTGTTTGCAGTAGGAGGGGCTGTACACCATGTGATTTAAACTGGGCTTGTTCAGGGCTCTGCCTCGATTTTCAGTACCTAAACTGAAAAGGTACTGAGTTGTTGGAGGCTACAGACAATGCCGTTGCTGTTGCCCGTTTTGGTCAAAAGATATTTAGCCACCTGCACGCCTTCTATTTTATCAGTTTTATACTAATTTATGCAATGCTTTTGATATGAAATAAATAAATAAAATAAGACTTCAGTAGAGAAATATGCTTTAGAGACTTCAGCAGGAACAGTATGCTGTATATTAGGCACCATTGGACTATGGACTATTGATTCTAAGAAAGTTGTCCTGTGTTACCTACACAGAGAAACTACTTCAAATCCTATTTGTAACTGAATTGATAAACAAAGAACTTATTTGCTGAATACATGAAGTTTGTGAGTAAACCAACTATGTTACTTTTAAAGAAGTCTACTTATTTTTGTCTCTTGAGAGCATGATTTAAAGGCAAATATATTTTAAGGGAGAGTAAATGTTTTGGGCAACTAAAAGGAACACTTCTGAAACTCTGCTGAATATATATGAATGCTGGTGAATGCCATTTTCCCCAAAATGTTATGACTCTGAACAGGTCATGCTTTTACCAAGAAGTTATGGCATCTTTTTTCAAAAGGCTGTGACTTCTAACAAGGTCACCCCTTTCCAAAGATCATAAAATCTCCAAAAAGTTCTGGAGATTTCAATTTTTCAAAACGTTTAGCTTTTTGGCAGTTCCCTGTGGTCGTGGATAAAATAGTGTTTGCGAGGCTGTTGTCCCCCTCCCCGGTGGACCTAATTTAAAGTGCACTTGATTAGGTTTGCAGATGCCGTTGTTTTATAGATTTGACTTCGTATTAGTCGTCCTTTAATGACTTCTCTTTCTCTAATATTCCTCATCAAAATTTCCACTGAGACGATAAGCAATAGTGAAGAGAATTAGCAGCCTTGTCTCGTTTCCTTTTGGATTTTGCATGAGTTCATTAAGTCTCCATTTGCTGTAAATTTTGGATATTGATAATTATAAATTGATTTTATCCATGATATAAAGTTGGTCCCAAAATTCATCTTTTACATTATGGATATAAAGAATTTCCAGTTCAATTCATGAAAGGCCTTTTCAGCATCCAGTAAGATGAACACTAGCTTTTCTCTCCCCCGCTTCCAAACCCTAATCCATTAAAGAGGAATGAAGAAGGGTACAAGAGTTTCTCACCCGTGTTATGTTTTGTACCCGGAAAAGACGAGTAATAACATCTTCATCAACAGTTCTAGAGACATACTCCACTTCCATTGGTCCGTACTGCTCCAGTCCTGACTCGGGCCAATACTGGACACAAGGCTGTAAGAAGAAAAACAAAGCATTATGGAGACTAGAATAAAGTTAACTGATTATACTACAAGAATTTGAGAAATAAAATCCACACAGGTGGTACTGTTAAAACATACATGTAAGACAAAGTCTGAGTTGAGCCAGAAACTTCTGTCACTTGTCCTGTGATGAATTTTTTACATGTAATTCAACAGGAAACAATATAATCTGTCAACCAATTCCTGACTTGCCTTGCACACAATTTCATTGCCAGAAGGTGGAAGAGGCAGCAAGGAGATAAGTATTTTAGATCTGACAACCTGGTGAAAGGGGTGGGTTGGTTCCTTACTTTGGAATGATTATTCTTTCTTTCATTCATTCATTTTATTATTTCACTAGCTTGGGGACCCGGCCCTGCCCGGGGTTATTTGAGAAGTGCAGCAGGATGTAGAGTGGGTCATGGGGGCTCTGTGTGCCAAGTTTGGTCTTGATCCATCATTATTGGGAGTTGCAGTGGTATCATGAAATTACTGAAGGTAGTGCAAGTCCCATCATCTCTGTTTCCCCCCCCCCCCCAAGTGTAGTAGGATGTAGATTGGGTCATGGGGGCTCTGTGTGCTAAGTTTGGTCTGTATTGGTGAATGGATGAGGGATGCATTGTTTTTCGGAAGTGAGTGAAGGTACTTCAAGTCCCATCATCCATGGTCCGTCTCACAGAAAACTGCACCAGGCTGTAGAGTGGGTCATGGGGGGTTTTTTGTGCCAGATTTGGTGTTGATCAGTCATTGGATTAGGTTTGTAGCAGGATTGGGAAGTGAGGGAAGGTACTGCAAGTCCCATCATCCATGTTTTGTCCCCCTCCAAACTTCAGTAGGATGTAGAGTGGGTCACTGGGGCTCTGTGTGCCAAGTGTGGACTTTCTCGGTGTTTGTTGGGGGCCGCAGTTGTATGTGGGAACAGAGGGGTGTGAAAATACTACAAATCCCATCATCCATTGTCAGTGCTCCCCAAACCTCCCAGGACGTGAAGGCAGTCATGGGGGTTATGTGTGCCAAGTTTGGTCTCAATCAGTAATTGGATGAGGGTCGCAGCAGACTTGGGAAGTGAGTAGAGGTACTTCAAGTCCCATCATCCATGGTGCACCTTCCTCCAAACTGCACCAGGATGTAGAGTGGGTCATGAGGGCTCTGTGTGGCAAGTTTGGTGTTGATCAGTCATAGGATTAGGTTTGTAGCAGTCTTGGAAAGTGAGGGAAGGTACTGCAAGACCCATCATCCATGTTCTGTCTCCCTCCAAACTTCAGTAGGATGTAGAGTGGGTCACTGGGGCTCTGTGTGCCAAGTGTGGTCTTTATCGGTGTTTGTTGGGGGCCACAGTGGTCTGTGGGAACAGAGGGGTGTGAAAATACTACAAATTCCATCATCCATTGTCAGTCCTCCCCCGAACCTCACCAGGACGTGAAGGCAGTCATGGGGGTTATGCGTGCCAAGTTTGGTCTCAATCGGTAATTGGATGAGGGTCGCAGCGGACTTGGGAAGTGAGTAGAGGCACTTAAAGTCCCATCATCCATGGTCCACCCTCCTCCGAACTGCACGTAGAGTGGGTCATGGGGGCTGTGTGTGCTGAGTGTGGTCTGTATTGGTCCTTTTTGGTGGGCTCAGTGGTCTGTGGGAACCGAAGTGTTGGAAAGTACTACAAATCCCATAATCCGTGGGTCATGTCCCCCGACCCGCGCCAGGACGTAAAGGGGGTTAGGGGGGTTATGTGTACCAAGTTTGGTGCAGGTCCATCACCCGTGCTGGTCGCTGTGGCCTGTAAAAGTGGCTGCCACATATCCGCCCTTCCGCCCTCCGCATACACACACACACACATACATACATACATACATACATACATACATACATACATACATACAAACATTCCGTTTTATAAAGGTATACGGATACAGATTAGTCGCCCTTCACTGAAGTGCTCTGGGCGACTTACATAAACAGGTAAAACAGGATAAACTACACAACAAGTGGCGATTTAAAATAGATTACAGGTTAAATGCTCTACCAAAGAGCCATGTTTTAAGTGATTGGACAAAGGACCGTAGGTCACTCATGACTCTCATATAAGGTGGCAGCAAATTCCATAGAGCTGGAGCAGAGATGAAAAAGCCCTACGCCTTGTGGTTTCTAGGCATACTTCTCTGGGACCCGGTGTAAAGAGGTTTTCTTGGGAGGGTCACGGCGACCACTGATGGTGAAAGGGAGAAAGGTGATCCCTGAGGTACGACGGCCCCTGACCATATAAGGCCTTGAAAGTCAGAACCAACACTTTATAGGAAACCCAGTATTCAATTGGCAGCCAATGTAGATGCTGTAGAATTGGAGTTATGTGGCATCTCATAGGAGTTCTCATAAGTAGCCTGGCGGCCACATTTTACACAATACAAATCTTCCGGGTCGCTGACAGAGGAAGGCCGACGTAAAGTGCATTACAATAGTCCAGCCTGGAGGTGACCGTACTGTTTCCAAGGCTTCTCCCGAGAGGTAGGGTGCCAACTGCCTTGCCTGGTGAAGGTGGAAAAAGGCCTGCTTGCTGACAGCGGCGACCTGAGCCTCCATCGTCAGCATTGAGTCCAGAACAACACCTAGGCTTTTAACGGTGGCAGATAGAGATACCGGTTCACCATCAAAAGTTGGCAGCAAACGCACCACTCCTGCTGGGCAACTGGATCTTGGTCTTCGCCAGATTCACCTTCAGTCTGGTAGCCCGCAACCATCTCGTCACGGCCTCACAGGGTGAAATTATCAGGTACTGATGTTGCCCCGGGCTCCAGACGCAGTAGGAGCTGGGTATCGTCAGCGTATTGGTACTGTTCCAGACCAAAACTCCGAACCAGTCTAGCGAGTGGTCGAACATAGATGTTGAATAGTAAAGGGGAAAGAATAGCACCCTGAGGTACCCCACAATGGAGAGGGGACTTCTCAGAGACTTGACCCATCCACTCCACACACTGCCCCCGTTTTCGGAGAAATGAGCTGAACCATTTATTTATTTATTATTCATGCTTATATACCGCTCCTTCCCGGAGGCTCGGGGCGGTTCACAACATGGCAGCAAATAGAATAAGATCAATAAGAACAACAATTAAAACAGTAATAAAACAATAAAAACAGTAAAACAATCGCCCCCAGTTGTAATTGAACAAGCCATACCACTGCGGCATGGATTACATGGAGTGCTAAATGTTGAAGGCCTGCCGAAATAGGGTTGTTTTACAGGCTCTTCGGAAGGCCGAAAGCTCCCTAAGAGCCCGGACATTGTCTGGCAGAGCATTCCAAAGTGTAGGGGCTGCTACAGAAAAAGCTCTTTGTCGAGTCGAAGACAGGTGATAGGTTTGGATGGGGGGGAAACCTCTAGTAGGTTTTGATCTTTAGATCGTAGTGATCTCTGGGGAACATACGGAGATAGATGGTCCCTCAAGTACACGGGCCCCAGACCATATGAGGCCTTAAAGGTTAAAACCAGCACTTTGAATGTGAGTCTTTCCACTGGGAGCCAGTGCAGCTGCTTCAAGATGGGAGTTATGTGGCATGTAGCCAGAGCCCCGGCAAGCAAGCGAGCTGCAGCATTCTGAACCAGTTTAAGTTTCCGGATCACGGAGACAGGAAGGCCGATGTAGAGTGCGTTACAGTAGTCCAGTCTCGAGATGACCGTCGAAAACAAAAGGAGAGCAATAGATATCTTATCCTTATTAAACCAAATGGTGTAATTGTATCATAACCCAAAAATATTTGCTATATATTATTCAGAAAACACTCACATTAATACATGTCCATTGTATTTTCTCAAATGCATATATCAACAACACATATTACTATCATAGAGCATATCGAAAACAGTACATATACAAAGTTAGTTGTCACATATACCGTGTTTCCCTGATAGTAAGACACCCCCGATTGTAAGACGTATCGGGGGTGTCAGAGGGGTCGGCTAATATAAGCCGTACCCCGAAAGTAAGCCGTACCCCGGCCGCCGCGTCACTCGGTCCCGCCTCCTCCTCCGCCGCCGCCCTCCCTGCGGCCGCCTCTTCTCTGATCGGAAGAGAGCCGGCTGAGGAGAGCCCTCTGCCGCCTCTGTTCCGTTCCCCGAAGAGGGGGCTGCAGGGAACCGCCTCGATCGCTCTCCTTGCAGCCCCCTCTTCGGGGAATGGAAGAGAGGTGCAGAGGGCTCTCCTCTGCGCCTCTGTTCCCGAAGAGGGGGCTGCAAGGGGCGATCGCGTGATTTCCTTGCAGCCCCTTTTCGGGAATGGAAGAGAGGTGCAGAGGGCTCTCCTCTGCGCCTCTGTTCCCTTCCCCGAAGAGGGGCTGCAAGAAAACCGCGCGATCGCCCTTGCAGCCCCCTTCTGGGAACAGAGGCGCAGAGGAGAGCCCTCTGCACCTCTGTTCCATTCCCGAAAAGGGGCTGCAAGAAAACCATGATCGCCCCCTTGCAGCCCCTCTTGGGGTACAGAGGCGCAGAGGAGAGCCCTCTGCGCCTCTGTTCCATTCCCCGAAAAGGGGGCTGCAAGAAAACCGCGATCGCCCCCTTGCAGCCCTCTTCGGGAACAGAGGCGCAGAGGAGAGCCCTCTGCGCCTCTGTTCCATTCCCGAAGAGGGGGCTGCAAGGAAACGCGCGATCGCCCCCTGCAGCCCCTCTTCGGGAAGGGAACAGAGGCGCAAAGGAGAGCCCTCTGCACCTCTCTTCCATTCCCGAAGAAGAGGGGCTGCAAGGAGAGCGATCGAGCAGTTTTCCCTGCAGCCCCCTCTTCGGGGAACGGAACAGAGGCGGCTGAGGGCTCTCCTCAGCCGGCTCTCTTCCGATCAGTGAAGAGGCGGCCGCAGGGAGGGCGGCGGCGGCGGCGGAGGAGGAGGCGGGACCGAGTGACGCGGCGGCCGGGGGTACGGCTTACCATCGCCCAATGTAAGCCGTACCCCGAAAGTAAGGCGTAGTGGGACTTTTCGGGGGGAAAAGAAAGTAAGACGCTGTCTTACTTTCGGGGAAACACGGTAGTTTAAGGTAACAGGTCCAGTGTCCGTGAGGAAAATCCAAATTACTCCTCTAAATTAAAGTGTCCACGTACTCAAAAGTAAAAAATCCTTTATGAATACAGTCTCTCTCCTAGTTCAAGCAGCACAATTCAAAACAGGTTGTAAGACACTCTATGTAGTTTAGAGAATCCAATTAGTTCGTCATGGATGAGAGACGAACTCACTGTGACCTGTTCATATCCAAGAGTGTTTTAAACAGCTGGAACGCCCATACATCTAAACATGTTACACTGTTTAGATGATTATGGGCGCCTTCGGAAGTACGGACGGGTCTTGAAAAAGCGGTCTTGCGAAACGGGGTGGGCATGGACAAGTCTCCCGTCGACCCTAGTACCTGACTTAGTATGGGCATTCCAGCTGTTTAAAGACTGTATTTATAAAAGATTTTTTACCTTTGAGTACGTGGACACTTTAATTTAGAGGAGTAATTCGGATTTTCCTCACGGACACTGGATCTGTTACCTCAAACTATATGTGACGACTAATTTTTTATATGTACTGTTTTGGATATGCTCTATGATGGTAATATGTGTTGTTGATATATGCATTTGAGAAAATACAATGGACATGTATTAATATGAGTGTTTTCTGCATAATATATAGCAAATATTTTTGGGATATGATACAATTATACCATTTGGTTTAATAAGGATAAGATATCTATTGCTCTCCTTTTGTTTTCGGTGATCCAAACTAGCAGCCTTCCCATTGTTTGTTAGTCGAGATGACTGTCGCCTGGACCACCGTGGCCAAGTCGCCCCCTGAGAGGTAGGGTGCCAGCCGTCTAGCCTGTTGCAGATGGAAAAATGTGGATCTGCTGACCATAGAGACCCGGGCCTCCATAGTCAGCAGTGGGTCCAACTGGACCCCCAGACTCTTTACCAAGGACGACAGGCAGAGTGCTTCGCCGTCCAGGGTAGGCAGCTGGCACCCCCCCCCCCTCCCACCGGGCAGCCCAACCAAAGGATCTCTGTCTTCGATGGATTCACCTTCAATCGGCTAGCCCATAGCCATCCAGTCACGGCTTCCAAGCACAGATGGAAATTTTCAGGTACGGAGTCCGGTCTGCCCCCCATCCTCAGCACAAGCTGAGTGTCATCAGTGTACTGATGACACTCCAGACCAAAGCTACGCACCAGTCGGGCCATCATCATCATCATCAGTTTCTCACATGTTAATCGCCCTCCATTAAAATGCTCCAGGCGATTTACATAAAACAATAGCATTAAAATACACAATACCAAATAGACTGCATTAGACATTAAAAGCTCTGCTAAAAAGCCAGGTCTTGAGTGCCTGAGTGAAGGGTCGCAGGTCACGCATGGCCCTCAAGTGGGAAGGCAAGGAGTTCCACAAGACAGGGGCAGAGATGGAGAAGGCCCTATGTCTTGTGCTCTCGAGACGTACTTCCCTGGGGCCTGGAACATGCAGTAAGTTTAGCTGGAGGAGTCGTGGCGACCACTGGCGGAAAAGAGGGGAGAGATGGTCTCTGAGATATGCTGGTCCCTGACCATAAAGCGCCTTAAAGGTCAGAACCAACAACTTAAACAGGGCCCGGAATTCTGTTGGAAGCCAGTGCAAATGGAACAGAGTTGGAGTTATGTGGCATCTCAAATGTGTTTTTGAAAGTAGCCTGGCAGCCGCATTCTGAATAATGCAGATCCTCCGAGTAGTCGACAGGGGAAGGCCAACATACAAGGCGTTACAATAATCCAGTCTAGATGTAACCGTCGCATGGATGATTGTAGACAAGGCTTCCTTTGAAAGGTAAGGTGCCAGCTGTCTCGCCTGCCGGAGATGGCAAAAGGCCTGCTTACTAACATTAGCGATCTGGGCCTCCATAGTCAACTGTGAAGCCAGGACAACACCCAAGCTCTTAACAGTGGAAGATGAATGAAGGGGGGCACCATCGAAGTTGGGCAGGGAGGGCGCCACTCCAGGCGGGCGGCCGGCCACAAAATCCAGGCGGCTGGCCAGGGCAGTGGTCGCATGTAGATGTTAAATAATAGAGGGGAAAGAATGGCCCCCTGAGGCACCCCACAAGTAAGGAGGAGCCTCTCGGAGACCACTCCACCCCTCTCCACCCATTGTCCCCGATCTTGAAGGAAGGAGGCCACCCATTTAAGGGCAGTCCTCCTCACTCCTGTCACGGCTAAACGGTGAATCAACAATCTACGGTGTCAAAGGCTGCTGTGAGATCCAATAACACAAGCAGCGCAGATCCACCTTGGTCCAACTGGCAGCGCAGCTGGTCTGTGATGGAGAGCAGTACCGTCTCCGTCCCGTGGCCAACATGGAAGCTGGACTGGAAGGGATCTAATCCGGCTGAATCATCCAAGAACTGCTGCAACTGTCCCGCTTCCGCCCTCTCAATCACCTTGCTCAGAAACAATAAATTCGAGACTGGCCGGTAACTGGAGGGGGCTGAGCGATCTAATTCTGGCTTTTTCAGCAGCGGTTTCACCATGGCCTCTTTTAACCACTTTTAACCCCTTTGAGGGCTAGGCCACGAACTCTGGATACGGCAAGACCATGTGTCAGCAAATCATAGTCAACGGTGTAGTAAGGTCAAGAAGTACTAACAGTGCTGATCCACCTCGGTCAATCTGGCAACGGAGTTAGTCTGTAATGGCAACTATGACAGTCTCGGTCCCATGGCCAGGGCGAAAGCTGGAATGAAAGGAATTGCTGCAGTTGCCCAACTACTGCACACTCAATCACTTTGCCTAGAAATGGAAGATTCAAGACTGGGAGGTAGTTGGCAGGAGTGCTAGAGTTTGTTATACAGTGGAAACGGAAAAGTGAAGCATAGCCAGGCATACATTTTAGGCTTTAAGACAGCTGATTTTATTCAATTTAGGGAGGAAAATGGGGGTGATTCCATGGTCAGGTATACTAAATGAGAAAGAAGTTAATGATGGATGAGAGTTTCTGAAAAGTGAGAAAAAGCACAACTAAAACAGCAAAGAGGAAAAATAGGAACTGTCTAAACAAACCAGACTGGATTTCTAAGAAACTTTGAACTGACCTAAGATTTAAAAGGGACAAGTACAAGAATCGGAAAAGGGAGAAATCACGGAAGAGAAATTCAAAAGGGTAGCCAGAAGGTATAGGGAGAAAGCACAGATTGAGCTCAGGCTTGAGAGAGGTTAAAAACAATAAAAGGGGCTATTTGGTTATGCCCACAGCAAAAGGAAGAACAAGGAAATAGTAGTCATAAGTGATGGTGAAATGCTAATAGTGGACATAGAAAGGACAAAACCTTTGAAGAACTTCTTTACTTCAAAGTATCTTCTTTGCCAAAAGCTAAACATTTTTCAACTTGGGGATAATGGAGCAGATGATGCAGCAGGGTAAGTGCAGCACAGAATAGGTAAAGAGGTGGTACAGGAATACCTGGCTACATAAAATGTATTCAGATCTCCAGTTTCAGATGTATTATATCCAAGGGTATTAAAAGAATTGGTAAAAGTAATCCCAGAAACACCAGCTACCGTTGTTGAGAATTCCTGGAGAACAAGAAAATGTCCAGCAGACAGGAGGAAGGCACATTTTGTCCCCATCTTCACAAGCGAGGAGGAGTGGACCCAAACAACACTATCAGGATGGCTCTATCAAACACAGGTGTGCAAAGTCTGTATACTATTAGTATGCATCGCAAACAACCTAAGATTACCATATGAATTTAAAATGTGTGTCCTTTGTTTAATCTCTGCTTTGTGTATTTTAATATGTATTTATAGATATATGTTTTAGTGCTGTGATTCTCAAAGTGGGGGGTACCGCCCCTTGGTGGACGGTGGGGAGATCTAGGGGGGTGCTGAGAGCCTCAGGTGAATTTGGGGAGCGCTGAATAGCTGTAAGAGGGTGTTAAGTGTGTGTCTGCATCCATAATCCCCGGGCAGGCTGCCTACGCAAAGGTATTGTGTCACGTGGCTGTGAGGGAGGGGGCGTGCACTTGAGCGAGCTCGGGCACGAGAGCAGCATCATGTGACTGTGCAGGAGGAGAGGGGGAAGAGAGAAGGAGGGAGGCGTGGATGTGCGGGCTAAGGGGAAGGCAAAGAGGTGGTGGCGATGGCGAAGGAGGAGGCGGTGGCTGTTACCACCGCCACTGCCGTCATTCTCTTCTTGCAGCCCTGCAGCAGCACACTCCAGTCTGAGCTCTTGGGGCTAGAGCAGCGGTTCTCAACCTGGGCGTCACCTGGCAATTTTTGAGGGGTCGCGAAAGCACCTCCTTAGGCCCCGCCTCCTCAAAATGGCTGCTGGCCCCCTCAGTCAGCCTGCATCCGCACCCATGCCCGGTCTGCATTACTGAGACTTGGCTCCAAGATGATGACAACATCCATCTCCATGAAATAACACCACCAGGCTATGTAGGAACAAGAGGCTGGGGGGGGGGGGGGTAGCCATGCTCACCCGAGACACATTATCTCTCAGGGCGGTCCCTGCACTGAACGCTCCAGGGATTGAGTCCATTGGCCTGGTGTGGGAGTCCCAAGAGAGTATAGCCTTTCTCCTGGTGTACCGAGCGCCTAGCGCACCAGAATCTATCCCTGCCGCTCGAGACTGTGTCGGACAGGGCATTGAGGTTTCCCAGACTTGTAGTCCTGGGGGACTTCAATGTCCACATCGACACAGCCTCCTTGTCATCTGCAGCAGCGGACCTAGTGTCTACCATGGCAACACTAGGGCTCTCTCTTTGTGAATCGGGACCCACGCACCAAGCGGGCCATACCCTGGATTTAGTCTTCAGTGCTGGCGTCCAAGTGACCGTACCCTCTACCACCGAGGTGCCATGGTCGGATCACTGTGCCCTGAGAATCCGGATTGAGCTGGCTCCCCCACCCTGCAAGGGCGCTGAACAAATTTGGGTTCGGCCAAGGAGACTTATGGGAACCTATTCGGTTCCTGAATGCTCTGAGGGATCTGGAGTCTGTCAGCGTCTCTATCGATGAGCAGGTTAACAACTGGAACACTAGGCTTTCCAACGCTCTCGATGAGATTGCCCCTTGACGCCCTCTCCAACCCCGCCGTAATCGATCCCCTTGGTTTACTGAGGAGCTGCGGTCGATGAAGCGGGTAAAGAGACGGCTAGAGAGCAAGTGGAGGAAACTCCATGACAAAGAGACGAAATCAGCTTATAAGCTTTTCATGGATGCTTATGAGCGTGCTATCAAGGAAGCGAGAAATTCTTACTATGCAACCTTGATAGCGTCCGCTAGCTCACGCCCAGCACAATTATTTAAGGTAATTAGGTCTTTGACGATGGTCCCTACCATCCCAAAAAATGATGATCAGGCCCTAACTGCTGAGGCTTTCCAGAGCTTTTTCGCGGACAAGATTTCGGCCCTCCGCTGGGACCTTCCCCCTACTCTTGATACAGTTAGCGAACTTGAGACTCCGTGGCCTCTTGCCGGGCCTACCTTCCAGGGGTGTTTCCAGGGGGTTTAAAAGAGGCAGTTGTCACTCCATTGCTGAAGAAACCGAATTTAGACCCATCGGTCCCTTCCAACTACCGCCCAGTGTCGAATTTATCATTCCTGGGCAAGGTGGTTGAAAGGGCAGCAATGGAGCAGTTGCAGCCCTACCTAGATGATGCAACTTGGCTAGACCCCTTCCAGTCCGGCTTCCGTTCAGGGCATGGGACGGAGACGGTGCTGGTCGCCATCACAGATAAGCTGCGTTGCCAACTTGATCACGGTGGATCGGCGCTGCTCGTGTTATTGGACCTCACGGCAGCGTTCAATACTGTCGATTTTGATCTTTTGACCCACCGCCTGGCTACGGCCGGGGTGAGGAGGACAGTCCTTAACTGGCTGTCCTCTTTCCTCCGGAACTTGTCCCAGAGAGTGAGAAGGGGTGAGGTTGTCTCAGGGGGTGCCCCTCTTCATTGTGGGGTCCCCCAGGCGGCAATCCTTTCCCCTTTATTATTTAACATCTATGTGCGACCACTTGCTCGGTTGGTGCGCAGCTTCGGGCTGGAGTGTCACCAATATGCGGATGACACCCAGCTCGTTCTGGGGATGGAAGGCCAGCCCGACTCCGTACCTGATAATTTCCATCGCTGCCTAGAAGCCTTTACTGGATGGCTGCAAGCCAGTAGGTTGAGGATGAATCCGGCTAAGACGGAGATCCTGTGGCTGGGCCGTCTGGGGGCGAGTGGGATCCAGCTTCCAACCCTGGACGGGGCGATTCTTCGCCCGTCATCATTGGTCAAAAGTCTAGGAGTCACGCTTGACTCCCATCTGACGATGGAGAAACATGTCTCCACCGTCAGCGGAACAGCATTCCATCATCTCCGGCAGGTGAGGAAGCTGGCTCCCTACTTGTCCCGGCACGACCTAGCCACAGTGGTCCAAGCCACAGTCATCTCAAGACTAGACTACTGTAATGCTCTCTTCATTGGCCTTCCTCTGTCGGTGATTTGGAAGCTTAAGTTGGTGCAGAATGCCGCAGCCCGGCTTGTGGCAGGTCTTCCATCTCGCTGCCACATCACGCCGGTCCTGCGGGAACTGCACTGGCTCCCAATTGAGCACAGAATCACCTTCAAAGTGCTGGTTTTAACCTTTAAGGCCTTGAATGGTCTGGGGCCGGTGTATCTTAGGGACCGCCTCTCCCCATATAGCCCTTTAAGACCACTGAGATCCGAATCATTGAACCTCTTGGCAGTACCAAGCCATGCTGCTGTCCATCTGACCACAACTCGGAGGAGAGCTTTTAGCGTGATCGCTCCTGTACTATTTTATTTATTTATTTATGGCATTTTACCCCGCTCTTCTCAACCCCCGAGGCGGGACTCAGAGCGGCTTCCAAAAGGCATAATTTGATGCCTACATCACAATCGCAGTATAAAACACAATATAAAACCCTCCAGCATTCGACACTAAAATACATTAAAATACAATTATATTCACACATCCTATGCATTCACCTATGTTAAAAACAGTGTTCTGTCCATAAAAGCATTGAGCCCAGGAGCCACCACCGAGAAGGCCCTCTCCCTCGTCCCCACCAGCCGCACCTGGGAAGCCGGCGGGAGCGAGAGCAGGGCCTCCCCGGATGATCTTAAAGTACGAGGTGGGACGTAGCGGCAGATGCGTTCGGACAAGTAAGCTGGGCCAGAACCGTATAGAGCTTTAAAGGTCAACACCAGCACTTTGAATTGAGCCCGGAATTGGACCGGCAGCCAGTGGAGCTGACACAACAGGGGGGTGGTATGCTCCCTGTATGTAACTCCAGTTAGTAGTCTGGCTGCCGCCCGTTGGGCTAGTTGTAATTTCCGAACTGTCTTCAAAGGCAGCCCCATGTAGAGCGCGTTGAAGTAATCTATTCGGGATGTGACCAGAGCGTGGATGACTGTAGCCAGATCAGACTTCCCAAGGTATGGGCGCAACTGGCGCATGAGTCTTAACTGTGCAAAAGCTCCCCCGGCCACCGCTGAGACCTGGGGCTCCAGGCTCAGCTATGAATCCAGGATCACTCCCAAGCTGCGAACCTGCGTCTTAAGGGGGAGTGTAACCCCATCCAACATAGGCTGTAACCGTATGCCCTGTTCAGCCTTTCGACTGACCAGGAGGACCTCTGTCTTATCTGGATTAAGTTTCAATTTGCTAGCCCTCATCCAGTCCGACACAGCAGCCAGGCACCGGTTCAAAGTCTGGACAGCCTCCTTGGTGACAGGTGGGAAGGAGTGACAGATCTGGACGTCATCTGCGTACAGATAACACCTTACTCCGAAACGCCGAATGATCTCTCCCAGCGGTTTCATGTAGATGTTAAATAACATCGGGGACAGAACTGAACCCTGAGGGACTCCACAAGACAAAGGTTGCGGAGCCGAACAGATGTCACCCAATAACACCTTCTGGGTGCAACCTTCCAGAAAGGATTGGAGCCACTGCAATGCAGTACCCTCAAGCCCCATATCTGCAAGGCGACCCAGAAGGATACCGTGGTCTACGGTATCGAAAGCCACTGAGAGGTCCAGCAGAACCAACAGGGACACACTCCCCCTGTCGAGTTCCCGGCGTAGATCATCTACCAAGGCAACCAAGGCTGTTTCAGTACCATGTCCCTGTCAGGCCCAGCCAGAGCAGTTCAATAAACAGCTTGGCTTTGGGCTGGCATAGCAACAAGGAGCCAGCAGAGGGGGAAGGGCCTAAGTCTGAGAGGAGGGAGGGAGTTTACCAGAAGGGTTTTTCTCTCAGCGTTTTGGCGGGAAAGCTCAGATTCCTCTTTGCTCTGCCTGGAGTAAGGCTGAATAAAGCTCAATTCCTCTTGTTAACTACTTGAGTGAGTGTGCCATTATTTACAGGCCTACCAGGCCTGACATAAAGAGGAATCTCAACAACAATGGGTTTATCCCAGTCTCAGTGCTGGTGAGAACCCAACCCAACTATGGAGAAGGTCTGTGCTCCCAAGGCAGAGAGGCACGACCTCCCTCTCAGAGGAGAGGGGTTTTGGCCGCGAAGAAGCAAGCGGCGACAGAGGCCTGCGGCCCGAGGCCCCCACCCGGGAGAATGGAGTCGGCATTCCCCATGGCCTCAGGATGGAAACTGTGGGTGTCTGGTTGGAACCAGAGGAAGATCGGAGTCCATGCCGTACTGGATGGGAGACCCCCGGTAAGGTGGATGTAGCCGAGGCTAAGCGGCAAGCTTTTGAAAACCTCCAGAGGCGGTTCCCGGTTTGGTGCGGCGGATGCAGGCGGAAGAATGGGACACTGACTCGATCCCTGAGGAGGAAGGCTGCGAGGATGAGCCTGCCACCACAGGCTACGTGCTGGGAATTCCCTATGTGGTCGAAGAGGCCCCCTCCTCGGGCTCCGAATTGTGCCATGCTGTGCGAGTTCCTGGGCGATGACGATGGCACGGAAGAGCCCTTCATTCTCCCTATCCCCTGTGAGGAATCCGCAGCTTGGTTGGAGCCAGCAGCCCTGAGGAGGAGTGAAAGTTCCGGCCCTTCCCGGAGCCTTCACAAGCTCGCGCCGGCGGGGCAGGAGGGGGAAGGAAAGGCGAGTGCAGCCTTCAGAGGCGCTGAAGGGCAGTTTGCCTGACCCCATCCTGTGTGGCGACCTGAGCGAGGAGGAGGATGAGGGCCCCGTGCGAGGAGACCCTCGAAGCAATCCCAGCCACCTACGGCTGCGATGTGTGTAGGTTGGGGCCGATGCATCCATGGGCAGTGATGTTCGCGGGCCACCTGGAGCATGGCCCCGGGTGTGAGAGAGGACACCCGGCTCCCCGGGGAGGAGAGGCGAAGATGGACCCTGGAACGGCTGAGACAGAAGATGGAGTGGAGAGTGAAAGCGCCTCCAACTGTGCTGACTCAAGGCCAGATCCAGTGATGGAGCTCTTGAAGGGCAAAGAACTGGAGGAAGGAATTCAAACAGCATTGGAAGGGAGAGTGCAACTTTCCCCTGAGAAACAGGTTGCCGTGGAAATGGAAATTCCAGCAGCAAAGGGGTCGAGCCGGTCGCAACCCCTGGCTGGGGATGACGCAAAGGAAGGTGAAGAATGTTTAGGCCTGCCTGCGGCTGCTGAGAGTACAAGGGGAAGCCATCCAGCGCGTGCAGTCGAGGCCCATTCCCAACCCGGGGTGGGGGCTGCACAAGGCTCTGCTGCACAAGAGGAGCAGCAGGAGGCCCACCAAGCCATCAGCGACCCTGGTGCAACGGCGGAGGTGAGCGAGCCCCTGGGTGGGAGTGAGTGTGTGTCCCTCAAGATGAAAGCCGTTATGGGAGAGCCTCTCCAGCTGCCCGACTGTGCTGATGTGGAGGAAAAGGGGGAGTCAGTCAAGGCAAGTAGCTCCCAGCTGATTTCACTGTCTCTGGAAGACCCAGATGAGGTGAAGACGTGGGACGCCGTTGCAAAGGGACTGAACCCAGCCGATCCTTCCAGCGTAGCCCTGGGGGAAGATCGGCAGGCTGATGCAGCGCCTGTAGTGACTGGAGAGGAAAACAGCCTCATGATGGGTTTTGCGAAGAGCTGCAAAATGAAGCCCCAGTCGCTTTGTGTGGATCTGCTGGATGAGACGAAACAACTAAGCGAAGAGGAGGGGTGTGCAATTTCCCCTCAGTGGAAAAGAATGCTGAAGAAAGTTTTGCTGAGCGGGCCCCTGTGGGTACTTTGATCTTATGGGGAGCGACCCTCGAAGCTTGGATGTCCGGTGGCGTAAATGGCGAAGTGGGAAGAGAATCTGGGGCTGCATACGTGATGCCTCAGCGAGAAGCAGTAGATGAACCAGAGGAGGCAGTTCCGAAGGATGACCTGCAGTGCACAGAGAGCCTGGTGGTGCTGCACGTTGTGTCGTGGGCTCCAGAGGAGTCTACAGGGCTGCAAGAGAGCGCAGGCCATGCCATGCCAGGTGGGATCTTAGTAAAGTTGCCACCTGAGTCCAGGGAGGAAATCTGGCAGTCAATCCTGGAGGGAGGAAGAGGCCCTCGGAGGCCCAAGTTCCAGAGAGAGGCCAGGAGGCTTTTGTGGAGTTCTGTTGCGGGGAGAATGCGGAAGGTGTCCATCGTGGCTTTGGGAAAGGCACAGAGAATTCCCAATCGCCCGCCAGTGAGTCCCTTGCGGTTGAAGAGATTCGGCTGCCTGAGGCTCTTCCCGTTCTTACAGAAAAGAAGCCCTCCAACCAGTTGGAGGATGGAAAGGAGTCCAGCTGCGTGATGGGAGTGCGTGGTTCCTGCATTTGGAGGTTGCTATCCAGCTGCTGTTCCGGGAGAGGGCCTGCAGTGTCTCCAGGTGACTGCAGCCAGGTTCTTTCTGGAGATGTGTGGGGCCGAGCAGTTAATGGAGGGAAGAGTTGCAGAGCCGAGGAAATTCAGTGATGGGCAGCCCTTCTTGGGTGCAGCCGCCTTTTGCTCGGAGTTGTCTTTGAGTGGGGCAGAGGTGCACAACAGGGGGTGTCTTTCCGGGGCCCCAGGAGAGCAACCAGTGATCGAGGCCCAATCTTGAACTGGGAGAAGTTTCAGAAGGAGATCCCAGAGACTGAACTTTGCTTCAATTTGGATCCAGGGATTGAATGGGAACCCTGGCAAACGGCAAAGACTAAAATGTTTGAGCCGATCGTTGGTCTACTGTCCCCAGGGAAAGAGACAATATATGCAGCCCTTTGGAGCCTCCCTTGGGGACTAGCACACAGATGTTAATGATTGTAAATGTTGGGAGGGGGTTGTTGATGTGGTGCTTTATTGTGCTTCGACCCCTAAAAAGGAGGAAGGTTATTAATACGGTCACCCTCTAGGAAAGGCAGAAGCGGGCAGATTTCATTGAGGGTAGGTGTTACGTGAAGAGGTTGCCTTATATATGTTCTGGATGGGTGGAAAGGCAAATGACGAAGGAACGAAATAACGGTGTTGCAGGATATTCTGTAAATGCATAAATGGAACTGAAAATGCCAGATTAATGTGTACTTCATTTGTAGTAATGAAGATAGTTTAAATGATGTTTTGGTTTATGATGAAACAAAATTATTTTCAGTTATATTTTGCATAAGTTAATGCATTGCAATTTAAGTTTATTTAAGCTTAGAAGTGTAAAGTAGAGTGATGCTATGTATGTGTACAATGCTTACTGCTAGGAATGTGTTAGATACTGTTATCCTGATATAGTTTAAATGGTAGTTATGATTTTGTTATAATATATAACATGCCATCGCATTACCTATTTGTATAAGTTGCCTGTAGGATTGTGTGGGTTTTCTCTCTCTCTCCTCTCCCATTCATTCTTCTCTCCCTGTGGGGCAGGTGTTCCGGGGGGCGTATGGTTGACAGATGACTTGATCTTTTGCAAGTGTGTATTATGTGTACCAATTTGAGGGGTTTGTTAATGCTTTGCAACTGATTTACATTGTTATATAATTCCTCAATGCTCTGCAATGCAGTGTGATGTTTGGGGTAAGTTAGTTATAATAGACAAAAATGTATGAAAGATATGAGATCAAGTATATTGTGTGCGTTATAATGTTAAAAAAAATGCTATGTTATATAATAGTCTTGGGGGCATTCCGAAGGGGGGCGTAATGTCAGGCCCAGCCAGAGCAGTTCAATAAACAGCTTGGCTTTGGGCTGGCATAGCAACAAGGAGCCAGCAGAGGGGGAAGGGCCTAAGTCTGAGAGGAGGGAGGGAGTTTACCAGAAGGGTTTTTCTCTCAGCGTTTTGGCGGGAAAGCTCAGATTCCTCTTTGCTCTGCCTGGAGTAAGGCTGAATAAAGCTCAATTCCTCTTGTTAACTACTTGAGTGAGTGTGCCATTATTTACAGGCCTACCAGGCCTGACAGTCCCGGCCTAAAGCCAGACTGTGCCAGATCAAGATAATCAGTGTCTACCAGGAACCCCTGGAGTTGCGAAGCCACCACACGTTCCATGACTTTGCCCAAATAGGGGAGATTGGAAACTGGCCGATAGTTCACTAATTGAGTGGGATCCAGTGATGGTTTTTTCAACAGCGGTTTTATCACAGCTTGCTTTAAGCAGGCTGGAATTTTGCCCTCCTGTAAGGAGGCATTAACCACCACCTTCACCCACTCTGCCAAACCCCCTCTGGCTTCCTTGATCAGCCAGGATGGGCAGGGGTCTAGGATGCATGTGGTAGGCCTTGCTTCCCCAAGGATCTTGTCCACATCCTCGAGATGAACCAATTGAAACGAATCCATTAAAACCGGACAAGCAGATGCTCGTGTCACATCCCCAGAGACCGCTGTTAAAGTGGTATCGAAATCGGAACGGATCAGCGCCACTTTGTCTGCGAAGGCCCGAGCAAACTCCTCGCAGCGTACCGCCGAGCCGTCAGGGATCTCGCACTGTGGCGGATTTAGTAGTCCTCTGACGACTCGGAGCAGTTCCGCTGGACGGTTTTTAGCAGCGGCCACCTTGGCCGCAATGGATGTTTTTTGTGCAGCCTTCGTTGCTGCGTCATACATCCTCAAATAAGAGACCAGACGCACATGGGCTGATCCGCTCCGCTTCCGATGCCACACGCACTCTAGCCTCCTACTATGGAACGCTCTCCCTCCTGCCATTCGCGTGATGCCCACTTTGCTGGCCTTTCGAAAGGCCTGTAAAACCCACCTGTTCACTCAGGCTTTTGGGTCGGAGCAAGACTAAGGCTCCACGACTTGGCCAAGGGTTGTGCCTTATGTAGCTGACAGGCATCTTTGCCGGTTTTAACTGTGGATACACACATCCAACATGTTTTAACATGTGTCATGTATTGTTTTTATGGTGTTTTTACTGTGTTTTTATTGATTGTAACTGTTTTCAACTGCTGTGTGTCGCCCTGAGCCACTTGGAAGGGGTGACTAAGAAATCCAAATAATAAATAAATAATAAATGCCACTTTGCCTCCAGGTCGGCGCAGTGGAGTTCCTCCTCCTCCTCCTCTTTGGCAGCAAGGAGCCAAGGAGAGGCACTTGGAGGCAGCAGGAAGAGATCCCCGCATCTTCCCCTGTCGACTACTTGGAGGATCCGCATTATTCAGAATGCGGCAGCCAGATTACTCGCAAAGACACCTCTGAGATGCCACATAACTCCAACTCTACATCTGCACTGGCTTCCAACAGAATCTTGAGCCCTGTATAAGCTGTTTGTTCTGACCTTCAAAGCACTTTATGGCCAGGGGCCAGCATACCTCAGAGACCGCCTCTCCCCTCTCCACCACCAGTGGTCGCCATGACTCCTCCAACTAGACTTACTGCATGTCCCGGGCCCCAGGGAAGTACGTCTCGAGTCCACAAGACATAGGGCCTTTTCCATCTCGTGGAACTCTTTGCCTCCCCACATGAGGGCCATGCGCGACTTGAGGCCCTTTGCTCAGGCGCTTAAGACTTGGCTTTTTAGCAGAGTTTTTAATGTTTAACACAGTCTACATCAGGGGTGGTCATTAGGTCGATCGCGAGGCGAAGCTGGTCGATCGTGTAGCCTGGAGGAGGGAGTGAAGTCGAGCCCCAGAGTCCCAGTTTCATTGGCCTGCATCAGGGAGTTCCACAGTTCCAAGAATGCCTGCATTGGACCAACATGGCTGGGTAGCATGACCACAGCAGCAGCCTCAGTAGAAAATATGTTCCTGGCTTGCTTTCTTTTTCCTCTCTCCTAACATCCTCCAATAAAATAAACCTCTATTTGCAACTTTCCTCCTTTCCATGATGCTAACATAACTATAACTTAAACAAAGGATCATCGGATCATCTCCATCTTGGTTTCATATTTTTACTAAATACTCTCGGCTATCTCACTTTTCTGTCTCCTGATCCTTGCACCCCGGGAATAACTTTGTTTTAAGTATTATTTTTCAAAAGTGCCAGCTGATTGATCCTGTGGCAGGAAGTTCCAACATCCCATCTTTGGATTCTGGGTCCCCGAGAAAGTCTGTTCCATGAACTCGCTACGTGGACTCCCTAGGGGTTTCATGATGCCAGCAGACCAGATTGCCAAAAAACCACCACGGCAGGGATTTGCAGTTTCCAAGGACCAAGGCCCCTGACAGTGTTGGAACAGTGGATTCAAAGTACAAACCTCTTTCCTTTCCTTGCTGAGCTTCAAAGACTAACCCCACAATGCCAGACCTAATTTACAGTTTTTCCAAGTACCAAAGGACCTTTTTGCATAGCAAAAGCCAAATATCTTTTTTCCCCTGCCTTCATGAGCTATGTTTCTTGGACTCTTTCCACCTGGAAATTCAACCACCAAAGCCCATCCTCTCTTCAAGAAAGTGCCTGTATGGATCCCCAAGCTTGGACCTTTTTCCCCAATACTTTCCTGAACTTTCTTTATGAATTTACTACATTAAATGGGCAAATAAAATGATTAACAGAGCTAGAAATGATATATTTTCCCCTTGGAGCCTCAATGTATCTCTCCTGCATGCCCCCCCCCTTGATGAAATATATATATATATATATACTAGCTGTACCCGGCACGCGTTGCTGTGCCCTTTTTAGGAGATGCGAGAAAGTCCAATCATCCACGGTGTGTCCTCCTCTAAACTGCAGTTGGATGGAGTGTGGGTCATGGGGGTCATGGTGTGCCAAGTTGGGTCTTTATTGGTCTTGGTTCTGGGCCACAGTGGTCTGTGGGGAATGATGGGTTTTGAAGTACTACAAATCGGGGCTCTGTGTGCCTAGGTAGGTTACTGTAAATTCAGGCCATACACAATGTCCCATGAGCTGAGGCCTAGTCGGGAGAATCAAGTTAATGAAGTCTTACTGTCAATTTAGAGCGTAAACAGCTTCCCAGTAAGTGAGGGCTAGTTAGGAAATCAAGTTAATGAAGCCTTACTGTCAATTTTGGGCGTGGTCTGTGATTTTTTTGGGGTGTAAATTTTCGGTTGGAAGTGATTTGGGTGTTTGTGTTGGGGATTGGCTGAGGCCTTTTCCTTTTTTCTGTTATGGCAGTTTCTTATGGATCGAATTTTCATGTTGGCTGGCCAGTGCAGCAGTTATGCAAATCCGCCCTTATTGGCAGCCAATCATGTTGTTCAGAATGTAGAGGCTGGGTGAGTCTTTGGCTGCCCCGGAGGATGCTGGTAAATGTAGTTTTATTTTTACTCGTTGTTTTGGGGGCCTTTTAGGTTTTGGGGGGAAGTTTCTTTGCTACAAACGTACCTTGCTTGAGGCCTATTTCTGTTGGAAAGTATTGTGTTTCTGCGTTGTAAGGTTTCTTTGTTTGAGATATACATCACATGACATGAACCCATTTATATAATAGATATAACAATATTAATATAAGAATATAGAAACAATATAAATATGAGACATAAGGTCAACTTATACATGATTATATATAGAAAGGAGATTCCACCTAAAATTTAGGAAGAACCTCTTTATGGTTATCGAATAGACTGCCTGGGAGTCCTGTGGCATCTCCTTTCTGGAGATTTTTAAGCAGAGGCTGAGTGGCCATCTGTTGAGAAGGCTTTGGTTGTGTCCCCCTACCTGGATGAATGGGGTTGGCCTGGATGGCCCTTGCGGTCTCATCCAACTCTGCGATTCTATGGCACATCAATATTTAGGATAAATAGCAGAGTGGATGCACTTCTCCAATTGGTACAGAAGCTATTAATTATTTCTGAAGCTGGAGGATGTCATATTGGCAGAGGGTGAGGAGGAATAACCATGTCATTAATGGAAGAGGAGGAAGAGGCAACAACAACAACAAAAAATCAAACAAAAACAACCTACCACTTTGCCTTGTGTTTCTAATTGTTGTGCCTTTTGGGAGTTGGATTCGGGGAGCCCGGGAGGAGGTGGGAGGGGCTTGGGAGGGGGGAGGAGTGTCCCGCCTCCTGGCCCCGCCCCCCGCCAGGCTTTGGAACCGGGCGGGGAGGCGGGAGCCCGGGAGGAGGGGGGAGGGGCTTGGGAGGGGGGGGAGTGTCCGCCTCCTGGCCCCGCCCCCCGCCAGGCTTTGGAACAGGTCGGGGAGCCCGGAGCCCGGGAGCAGGGGGGAGGGGCTTGGGAGGGGGAGGAGTGTCCCGCCTCCTGGCCCGCCCCGCCAGGCTTTGGAACCGGGGGGGAGGCGGGAGCCCGGGAGGAGGTGGGAGGGGCTTGGGAGGGGGGGAGTGTCCCGCCTCCTGGCCCCGCCCCGCCAGGCTTTGGAACCGGGCGGGAGGCGGGAGCCCGGGAGGAGGTGGGAGGGGCTTGGGAGGGGGAGTGTCCCGCCTCTGGCCCCGCCCCGCCAGGCTTTGGAACCGGGCGGGGAGGCGGGAGCCCGGGAGGAGGGGAGGGGCTTGGGAGGGGGAGGAGTGTCCGCCTCCTGGCCCCGCCCCGCCAGGCTTTGGAACCGGGCGGGGAGCGGGAGCCCGGGAGGAGGTGGGAGGGGCTTGGGGGGAGGAGTGTCCCGCCTCCTGGCCCCGCCCCCCCCCGCCAGGCTTTGGGGGGAGGCGGGAGCCCGGGAGGAGGGGGGGAGGGGCTTGGGAGGGGGGAGGCGTGTCGCGGTGGCAGGGGGTGGCGGGGGGAGGTGGGAGGGGCTGGGGAGGAGGGGAGGGGTTTCCCCTCCTCCTTCCAGGTCCCCCCCCCCGCTCTTCCTGAGGAGGCGGAGGAGGCGCTCTGGCTGCCATGTGCGAACGTTCTAAACGTTCGCGCTGGCAGCGTAGTGGCCGGGTTGGGAGTTCCGTTGGCAATTTTTGGGGATCGTTTTTGGGGTGCTGGGAGGATGTAGGTCCGGTTTTTTTGCTGTTGTCTGTAGCGAGTGTAATGGTCCAGTAGGCTGCCAAGTTTGGTGCTTCTGCGACTTATAGTTTCTTTGTCTATAACCATCTTTGCACGACCGCGTCTCCTTTATATATATATATATATATATATATATATATATATATATTTCTTCACGTCGTGCAACGGGAGACATAGACAAAGAAACTATAAGCCTCAGAAACACCAAACTCGGCAGCCCCATTAGCCATACCACGAGGTACCTACAGAGCCAAAAAACCTCGCAACACCCCCAAACACCAGCCCCCAAAAACGGGCAACGGAACTCCCATCCCAGGCTCTCCGCTGCCAGCACAAAGGTTTAGAACGTTGACGCATGGCAGCCAGAGCGCCCCGGCCCCATCCCAATGACTTCGCCACCGAACCGCACGCCACACTCAAAGCCTGCCTGCTTCCTACACACGATCCCTAACCAACACAAACACAACACACCCTCACCCCTTCCCACGACCCCAAAACAACAAATAAACAACATACCCTGCCCCCGTTCCCAAGCACATGGCGGCCAAAGCAAGGCGGCCCGATCCCACATACTTCGCCACAAAACGTCCCCAAAACAACACCCCCCGGCCCCTTCCCACGTCCCCAATGCCCCCTTCCCACGTCCCCAAAGTAACACAAAACAACACACCCCCACCCCCTTCCCACGTCCCCAAAGCCCCCTTCCCACATCCCCAAAGTAACACAAAACAACACCCCCATCCCCTTCCAACATCCACAAAGCCCCCTTTCCACGTCCCCAAAGCCCCCTTCCCACGTCCCCAAAGCAACACAAAACAACACCCCATCCCCTTCCCACATCCCCAAAGTCCCCTTTCCACGTCCCCAAAGCAACACAAAACAACACCCCCATCCCCTTCCCACGTCCCCAAAGCAACACAAAACAACACCCCCATCCCCTTCCCACGTCCCCAAAGCCCCCTTCCCACGTCCCCAAAGCAACACAAAACAACACCCCCATCCCATTCCTACGTCCCCAAAGCCCCCTTTCCACGTCTCCAAAGCAACACCAAACACCCACAAACTTCCCTTCCCTTTTACACCAAACATCCCTCACACGCTGAGCCGACGCCATCTTCCCTCCAGCCATTAAAAACTACAATTCCCAATACACTTTGCAGCGGAACACGGCCACCGCGCATGCGCACTGCCATAACCCCTCCCTACGACCCCAAAAAAACAAAAAAACAAAACACCATCGCCCCCTTCCACGGAGGAGGCAGAGGAGGAGGCAGAGGAGGAAACCGGAACCAGCAGCCCCGCATGTCGCCGCCACCTCCTCCTCCTGGACAGCCCCCACCTCCTCCACTTCGTACTCCTCGCCAGAAGGCCTGTCCTCGCTCCTCCACCACGCCCGGGCATCCCGCCATCGGTAAGGAACGGGCCATGGAGGGGAAGGGAGGGGGGAGGAAGGAAGGAAATGAGGGGGAGGAAACAGAGAAAGAGAGAGAAAAAGAGAGAGACAGAAAGAGAGAGAAAACATACACAAACATATACACATATACACAAAAACATCAGCACACACCACACACATACACACACAAATACATGAAAACATGCACACATACACACATATGTACATGCACATATACATAAGAACACACACGTACACATTATACACATATACACACACACATCAGCACACACATATAAAGACATGCACACATTTATACATACACATAAGAAAACACACATACACAACACACACATATACACACAAACATCACCACACATATACATAAAGACATGCACACATACATACATGCACATATACATAAGAACACACACATACACATATATACACACACACATCAGCACGCACACACATATACATGAAGACACGCACACAAACACACATATATACCTGCACATAAAACACAAACATACACAAAATACACATACACATATACACACAAACAACACCACACATATACACACACACACCATGTGGGTAGAAAGGGTAAGCCACAGACTATGGCACAGCAACGCGTGCAGGGGACAGCTAGTGTATTCTAAAATAGTAAAGCTGACCAAAACTGCATGACTCAAGCCTGGAAAAATCCCATTAACCACTGCATGGACAATAGTGAGAGATCAGCTCCTTCCTTGGTCCTATCCCACAACAAAACAGCTGATAATCACAAGATCAATAGGGCTTTGACTTCAGAGAATTTCCGTCTATCAAAGACTTATGATCACCTGGCAGACTTTTATTATTTATCAGGAAGGGCCATCTCTTGAGAGTTGAACTTCAGGATTTAGCCACAATACAAAATTACACATCTCTTACACATTTTAATGAATCACACCACAGAATGTCATACCTGCAGGAAATGACAAAGTCTGGACACTTCTGGAACTATCAGGAAAAACATTTACTCCAAAAATCCAACAATAAGCGGCAAGATTGAGGACTTCAGGAGGTCTTCTCTTGTCAATCAAACTTCATTAACACATCTAATCTCATCTGTAAAGTTCCGACCTCATTTGTTCCATCCATTTCCCTCTCTCTCTCCCCCCATTGGCTCAGATCCACAGCCAATTGAGGCAAGTGGGCGGGAGGTTTGAAAACTGTCTGTTTTGGAAAATATATAAGAATGCCTATAAAATCTGAAATAAGCATGTCAGCATGACGAATGATTGCTGCTGTCATCCTTTCTCAGCTGGGACAGTCCTCTCTCGTTGGCACACTTCTGGATCTTGGTGAGATATTGCTCTGGGGATTTAGGGTTTCCCAAGGCACTTTGGATCGCTCACCAAGGTTTCTCCATCGCAACCCTCCCCTTAGAGGAACGTAGGGTCACTGCCCTTAAGGCAGGACCCCCCCCCCACACACACACACTAAATTTACCTCCGGCTTCATCTGGCTTACCACGAAGGGACCCTCCGCTTGAGGTTTTCTTCCTAAATTTATTTTAAATTTTCTCAGCGGCAGCTTGGTCCAGGAATTTTTGGCTAGGCTCTGGGGGAAATCGCTGAGTGGGGGACGCCACTTTAAGGACCCTTTCGGTCTGCTCAGACCCTTTCCGCTTGGAAATTAGCCAGAGATTCTGGCACAAAGGGGCACAAAGGAGCGCCTGAGCTTCATATAGGAACTGTGCCATCGAGAGAGAAGGGATTTTGGGGGTGGGGAGAAAAAAGCAGCCAGGAGAGTGCCCAGGTTGGAGGGAGGCAACCTTCTTGAGTGAAGGAGTCTTCGGGAACAAAATTGTCCTGGGCGCGACAGTAGGGCATCTGGTGCCTCTTTGGTCCTGGGAGAGCAGTCTAGCCTTGCTATTTGCAGGCCTGGTAGGTGACAGATAAGACCCAACCAGGTGGTTAGCGATCCAAATTTTCGGGATACCAAACCTTTGAGAGTGAATGTTCCGGCCGACGCGCTCCTCTCATTAGCCAAGCAAGCCTTGGGGGCTATTCCTTCATAGAGAAAAATGGGTCTTTGCTCTTCTCTCCGAAAGCGCCTAGTCCCATCAGGAACATCTCTAGGGAGGATTTTGGCAGAAATGGGACGAGTTGGTGAGGGTTTCCCCCTCGCCCGCCAAATTGGTCAGGCTGAGCATCAACAAGTGTCCAAAAGGGTCCCTTCAAAAGGGGACGCCCAATGGCCAATCCATGGCAGTTTGAATGTTGAACTGATTCATCTGTCAGCGGCGCCTAGTCCAATGCGGGATAGCGCAATGGACAAAGACGCGGCTGCCATCTTGGAAGAGGATCGAGCGATCGGAGGCGCGGCCGCCATTTTGGTTCTCCTTGTTCCATGTTGGTTCTGTAGCTCCATGTTGTTCCCTGTTGTTTCTGAGCTGTTGGAGTTCCCGCCGAAAAAGGACAAGAGGGGTGGGGTTCCGGGGTTATCTGTTCAAGGATTGGCTCTTCGCCAGAGGGGGGAGGGGCCCGGGGAGTTTTGAGCAGGGATTTTGGAGGGAAGGCTTCAGTACGGTTTTTACTGCCTTGGATTAAGGACTCATAAAGCATTTCCTCAATACCCGAGTGAGTGTGATTATTGAGCGGCCTACCAACGCTCACACAAAAACCGTACTCACAACCTGAATCGCAGTCGTGAGCCGATCCGACCGCGAACCCCCCCCCCCCTGAGATGTCTAGTGGAAGGGAAGAAGGCCTCCAGGAGCCCCGAGTGGAACCGCGCTGGCGGGGATCCGAAGAGGTGGAAGATGGGATCCTCGGTGAGGCGGCTGGAGGCCCGGAGGGGGAGAGGCCTGTGATTGTCTCCGGAGCAGGCGACCAGGAGGCCGCGATTCCTCCCCTCCTGTGGGACGAAAAGGTGACGCGGCGGAAGAAGGGGAGCCCCAGGGCCGAGGAGGGAGTCGGTCAGGCCCCAGTGGAAGGCACGAGTCGGGGCGAGCGGATGGAGGAGATGATGGGAGAGATGGCCAGAGCCATAGCCGACATCCGCCAGCAGATGGGAATGATGCAGAGGCGGATGGACACATGGGGACCCCCACCGGAGGAAGATCAAGGCACGGAGGGGCGTTCAAGCTATGCGGCCGATTTCACCCCCGCCAGGGGGACCTCCACCTTCAACCTGGGCCCAAGCGACCGGACCCTGGAAGGAAGCGGCCATCGGAGAGACTTAAAAGTCAAGTTCGACGGAGACCCAAGCCACCTTTCTTTTTTTGTCACCAATGTCCGCAATTTCATGGAAGACTATGGAGACTCGTTCCCAAGCCAGCGCCCCGAAAATACTTTGCTTCTTTTCCTCCCAGGTCGGTGGACTCCTTCGGAGGGGGCGCTATGTCAGTGGCGCCTAGTCCAAGGCGGGATAGCGCAATGGACAAAGACGTGGCTGCCATCTTGGAAGAGGATCGAGCGATCGGAGGCGCGGCCGCCATTTTGGTTCTCCTTGTTCCATGTTGGTTCTGTAGCTCCATGTTGTTCCCTGTTGTTTCTGAGCTGTTGGAGTTCCCGCCGAAAAAGGACAAGAGGGGTGGGGTTCCGGGGTTATCTGTTCAAGGATTGGCTCTTCGCCAGAGGGGGGAGGGGCCCGGGGAGTTTTGAGCAGGGATTTTGGAGGGAAGGCTTCAGTATGGTTTTTACTGCCTTGGATTAAGGACTCATAAAGCATTTCCTCAATACCCGAGTGAGTGTGATTATTGAGCGGCCTACCAACGCTCACAATCAGCTCCAGACTCACTGTCATGACAGGGGCCATGTGGGAAGAGTCAACATGCCACTTGCAAAAAATGAGCCTGAGCCGTAGGGAAGCGTATGGGAAGGACTGCCAGAAACCTTTTCCATGCAGAGAAGTCTCTGAGCAGAACCCGCCTTCCAAGAAACTCCCTGCAGACCCCCTCCTGGCGCAGGAGGAAGATTTCCTAGAAACGTTTGCTTGTCCCCTTCCTCTTAGCCCCTTCTCCCTCCCTTTAAACCCTTGCACCCCATTTTTGCCATCCCATTTTTGCCATTTTCTCCCTTCTCATTTGCCACCATTTCCCCTCTTTTGCCAATCTCTCTTCCCTTCTCAATATAACTGCAGGCCCTTTGCAGTTACAACTGCAGGGCTCTGATGCCTACTGCCATACGTTGTCGAGTTGCTTGTATTGCTTGTATGATTTTTATGTATTTGCATATGCTTTTAATTGTGTTTTTAACTGTGTTTTTACTGTGTTTTTTACTGTGTAGAAGTCGCCCTGATCCGGATGGGAGTGGCGATGGACAAATCCAAATAAAATAAATAAATATTACCAGAAATCATTTCCCCCCTACTTTTTGAGCCCCCAGGGTTTTTTCTTTCCCCCACTCACCAAACAGGGAATCTCTCATTGTGGGAAAACTGCAAATCCCACCTTTTGTCGCCCCCCCTGATTTTTTTCTCCTTTGTTTGCCCTTTCCTCTGTTTTGCTCCCTCTGCCTTTTGTCCACCTTCCCCCTTTTTTTTGCCCACGGAGGAACTACAAATTCCACCCCCTTTAGGATGCCCCCTTGTCTTTCTCCCCCTGGTTCCTTTTTCCTTCCCTGCTGAGGCTTTTTTCCTAGCCCTGGGGCTAGAAAGAATTATTATTTATCTATCTATCTCCCTCGGAGAAGAGGGGGGGGACAGAAGGGGGGAAGTTTATTTATTATTTATTTATTATTCAAATTTGTGAGTCGCCACTCCTGGGTGGCTCGAGGCGACTTACACCATGAATTCAGAATTTAAAACAGAATACAAAACACCATAAAACACATAAAACACAATAAAATACAATAAATACACAGCAAGCCGGTGGCACAGGTGTGTATAACTTCATCGGCATATGCAACGCAAGGAAGCGAAGTAGTCTACAAATCTCAGCATTAATACCCAAAGGCCTGCCGAAACAGAAGGGTTTTGCACGCCTTCCGGAATGCCACTAAGTCCGTAAGGGCACGGACTCCGGAAGGCTGTGCGTTCCACAGGGTAGGGGCAATTATTGAGAAGGCCCTCCGTCTTATGGCCGTCAGATGGTATGTTTTAACGCCGGGCACCTCTAGGAGTTGACCCACCTCTGAACGTAGTGGCCTAGCGAGACAGTATGGGATGAGGCAGTCCCTAAGGCCTTAAAGGTCAATACCAGCACTTTGAAGGTGATCCGGTGTTCCATTGGTAGCCAGTGCAGCTCCCGCAAGACAGGTGTTATGTGGCTGGTCGTCAAGACGCCAGCCAACAGTCTAGCTGCCGCATTCTGGACCAGCTTCAGTTTCTGGATCACAGACAAAGGAAGGCCAACATAGACAGCATTACAGTAGTCCAGTCTCAAGTTGACCGTGGCTTGGACCACTGTAGCTAGGTCGTGGCGGGAGAGGGAGGGAGCCAGCTTCCTCGCCTGACGGAGATGGAAAAAAGCAACTCGACTGATGGCGGAGATTTGCGTCTCCATCGTCAGTCGAGAGTCCAGAGTGACGCCAAGACCTTTTACTGCCGACGACGGACATAAGGTCACGCCGTCCAGGGGAGGAAACTGGATCTCCACTCCACCCGGACGACCCAACCACAGGATCTTCTGCAGCTGGCAGATAGTAATTTTGTCAGCGCCGATTGTGTTTAAGTGCAGGCCAAGGTCTTTAGGCACTGCACCCAGTGTGCAGATCACCACTGGGACCACTTCTACTGGATTGTGCCAGAGTCTTTGCAGTTTGATCTTTAAATCCTCATATTGTGTCAGCTTTTCCAGTTGTTTCTCTTCAATCCTGCTGTCGCCTGGATTATTATTATTATTATTATTATTACAGAATTAAGAATTGTAGATTGGCAGTGCAGTCCTATGCAAGTTTACTTCTAGTTACATTAAGCTGTCTTTGATAAGTGTTAACTCAAACTACATATGCATACAACTGTAGCTCTAGTTTTTATTGTGCATTTACACCAGCACTACCAGACATTCGGTGAAGATGCACAGGCCATTTATTTCCTGGCCACAATAAAAATATTAAGGAAACCTATTATCTTTCAATGGTTTGGGGGGCATATTTGATTCCTGCCAGCATTTGAGGGTGCTATGTGCTTACACTTCAAAAAACAGACAAGCTGTAGTTAAAAGGCTACTGGGCAGACTCACTCTAAAAGAAATTGGTAATCATTAAATGTAGCTGAAATTATATTCTCATTCATCCTTATCGGTGCTCGCACTGCTCCCTGTCACTTACCCATCCAGAGTTGGACTGGTTGAGCTGGTTGAGCATCACGATGGAGGTGCAGCCATAGTCATACACCAGTCTCCAGAAGTCTGTAGTGGTGCTCTGAAGAGGGTGTAAGGTCACAATGAAGGCAGCACTCTTTGTGTAGCTCTAAAGGAAAACAAAGAGAGCAGCACATTAGAGGCATACATCACAACAAAGAACAATTATCTCATAGGGTAATTGATAATTGTTCTTTTGATCAATTAATAATGTAGTGCTGGTAAACCAAGTCTTGTCCATCCGTATTATCCGTGCATTTAATTATGTGACCAAAATTTAGAAGCTTTGTCTGTTGAATGTCATTTTATTTTATTTTATTTAGTTTCTAAAAAGTCCTTTTAAAAATTCCGTGCCCATCTTCCAATGCAGTAGCCAGGCTGACGTATGCTTTTCACCTTAAGAACAGACAAGCATCCTGAGCTCTGAGGATGACATGGGAAGGAATCCCACTGGAACATTGCAGCACACGCAAATACCTGGGAGTCACGCTGGACCATGCTCTGACCTACAAGAAGCACTGCTTGACTACCAAGCAAAAAATGGGCCTTAGAAACAATATCATATGAAAGCCGACTGGCCCAACCTGGGGATCACAACCAGACACAGTGAAGACATCTGCCCTTGCATTTTGCTATTCTGCTGCTGAATGCACATGCCCAGTGTGGAAAACATATCACCACATTAAAACAATAGATGTGGCTCTTAATGAGACATGCCGCATTATCACAGGATGTCTATGCCCTACACCACTGGAGAAATTACACTGTTTCGCCAGTATCGCACCACCTTATATCCGCAGGGAAGTAGCAGCCAATAATGAATGGACCAAGGCAGTGACATCTTTGGCCCATTCTCTGTTCGGATATCAGCAAGCATGCCATGCTTTAAATCAAGAAATAGCTGGAGGGAGGGCCAAAGTTGGCCCAAGCTGGCCTTAAAGAATACACTTACATCAATTAAGGCTGCATTGATGTAATTGTTGCTCTCTCCATTCATAGAGATCAAGAAGGGGAGGCACCGGTCGGGAGGCAACGCATCCATGCTGCGATTCTTTTCTCGGTTGCGTGGTAAAAGGGCGATGCTGTACTCCTCCATATCCAGGTGGGGTGTGACAGAATTCAGAGTCTGCTGGATGCAAACAAACCAGGTTAGGCAGCATTTCATAATTCCCTGGAGAGGAGAGATTCACAGAAGCTGCGGGTCAGGGTGAGCTCCTGCTGTTAGCCCTAGCTTCTGCCGACCTAGCAGTTCGAAAACATGCAATGTGAGTAGGTCAATAGGTAGTGCCTTGGCAGGAGGGTAAAAGATGTCCATGTAGTCATGCTGGCAACACGACCAGGAGGGTCTACAACAGGAGTCGGGAACCTTTTTGACTCAGAGAGCCATGAAAGCAAAATTTTTGGAAATTTATTTCAGTGAGAGCCATATAATATATTTTAAGATTGAATTCAACTAAATGTGACATTTGGGAGTTGCAGTTTCTGGGATTTATAGTTCACCTACAATCAAAGAGCATTCTGAACCCCACCAATGACAGAATTCCTTCGGGACTGGCCTGCACCACAGACGGGGCCTGGCAGGGTTCCTTGGTGAAAGCCCCCTCCCCAGACCACCATCCCTCGCCCCGCGCAAAAGCTTCAGGTGGAGGAGCCGGTGACCTTCAGCGCCGCCTGCCCCCCTTCCATCCCCACACACGCAAAAGGTGCTCGAGTGGAATGGAGAAGGAAGGAAAGGGTGCCGTCGGAAGGAAGGAAGGAAGGCCGTGATCCTCCTTCGCATGGTGAGGGCTGCCGTTGAGGGGTCCACCGCAGGAGCAGGGGGGTCTTCTTCTTCCTTGGGAGTGAAGGTACCTCCCCCCCTTCCCTTCCTCTCTCCTCTCCTCCCCCTCAGGCCCCCATTCACCTCTTGAGCCAGATTCCCAGGTCCGGATAAGGCAGGAGCGGGGGCCCCTCGTGGGCTGCTGCCCTCCAGCCGCAAGGTCTCCGCGGGGCGCGCCATGCCTTCCGCGTGTGGGAGATGGGACTCAAGCGGTGGCAGCAGGGGAGGCAAGGCTCTCCATGAGATCCCTCCCAGGTGGGGGCAAAAGGGGGGTGGGAATTGAGACACCTGGCTTGCTGATTCTACCCGCAGCTGTTACTTTCCCAGGGAAAAGGGAGGGAAATGTTAGGATGTTGAGGTCTTGTATTAGCCCTGTAAAGGTTGAAATTCAGTTCCTGGTCAACTTTCGATTCTACTGCAAGCACTTCCACGAACTCCTGATTTCATGATTTTTTGGTCATTCATGACAGAACTTTGAGCTTGCCTTTTGGGGACTATCCTAGTTTTAAGTTCTGTTGCTTCTTAGTGGATTTATATTCAGAGACCTTACAACTTAATTAGCCTGAGGCTTTGGGAACATTTCCTGGGATGTTCTCGAATGCTTTTTGCCTTGGCTATTTTCATGTTTACTGGGGGGGGTTGGACATTGTTTACTTCAATAAGTAGATTGTTATTTCCAGCCGTGATTGTGTGAATATCTAAAGTTTAAAATATTTAACTGTTTTAACTGTTTTAGCTGTTTCATGATGTCACATTTTATGTGTTTTAACTGGTTGTGCTTGCGTGCTGTAAACCACCCTGAGCTTCGAATAGGGCGGTCTATCAAGCCGAAACAATAAATAAATAGATAAATAAATAGATAAATAAATAAATATAAAGGGCCCTGGTTCTCGGCCGGTGTGCGACAATTTAGAAGTAATTAATCGAACAACCCTTTGTTCTTTTCTTATTGCTTCCTCACACATAGAAGACATCAAAAATTAGGCTTGTAAAGTCATAAAGTTTGGCAGTGGGACTAAAGTTTGGTAGTGCTAAAGCCCAATGGGCCGGGCTTTAGTACAGCGGGTTAACCACCACCTGCAAAAAAATCCTGCCAATCGAAAGGTTGACAGTTCAAGCCTGGGTCGTGGTGAGCTCCTGGCCGTCAGCCCACCTAGCAGATGTAAAACAGCAATGTGAGCAGAAAAATAGGTACCGCTTTGGCAGGGAGGTAATAAAAGATGCCCATTTGGACATGCCGACCAGGAGGCCATTTACGAACAACAAAAATCTTCTCTGAATGGAAGATGGAGCGACAGCACCTGCCCCCACCCTAGTCGGAGTTAATCACAGCCTCCAGATGCTGGAGATAGAAAAAGATGGGGAAAGCCTATACCTCTGTTTATGAATTGTCTCTCCTCGTCAGCTGTATAACAGCATTCAATGTATGCTGCATATGTGTTCTGTAATCCGCCCTGAGGCCCCTTGGGGAGATAGAGCAAAATATAAATAAATATTATTATTATTATTATTATTATTATTATTATTAGGATTTGGTAGATGTCCAGAGATGCCAAGCCTTGATGTCAGGCCTACAAATACAGTCATTTTCTTGCCAAGCTCACATAACTTTACCAGAACATGAAAGGGGAGAGATTTAAGAGCTGCCCAGTCTTTAAAATAATAACTTTATTCTTATACCCTGCTACCATATCTCCGAAGGGACTCAGGGCGGCTTACACACAGGACAGTATTTGCATCTCAATACTGGAAAAAAGCTTTGAGCATTGGTAAGTCATACAGTTGATGTCTTTGTCTGTGAATAAGGTTAGATCCCAACCCAAGTGGATGTCCCTAACTATCCTGTAAACCAGTGGTTCCCAAAAGTTTTTGGCCTACCAATCCCTTTCCAGAATTTTTTTTTCTCACCGGCCCCCTAGAAATTATTTTTTTAAAAAAATGTAATAGCAATTAAACAGAAAGATATATGTATTAATGCAGTGGTTCTCAACCTTTCTAATGCCGTGAGCCCTAAATAAGGTTTCTCATGTTGTGGTGACCCCATCCATATTTTCGTTGCTACTTCATAAATAATTTTGCTACTCATATGAATTCTAATGCAAATATCTAATATGCAGGATGTATTTTCATTATTACAAATTGAACATAATTAAAGCATACTGATTAATCACAAAAACAATGTGTTTGGGGGAGTATGGACAACAGATGATGGGATTTGCAGTACCTTCGACCAATTCAGCTCGGACTTCCACAGCCGAGACCCCATGAATGACAGACCTGGACCAAACTTGGCATATAGAATCCCCATGACCAACAGAAAATACTGGCGGGGTTTGGGAGGAATTGACAATGATTTAGGGGAGATGTAGTTCACCTACATTTGGAGAGTACTCTGAACCCAAACAACCCTGGATCTGGACCAAATTTGGCACAAATACTCAATATACCAAAAGTTGAACACTGGTGGAGTTGGGGGGGATTGGGAGTTGTAGCTGCTGGGAGTTGTAGCTGCTGGGATTTATAGTTCATTTGGGAATTGTAGCTGCTGGGATTTATAGTTCACCTATAATCAAAGAGCCAAATGGAATTGAGCCAAACCTGAGCAATAGAGAATACTGGACCTTGGAAATTGGGAACTGCTTGCATTTTCCTTTGTGCCATGGCCATCACCCAGGAGGTGCTTGCAAACGCCGCAGCTACTCAGGGAGTGTTTGCAGACGTGGAGGCTTTCCTTCTCCGCTGGACCAACTGGCAGGCACACACTTGCAAGCGCGCAACTGTCTCCGCCTGCCAGTTGGAATCCCTGGGCAGGCTTTGCCTGGAAAGCACAGCGCATGCCCACTTCCTCTCCTCAACTCCACCCACGGCACAGTCTCATATCGCCCCTTCCTTCCAAGCAGGGCCGTAGCCAGGATTTTGATTCGGGGGGTGAGTTTGGTTCGGGGCGGCTGAGACTGGGTGGAAGAGGGTCTACCCTAGCAAACCTTTTGTATAGTTATCCCAATAACCCCATGAATGTGGGATATAATGAGCATGGTGATCAGATCATGATATGAATAAACATAACAGTTTAAATAATGTACCAGTAAGGCCTTTTCGCGGACCACCCTGAGAATTTCGGGGGGGGGGGGCTGAAGCCCCCTTAGGGCCCCCCCCCTGGCTACATGCCTGCTTCCAAGGGACCCGTTGAATTGGAAGGGGAGATATAGGACTGCCCCGTGGGTGGAGTTGAGGAGAGGAAGCGGTTTCTAGGCAGCGTCTGCATGGGGTTTCCAACTGGCAGGCGCACACTCATGCGCTTGCAAGTTGGAATCCCGCCACCGCCCCCTTACAGGACTTCAGTGCCCCCCAAATTCTCCTGAGCCTCCCACCGCCCCCTTGGATTGCCTCACCGCCCACTAGGGGGTGGTGCCGCCCACTTTGGGAACCACGGCTGTAAACCATATGCCAGTTACCATATTAGGCTTTTTCTGCTTTTCTTTTGGCTCAACAAGCTCATCTTAAATGTACATATTGGATTATTTCCTAGATTTAGAACAGGCATCCTCAAACTGCGGCCCTCCAGCTGTTTAGGCCTTCAACTCCCAGTAGCTCTAGCCAGCTTGTTCAATGCTCTGGAATTCTGGGAGTTGGAGGCCAAAACAGCTGGAGGGTCACAGTTTGAGGATGCCTGATTTAGAAGAACTCCCAGTTTTCATTCCCTCACCTGGAACTCTTCCCTCAGCTGTGACGAGTTGCTCTGTGGATCTATCCTAACCATTTCTTTGAATGTGGATCTGAATTCACCAATAGGGATGCTGGTTTCTCCACACAGGCAAGCCTCCAAAATTGCATCATGGATGAAGACATATTGCTCCTTTACCAGAAGTGGGGGGAAAACAACATATCAAAGCATTAGGTACATATTTTTTCAAGAAAATGTGTTTTAAAATATCAACAAATCTTAGCACCACTGTTTGTTAATGATAAAAGGCGTTGTTTCCTTGTAATAATTAGAAAGAAAGAAAAATAGCCTTCACTATTGGTCCCCGTAAAAACTCCATTGTAATTCACAGTGGTCTTAAAATTAGTGGATTTTTCAGCCTTAGTGGAGTCATTTGTTATACCTTTCCTGCCACCTTGTGTACAGAATGTTGAATTGTAAAAAAAAGCTTTATGTATTTACAATATTTAGTTTCCACGTCCCAGTTATATATATATAAGTTGTGTGCAGCAAAATTAAAACCATTAGGGCTGAACATTTAAAACATTTAGTCATTTAAAAGGTGCAAAAATATTGATTTAAATGATTGAGCAATTAAGTAAACCAGCTTTATTTTCATTTGTTAATCTCTTTATTCATTCATTCCACTTATGAGTCACATTCTCAGTTGAAGTTCTGAATTTACTCACAGTTGAAGTTCTGAATTACTTTTGTAATTATTTGCATATTTACAAAAGTAAATATGGAAATAATAACGATCGTGTTTTAGAAAAAGGTCATTATAATCCATAATACATGTTATAAGGAGAAGTCCGTAGGTGTAAACAGAACAGTTTATTAACAGTGCAGAATGCAAATAGCAATCAACTTTAAGGTGAATTGAAACATGTCACAATGCAATAAATAATGTGCAGTAAATAACAATTGTTGCAATAATAAAGTTCAAATTTAAGCCAAACAAGAGTGCTGGATTCAATAAGGTTTAAACAGTACAGATACATGAATTTGAGGAGTTAGATCAGAGGACCAAAGTAAAGGATAGTGTGGTGGAAGGCTGTATCAGCTGAAGCTCAAGCATCCATTCTATAGCGAGAGATAAAAGCCAATGGATTTGACCAAGTGGCAGCTCAACAAATTGAGTCCAGAAAGACCTCATGGAGCAATGCTGTAGAAGTTGGGGTGGATGTGGTTGGGTGTGTCTCTGTGGGTCAATTGGGAACAGAGTTTGATAAGAGCGGCCACCCATCAAGGTAGTCTCTGTGACAAAACCAGCTTCCAAAGTCCATGATTGGCAAACCAAGCAAACAGTCTTCATCAGAAAGCATGGCAAAAAGGGGACAGCCTTTTCCCATAAAGAGTCCTGGGAGGCTCCCGTACATCAATACACAACGCACAATATGCTCACTAGGAACAAGTAACAGCCAACAAATAAGAGGGCTTGTGGGAGCCTGGATGGGCGGAAGAGCTGGCACAATACCGGCTAGGCTGGCGCCTACGGCTGGAAGGATGATGACAATGCCACGATGGCCGTTTCACGTTAAAGTGCTTCCTCAGGGCGCTTTCACTTCAAACCGCTCCTCCCCAGGTTTGTAGTATAATAACTACCGAGCACAGTCTTGACGGGGGGTATTCGCGTTTCCGCACTTCAATAACATCAATAATACAAATTGATGTTATTGAACATGTTATCTTCCCGGGCTGGAAGGTGTTACGCCAGCTCTTCCGCCCATCCAGGCTCCCCCAAGGACTCAGTCTTCGGTCCGTGAGTTATTTGGCTCCGGACCACTCATAGGGTTTACTTGGACTGCGGGAATGTGGCGCAGCTGGCTGGGTGTCAGCTGCATAAGATCTCTACTGACCAGAAGGTCATGAGTTCGAGGCCTGCCTGGGTCGGGGTGAGCTCTCGACCAATTGTGCAGCTTGTTGTCTGTCTATATATGTTGTATGTCTATGGCATTGAATGTTTGCCTGTATATGTGCATTGTGATCTGCCCTGAGTCCCCTGCGGGGTGAGAAGGGCGGAATATAAATGATGTAAATAAATAAATGTTTGCGCCGCTTTAGCCCTGCTTTATGTTCTGGGCTCATTGTGTTGAATTGTGTATGCTTGATTACTGAGAAACATATAGTTTGTATAAATCCAATATATTGTGATATAGATATGATGCTCATTGTACTGTGTTTAGCGTGACACTAATTCTTATGACTGCACACCAGAATATATTTTGATACTTTTGCAATCTAATAGTATTTCATTTGCGTCGCATTCTAGTCCAGCCCTCTTATTTGTTGGCTTTAGCATTGTGTTACGTTACAGGCTCCCGTACATGCCATGTAGTTCACCATTAAAACCAGTAAGGTGGCTCCTGAATAAAGCTTTTAAAAAAATTACCTAACTGCAATAAGAATCATTTTTTAAAAAAGCTTTCAACTAACTGAGTCGAACTTCTTACCTTCCCTGTCTGTGGGTTCGATGAGGGATGGGAGGCTTCCATGATTATCCAGTTGGGGAGAGGGGTCTGAGAGGGGCCTTAATAACACTTCAAGGGGCAACGGAGAAAAGGCAGGCATGCCGCTGATGGGGCCTGGTTCTGGACTGGGTCATCCACCGTATCTAAGGCCTGTTTGATTTTGAGGCTGAGAACTGCTGCCATGTGAAAGACTTACTCTTTATATCCGTGGAGATTATTCATCTGGGAGAGTGGCTCAAAGGCAGAGACATTCTGGGGAAACGTCTACTGTATGTTGACCAATATTACAGAGGCCATGGATTCAACATTGAACTCCAGTACAGATCCGGAGGAGTAAGTTCAGAGGAAATGGAGGTGGTGGAGATGGAGGAGGCCTTGCCTTCTACAGTGAAGCCCTTCTGGGAGGAGGTACCGGAGGCCAGGAAGGAGAAGGCAAGAGCTTGAAAAAAATTGGCGGCCGGGGAGGGAGGGGGAGGCGGGGCAGGGAGGAGGAAGTAAGTCAGTTCCTCCTCCCTGCACCGCCTCCGTCCTCTCTCAGCGGCACCGCTGCAAACCGGATCGCATGGGCGGCGCCGAGAGAGGGACGGAGGGGGCGGTGCAGGGAGGAGGAAGAGAGCCAGCTCCTCCCTGCACTGCCCCTTGTCCCTCTCTCGCCTCGGGGACGCTTCTCCGCCTGTCCCCCGCGCCCTTCCCAAATTGGGAAGGCGAGGAAGCCAGGAGGAGAGGTTCCCCCAGCCAGCGAGGTCCTCGCTGCCTCAGGGACACTTCTCCGCCTGGCCCCCGCGCCCTTTCCAAATTGGGAGGGCGAGGGAGCCAGGAGGAGAGGTTCCCCCAGCCAGCGAGGTCCTCGCTGCCTCAGGGACGCTTCTCCGCCTGGCCCCCACGCCCTTCCCAAATTGGGAGGGCGAGGGAGCCAGGAGGAGAGGTTCCCCCCAGCCAGCGAGATCCTCGCTGCCTCAGGGACGCTTCTCCGCCTGGCCCCCGCGCCCTTTCCAAATTGGGAGGGCGAGGGAGCCAGGAGGAGAGGTTCCCCCAGCCAGCGAGGTCCTCGCTGCCTCAGGGACGCTTCTCCGCCTGGCCCCCGTGCCCTTCCCACATTGGGAGGGCGAGGAGCCAGGAGGAGAGGTTCCCCCAGCCAGCGAGATCCTCGCTGCCTCAGGGAGCTTCTCCGCCTGGCCCCGCGCCCTTTCCAAATTGGGAGGGCGAGGGAGCCAGGAGGAGAGGTTCCCAGCCAGCGAGGTCCTCGCTGCCTCAGGGACTTCTCCGCCTGGCCCCCTCGCCCTTCCCAAATTGGGAAGGCGAGGGAGCCAGGAGGAGAGGTTCCCCAGCCAGCGAGGTCCTCGCTGCCTCAGGGACGCTTCTCCGCCTGGCCCCGCGCCCTTCCCAAATTGGGAGGGCAAGGAGCCAGGAGGAGAGGTTCCCCCAGCCAGCGAGGTCCTCGCTGCCTCAGGGACGCTTCTCCGCCTGGCCCCCGCGCCCTTCCCAAATTGGGCGGGCGTCGGAGCCAGGAGGAGAGGTTCCTCAGGCAGAGCCTGTTGCTTTCCCCACACACGGCTGGAGGTGCTGCACTATTTCCTCCCTCCCTCTTTGTGTGTGATGGGCGTGTGTGTGTGCACACACACACGCGCGCGCGCCCATCAGACACAAAGGGGAGGGAGGAAATAGTGCAGCACCTCCAGCCGTGTGTGGGGGAAAGCAACAGGCTCTGCCACACACACCTGCCTCGAGGTAAGGGGTGTCACTCATGGAGCAGAGTCTCCGATGGGTCTCCGGTCTGCCTCTGCTCCTGACTCCCTCCCTCCCTCTCCCTCTCTTTTTTTCCCCATCATCTCCTCCTCTCCCCTTCCCTCTTCCTCTTCCTCTTTCTCTTGGGATTTCCTGCCTTAATATTCTGGTGTGCCTTCCACACAGCCCTCTATCCCAGAATATCCAGGCAGGAAATCCCACAATATCTGCTTTGATCTGGATTATGTGTCCCACACTGCCATATATCCCAGTTCAAAGCAGATAATGAGGGATTTTTGCCTGGATATTCTGGGCCCTTCCACACAGCCCTCTAACCCAGAATATCCAGGCAGGAAATTCCACAATATCAGCTTTGAACTGGGATATATGGCAGTGTGGACACACATAATCCAGTTCAAAGCAGATATTCTGGGATTTCCTGCCTGGATATTCTGGGATAGAGGGCTGTGTGGAAGATCCCAGAATATCCAGGCAAAAATCCCCCATTATCTGCTTTGAACTGGGATATATGGCAGTGTGGACACTCATAATCCAGTTGTCAGGGCTAGAATCTCTATGCCTGGGGCCAGAGACAGATCCCAGCCTGCCATGAGCCTACTACTTTCACCTGAGTTGCTGAGTCAGAGAGAGATGACTCAACCATGAACTTTGCTCTATTTCTTTGCAGTTGAATATACTGGGACTATGACCTTTGGTCTAGATAAGACTCTGGGGTATGATGTAATACCCAGGGAACTCTGGGTAATGCAAAGACTCACTGGGAATGCTGAGTCAGGATGCAACCCTCTCCAGGCATTGCATGGGGAGGGATTAGTATATAAGGATTGTGGTGATGGGAAGCGGGTGCTTCAGCTTTATAGGTTTTGTGTCTTCAATAAACTACCACTGGAAGAAGCAGCAGTTCTGTAGCGTCTTTACTGGAAAGCATTGAAGTTCCTGACAGAAGCTGAAGCCCTGAAACTTTCCCAGGAATGGAGAGGTTTATGCAAGAGGCGACTCGGGAGTGAAACTACTGAGCCGAGTTCTCCCACGGAAGTGGAGGTGTTGGGATGCAAAGTTGCGGCTTTGGAGAAGACATTGCAGCGAATGTCCCAGCAGATGTTTAAGAACCAAGATTCTATGTGGGGGCCGCCTGAGGGAGGCGATTTTACGCGTTATTCTTGGATGGACAGTGAGAGGGTTGAAACCCATCCTAGATCTCCTTCGGGAGTGTGGGGGGTTGATGCCCAGTCAGGAGTTCCACGAGGAGCAGCATATGGTGGTGCCAGGCTGAGAGTGGTGAATGAAGGGGTTTCAGTCCAGCCTAAAGCTGTAGGACTGGGAAGAGGTATTCAGGTGCCCAAGAGGGATGGATCTGGAGGATGGAGATCCCAGCCTGGTGCCCAGATGCCTAGAAGGGATGGATTAGGAGAGTGGAGACCCCAGCCTGGTGCCCAGATGCCCAGAAGAGATGGAGCAGGAGAATGGAGACCCCAATTGGGGGGGTGATGTTCGTCCAAGGACGGAGCCGCTCCGTGTGGAGTTTGATGGTGAGGCATGTAAAGTGGCCTTTTTTGTGGTGGCAGTTGGCGATCACATGCAAGATTATGGACACTTGTACCCAAGTGAAGGCAGCAGAGTGCGTGCTGTGGGAGCTGTGCTTAAAGGAAGAGCTGCGGACTGGTACGTGCAGTGCCATGATCGACAAGATCCATGTTTGGGGACATTGAGAGGGTTTCTTCGGGCTGTGAAGAACAGATTTCGTGACCCACTGGAGAGAGTAAAGGCCAAAGAAGCTCTGAGGGGGTTAACGCAAGGCAATAAATCTGTAACGGAGTATGCGGAGGAGTTTATGAGCCTTGCGGGCAAGGTAGCGGAGTGGTCTCAAGCAACCCTCCTTGAACTATTTAAAGACGGATTACGACGAGAGTTGTTGGAGTGGTGCCTTCATCGTGGAGACCCTGGTGATGTCGATGGATGGATCCAATTGGCTGGTAACGTAGAAGGTATTCTGGCCCAAGTGCAACGGCGGAAGTCGGCAGTAGGACCTACGAGGCGATTTCAGCCAGGGTCAAGACGTGTAACCGGAAGCGAGAGCCAGCGGAGTAGTGTTAGCGGAAAGCCAACTGTGGGGAAAGGCTTGTGTTACATTTGCTCTAAGCCGGGACATTATTCCTTCCAATGTCATCTAAGAAAGTTACCGGATACCAAAAATGTGAAAGTTGCCCGAGGTGCCCTGGGTGAAAAGATGGAGAGTGCGGGATGGGGTGAGAAAGGGGCCCCAAGTATTGTTTGTAAAATCGAATTGGAAAAGAAAGGAAAATATCAAACGCATAAAGCATTGGTGGATTGCGGGTGTTCTGAAAACATTATGTGTCCTGGATTAGTTAAGGATTTGAAATGTGAAATTCAGGAATTACCAGCTCCTGTACATTTTGCCCAGTTGGATGGAACTTTTGTGGGAGGAGGGCCCTTTCCATTGGGAACGAAAGGGTTAAAGGGAAAGGTTGATACTTGGGAGGGGAGCTGGATTGTGTAGTGGCTCCTGTTATGGAACATGAAATTATATTGGGATTGCCTTGGCTGAGACAGGCTGATCCAATCATAGATTGGAAAGCAGGTACGTTAGAGTGCCGGCCTGTGGCGAATGGTGGTGTGTATGTGAATGAAGAGAAGAAAGGAGGTGAGCCACAGATTCCTGAGGAATATATTGACTTAGCAGATGTGTTCAACCCTGTATTAGCCGACAATCTGCCCCCAGTCAGGAATGTACAGTGCAAGGTAGAACTGAAAGAAGGGGCAGTACTCCCTAAGCCAAAGATTTATCCTATGTCTGAGAAGGAGAAGGTTACGTTAAGGGAGCAGATAGATGATTATTTAAAGAAAGGGTACATCCAAAGATCGGAATCCCCTATTGCAGCCCCTGTTCTCTTTAGGGAAAAGAAAGATGGGAAATTAAGGTTGTGTATCGACTATAGGGGTCTTAATGCGATAAGTACCATTAATTGTTATCCATTGCCTTTAATCAAGGATCTATTAGGGCAATTGGGGAAAGGCAGGTATTTCACAAAGCTGGATATTATAAATGCCTTCCATATGGTGCGGGTGCGAGAATCGGACAGGTGGAAGACTGCTTTTTCGTGTCCCTTGGGGCTGTACGAATGGGTCGTCATGCCTTTTGGTTTGGCCGGGGCCCCCGGTATATTTATGCAGTTGATTAATGAGGTGCTGCACCCCCTTTTGTATAAGGGGGTGTATGTTTATTTAGACGACATTGTTGTGGTTTCACAAACCAAAGAGGCGCACGTGCAGTTAGTTCGGGAAGTATTGGAGAGATTGAGACAGGCCAGATTGTTTGTTAAGTTAAGTAAATGTGAATTTAGCAAGAGCGAAATTGACTTCCTGGGATATAGAATTAGTAGAGAGGGTGTGTCCATGGATCCGGTAAAGTGGCAGATGTGTTGGCTTGGGAAGCTCCTAAAACAAGGAGACAGTTACAGGCTTTTTTGGGGATGGCTAACTTTTATCGGTCTTTTATTTCCGGATTTGCTAATATTGTTTTGCCTCTTACAGAGTTGCTCAAGACAAAAGGTAAGGGTGAGGCTAGGAAGGTGAGGGCGCCTGGTGCCAGGTTGGGTTGGACTGTAGAGTGTCAAAAGGCTTTTGATTCTTTAAAGGTAGCTTTCACTAAAGGTCCTTTGCTTGTGCATCCAGATCCAGCAAAACCCTTTGTGGTACAGAGTGATGCTTCCGCTTGGGCATATGGAGGAGCTTTGTTACAGAAGGACGAGGAAGGGGTGTTGAAACCCTGTGCTTATTTCTCTAAGAAATTTGGGGAGCAGCAAAGGAATTGGCCAGTGTGGGAAAAGGAGGCGTTTGCTATTCGTTATGCTCTGCAGACGTGGAGACACTTTTTGGAGGGGGCAGTTCACCCGTTTGAAGTGTTAACTGATCATAAGAATTTGCAATTTCTTAGGGAGCCCCAGAAGTTGTCTCCTAAATTGTTACGATGGGCCCAGTATCTGGCTAGGTTTAATTTTGTGTTGAAGCATATAAAGGGTAAGGATAATGTGGTTGCTGATGCATTGTCGCGTTATCCTGCAGTGGGGCCAGATCCTCTTCCAAGTGTGGGGAGAGTGTTCACAAAGGACCAGTGGGGTCTGAGGGTGCAGACACGAGCACAAGCGAAGTTGGAAATAAAGCAGGAGGATGAGGAGCTGGAAGAGTGGGTAAAAGAGTTTCAGAGGTGTTATGAGAAGGATGATTGGTTGAAGGCCCATGAGTTGGAATGTAAAAGGGTCAAGGGATTGTGGATAGTTCGGGAGAAATTGTATGTACCAGCGGAGTTAAGGAATAGGGTGTTGGAGTTGTTCCATGACCACAAGACAGCAGGGCATTGGGGATTTACTAAGACTTTCTTTGCAATCAAAGCCCGATATTGGTGGCCAGGAATGAGGACATCGGTAAAGAATTATGTGAGTAGTTGTGAGGCTTGTGCACGGGGAAGGTACCTACTGCTAAGCCCCAGGATTGATCCAGGTGGTGGCTACTCCGGTGCGGCCATGGACACATATTAGTACCGACTTTGTGGGGAGTTGCCCCTAGTAAAGGATATAGGTATATCTGGACTGTGCTGGACATGTTTTCAAAGCAAGCCCATTTTATACCGTTAACTGGCTTGCCTTCGGCAGAAAAAATTGGCTAAGTTATATGTGCAGCATATATACCGGTTACATGGGTGTCCAGAGCAGGTGCTTAGCGATAGAGGTGTGCAATTCACGGCGAAATTCTGGGATAGGTTCTTGGAAACCTTAGGAGCAGACCGGAAGTTGACAACTGCTTATCATCCCTGTTGTAATGGGGGAGTTGGGAGGACGCAGAAATCGTTGGGTAGTTATCTAAGAATTTTTGTAAATGCCCAGCAGAGTAATTGGGCAGACTTGTTGCCTTACGCTGAAGTGGCTTATAACGGATCTGTGCACTCATCTACAGGCAGGACTCCATTTTCAATTGTATTTGGCCAAGAGGTTGTTCCACTACCAGTTGGTATAGGAGTGCTGGAGGATGATAAGGAGAAATGGTACAATAGAGCTCGAGAAGAGTGGAAGGAGGTAACTGAGGCGTTGCATAAGGCACAGGGGTTGCACAAGCGATTTGGTGACAAAAAACGACAAGAAGGGGATTTGGTATGGTTATCCACTCAGAATTTAAAGTTGGGGTTACCTTCTCGAAAATTGGGCCCAAAGTATGTGGGACCATTCAGAGTGGCTGAACGAGTGAATGAGGTGACGTACCGATTGATATTGCCAAGGGCCTTGAGGAAAATTTATTCTGTGTTTCATTGCAACTTGTTAAAACGATATGTTAACCCAATTATGCCAAAATTTTGAATGTTGCTTTGTCTTCCTCAGGGGGAGGAGGAGAAGGTGGAGGAAGGCGTTATGTCAGGGCTAGAATCTCTATGCCTGGGGCCAGAGACAGATCCCAGCCTGCCATGAGCCTACTACTTTCACCTGAGTTGCTGAGTCAGAGAGAGATGACTCAACCATGAACTTTGCTCTATTTCTTTGCAGTTGAATATACTGGGACTATGACCTTTGGTCTAGATAAGACTCTGGGGTATGATGTAATACCCAGGGAACTCTGGGTAATGCAAAGACTCACTGGGATTGCTGAGTCAGGGTGCAACCCTCTCCAGGCATTGCATGGGGGAGGGATTAGTATATAAGGATTGTGGTGATGGGAAGCGGGTGCTTCAGCTTTATAGGTTTTGTGTCTTCAATAAACTACCACTGGAAGAAGCAGCAGTTCTGTAGCGTCTTTACTGGAAAGCATTGAAGTTCCTGACACCAGTTCAAAGCAGATATTCTGGGATTTCCTGCCTGGATATTCAGGGATATATGGCTGTGTGGAAGATCCCAGAATATCCAGGCAAAAATCCCTCATCTGCTTTGAACTGGGATATATGGCAGTGTGGACACACATAATCCAGTTCAAAGCAGATATTGTGTGATTTTCTGCCTTAATATTCAGGGATATATGGCTGTGTGGAAGGGCCCTGGGTTATCTGAGGCCATATCCACACAGCTGAATAAAATCCCATGTTATCTGCTTTAAACCAGATTATATGGCAGTGTGGATTTGGATAATCCAGTTCAAATAGTATGTTATATATTTATATCCCTCCCCCATTTATTCCCTCCCTCTATCCATCTTCCTTCCTTCCTCTCTTTTACTCTTTTATTTTATTATTATTACTGTATAATTGTATTTTAATTGATGTTAAAAATATAATTAAATATAATTAAAAAGGGGGAAGCAATACAAAGCAGTGGAACTCTCTGCCCAGGACTGTGGTGGAGGCACCTTATTTGGAGGCTTTTAAACAGAGGCAGAATGGCCATCTGTCAGGGATGTTTGAATGCGATTTTCCTGCTTCTTGGCAGGGGTTGGACTGGATGGCCCATGAGGTCTCTTCCAACTCTATGATTCTATGAAAACATGTTTAAATCTGAAACACAGCAACTTGTGGGGGGGGGTATGGTGCCTTTGCAATTTATTTTATAATTAATAATGCAACAAGTAATTAGGGGGCGGAGCTGAGGGAGGGGGCGGAGCCGGGGAGGGGAGGGGCGGGGAGGGGGCTGAGCCGGGGGCTTGGCCCCCCAGGTGATCAGTGACCGGAATTACGGCCCAAGGTGCGGTAGAAGTTGGACAGCCCTGACATATATCATTGTAGTTTTCTACAATGATATTTTCTGTAGTTTTTTTCAGTGCTTTGTAGATGGGGCCTGAGTAGAATCCCTGGATCTGATCCCAGGTTTTTTCTGCTTTAAACTGGATTGTATGAGTCCGCAGTGCCAGATAATCTGGGATAAACAGAAAACCTGGGATCAGATCCAGGGATAAAGGCCCTGTTTGGAAGGGTCCTCATATAATTCAATTCAAAACAGATGATCTGGGATCAGGACCTGGAACATAGGGCACTGTTGATCCAGCCTGAATCTACACTGCCATACAATCCAGTTCAAAGCAGATAATCTGGATTTTATGTGGCTTTGTAGGTGGGTCCTGAGTAGAATTCAGACTCGCTGACTTTGATTTAAGTGACATCAACTCACCTTTTTTTGGATGCAGTGTCAAGGGTGCATCAACACTGTGGAATTGGTGCAGTTTGACACCACTTTGACTGCTATGGTTCAGTGCTATGGAATCTTGGGATTTGTAGTTTGACAAGGCAGCAGTACTCTTGGGCAGAGAAAGCAAAACAACCTTGTGAAACTTTCCTCATCAGATTTCATAGCATTGAGTCATGGCAGTCCAATGGATCATGAATATCAATCAATCAAAACTTTATTACGGTCACAGACCAGCACAAAGCGGACACAAGCGCCCTAAGAGGAGAAGGACAACTCCCCAGTAAACAGTTATTTAAAATCAGACTAGAAATCAGTATAAAAATATATTTTAAAAGACAGGATATTGTTCCCTTACGGTGTCAATCATCACCCGTCTGATATTAAGGGCAGCAGCACAGAACTTAGCAACACTGTAAGCAGGCATGTAGCCAGGGGGGGGGCTAAGGGGGCTTCAGCCCCCCCCTGAAATTCTCAGGGTGGTCCGCGAGAAGGCCTTACTGGTACATTATTTAAACTGTTATGTTTATTCATATCATGATCTGATCACCATGCTCATTATATCCCACACTAATGGGGTTATTGGGATAACAATACAAAAGGTTTGCTAGAGTAGACCCTCTTCCACCCAGTCTCAGCCCCCGAACCAAACTCAGCCCCCAAACCAAAATCCTGGCTACGGCCCTGACTGTAAGTCATTGCAGTGTTAGAGTCCGAAAGCAGCAGGGTGGAATAACATCTTTAAAAACTTTAAAAGCCATGGTCCAATGAGATTGGATCTAAGATCTCTGTAGAACATGCATTGAAGAAGCACGTGCTCAGTTGTTTCCACATGACCAGACCCACAGGGGCATAGTCTCTGCTTGAAGGGGGTCTTCTGATACCTCCCCTCCAATACAGCCGATGGGAGGGCATCCCATCGGTGTTTGGGCACCTCCAGGTCTGTTAGGTATGCCATGGGGGCAGTGAGGTATCTAGTGGCTTCCCTAACAATGAAGGCTGGGGAACAGGCTAGGTCGGATTGGCGCTCTATGTCCAGGATCTGTTGCTTAATGAGATCCTTGGCTTGGTCCCATCTCATGCTTAGCAATTGTCCTTGGGAGAAACCTAGCGTTGCGATCTTTGCTGAGACTGTTTTAATCCATGTGGACTGGAAGTCGTCTCTCATGATGAGAGGAGCAAGACCACATGGGGAGAAGCATAGGTGTAGCCAGTAATTGAGAATAGCTGTCCATATTCTCGCTTCCACTTTCACGAATCCTGTCTCCAATTGCAGGGTAGCGTTAGGGACACATCTGGGAGCCTGTAGAGCCGCTCTTAGGAATTTCGATTGGACACGCTCTAGTGGGGCATAATTTGAGAAGGGTCCAAGCTGGGCTCCATACAGCATTTGTGCGACTGATTTTGCTTCAAAAAGTTTAAGAGCCGCCGGTATAAAGTGACCTCCTCCGTCCTGCTTTCAGAGTAGTTCCTTCATGGAGTGTTCGTAGTAACTGTAGAAGTCGCCTGTCTATTGAGGTGGACCCAAGCTTTCCCCATGGCTTGGTACGGGAAATGGAATCAAAAGCTGCTCTGAAGTCTATAAACGCAGCATAGAGGGAGGATGGCTTGTGGGAGGAGTATTTTTCTATGAGATGTTGCAATACTATACATTGATCGATGGTGGATCGTCCTTCCCTGAAGCCGGCTTGCTCCTCTGCCAGTATGTTCTCTTGTTCCATCCAGTCCAACAGTTTCCACTGAAGGTGCCTTGCGTATATTTTGCTGATGGTACTGAGGAGGCTAATGGGTCTATAGCTTGCAGGGTCATCCTGTTTCCCTTTCTTTTTATATATGGGGACAATAATTGCCAGCTCCCAGTCCTTTGGTACCTGTCCATATTTATCTATGCAGGTAAACAATGATGCTTTAATTGAGCTACAAGTCTTTTAATTTCGGAAGGCGTCACTGGAGGCCACATGGGGAGATCTTCCATTGATGAGATTGGGCAGGCATCTCCACCCACGATGTCCGACAAGGTATCCCTGTAAAGTTCCTGAAAATGTGCTTCCCAGATGGCTGGGGGTATTTGAGAGTCAACCAAGGGACGATCCCAACTTTGAATATTAGAAGTGGTATGCCAGAAGGTGGTTGCATCTTTTGCCTTGACAGCTTGAGTGAGCCATGCCCAGTTATTTTTCATGGCTTCTCCCTTCTTGGGAGTCAGCAATTGTTTATATTGTCTCTTTTGATGAAGGAGAGCTTGTGCAGTTGTAGGAGAAGTGTTGGATTTGCAACACTTCTCCTACAACTGGTGAGTGCTTTTTTGGCGGAAATACACTCCTTGTCAAACCACACCTGGGATTGTTGGTACTGTTGTCGATGTCGCTGTTTCCGGACTATGTTGTTCTGATTTAACTGTCTCTGAAGCTCTTGAATGATGTTTCTATAGCTTTCCATGAGTGTGCTGGTGGTTCCAGCTGATGTCAGAGAGGAGCGAAGGCTCATAAGCTGATCTGTGGCCAGCAGATCAGTTATTCTTTGATTCAGGTGTGGGGTCCATTTGGCTCGGTTATAAGATCTTTCTGTTGGCAGTAGTAGAGGCTGGTATTGTTCTGTTATGTGAGTTTCCTGCAAGAAGGAGTTCAATTGAAGAGAGACTGGGAGATGGTCGCTCTCAAGTTTGGGCATAACTTTTAGGGATTTAGCATAAGGAAGGAAATCCCTTGAAATGGCTATGTAGTCAATAGCGCCCATTTTTGTGCCTGAAAGAAAGGTGAATTCGGCTGGATGGTCACCCTCCAATACCCCATTTAAAATGCAGAGATTTAGCCTATAAGCTGTTTTGGCAAAACATAAGCCCGCAAAATTTGATTTTGGGTCTTTGGACACACGGTAAGGGAAAGGTCCCTCATCCTCACTGATTGGAGATGGACGGTTCTGTTGCTTAAAAAGAGAGGGGTCATCTAGGCCCATCCTTGCATTGAAATCACCTCCCAAGAGTATAAATGCATTTGGATTCTGCAGTATAAGATCCTTGATATAGGACTCCAGCTCAGACCATGTGGCTTTGACTTGGGCTTTTCTTTTCATAGGGGGTATGTAGACATTTATTGCCAACATTTTGTGGTTGTTGAATTGAATTAGAACAGCCATAGTACTTGACTTTAAGGAGGGAAGGGGTGTTGTCTTAGCCCGTAGCTCGTTGGAGATTAGGATTGCTAGACCTCCTTTGGGCCTCCCGTATCTGGTTGGGGGCTCTGCATTGATTGAGTGGGATTGAAACCCATTACTTGTTATGCCTCCTACCATCCATGATTCCTGAAGCAGAATAATATGATGTTGGGATAGAAATTCTAGGAAAGAGGGGTCTTTTATAGAAGACTTCCACCCTGCAATGTTCCAGGTCAGAATGTGGAGTTTGTGCTGGTCGTCAATATGTCAATTTTGGGAGCAGCCAGGGGTTTCAATCTGAAGATTCCTTGTCAGGTCTGTATCATTGTATAGGGTAGGATGGGAATCGTTACCAGCCATGGGTCCTTCTTGGGGAGGGGTTATTTCGTTGCTGTAGCCTTCACGGTGTTGTTTCCCCTGGAGGGTGAGTGTTTTCTGCCTCAAGGTAGGAACCGCTGGGGGCTGGACGGCAGTTTCTGAGATCATCGGGGCCTCTTTAAAACTTTTAGCCTCTCTATTTTCAGTTTCAGAATCTAATCCAGCAATGGAATATTTGCAGTGTCCAGGGAGTTCCTCAGGGGGGCACAATGGAAGTGCTATGTTGGCAGAGCCCTGATTTTGGGCTTTCTTCAATTCATCCAGTCTGGCCTTGAGATATAGAATGTCTTTGCCATAGATATTCTTTCATTTGCAGGAGACGGGTGGGAACTGTAGCCCCTTTGAAAGTCATAAAGACATGCTTATTTCTGTACCTGCTAGGTAGCCAATGATAAGAAATAAGATCAATTTCTCTAGTATGACATGAGAGGATCTGAGATAGTGATTCAGTAATAGATTGCTTATTTCTCCATCTATTTGTGTGGTAATGAACTTGAATTGAAATCTGCTCAGTTTGTAAGGTGATTCCTGATGAGGCTGCAGCTGAAGACTTCACTTCTCTTTCAGCGTGGTTCAGCATATTAACCCTTTGCTTCCCTTGGGAGAGAAGCTGACCAAGAGAGTAATATAATGCTTCTATTTTTCCTGCAATGAGGTTCAAACGCTCAAGGATTATTTGCATTGTTTCTGCAGCAAGATTACAAACTTCTTGTCCAGGCTGATAAGGTGAGTCTAGGCACTGTGCCAAACTGTTGTCTCTGGCACTTATCTGTTCCCCAAAGTTGGTGTGTTCTGGGGAGTATGTAGGGCTCAGTCTGTTTTCTGTAGGAGTCTGAATAGAGAAGTCTGAGTTCATAGGGGATTTTGGAAGGGCTTCGTCATTACTCACTGTTTTTGTTTTCGTTGGTTCTGTTGGCTCTGGCAGGTACGCATCTAGTTTCATCTGTTTGGCACTCAGGGCGTTAAGACTGCTTCGGCCTCTCTTTTTCCCCTTTGGAGGCATTTTCTAGTTGTGAACTCACAAACCTTGGTCACCTACAAATTTTCTGGGTTAAAAGCGTTCAGTTCTATAGCAGTAAAACTATAAAACTGTAAAACAATAAAATGTTGCCATAAAAGGGGTTTGTCTGGCTAGTAAAAACAAGTAAAAACAAACAAACTACAGGAGCTCTGCCGGTGCTCGGATCATGAATAGTATTCATTCCACAATGTGAATGCGCCTTTGGAAACTCATGGAGGTCCAGTAGCTTGCAAATTGACACCACTTCAAATACTTTAGTATTGTTTGGGGATTTCTTCAGCATTGGTCTTGGACTGGTTTACGGATTCTTTGGATGGACATACACACCGTCATTCTGCCGGGGAATCCTTTTCTCATAGTATGTACGTAAATACTATTTTGCCTTTATGGCTCTCTGAGTCAAAAAAAGGTTCCTGACCCCTGAGATAAGGTTTTATTTTTAGTGTGGGTCTGTGTGATGGGGGGGGGGGGGCGTAATTCCAAAGTGTGGCCTAGGGTGCAAAAAGGTGTTAATCCGGGCCTGATCACCAGGATGATAGTTTGACAAAGTTATGGATTCTAAACTTGTTATTAAATATTTAATTATTATTTATTTATTTATTCACATTTGTCCACCCACCCACCCCCAATGGCTCGGGGCGGCTCACAACAGATCAATCATTACATAGTAAAAACAAGCACATCACAAAACCCCATGCAACTCATCAGAGTTAAAACACAGTTAAAAACAGCATATAAAAAAGACAATAGGTCGCGCACTAGGCACAACAGCAGCAGACAATGTTGTGTCCACAGACCACTCCTTTTTTAATGCTACCACAAATAATATAATGACAAACTCACCTCAGTTTGAATCATGTTGATTCTTCTTGAGCACAACGTCTTCACGCAATTGTAAATGTCCACAACACCCTCACACTCGGCCATATCCAGCATCACATCCAGAACAATGTAGCAGCCTGTCCTCCCAGTCCCAGAACTAGGGGCAGTTGGAGGTGAAAGGGAAAGAAGGGCAACCTTTGAGGTTTATTCATTGTTTCTTCTTGAAACACTTCTATTTACCCACACAATTTACACCCAAGAACTGAACATGGATCTAACTGTGACTGAAAATTTGGAATGCAGGGCAGGCCACAAAAGGTGTGTTCTAAAAGGTAGAAAAGAAGCATTATGCATGCAAACACTTCTGTAGTGGCCAGGCGTACCCTTGTGTCTTTCAAACTCCAATTGCACTGGTCCTTGAGCTGACAGATCTGGCTAGGGTGGTACATTAAATACAGTTAATAATACATGCTTTAGTTACATCTTATTTGGATCACTGTCATACTTGGAGGCTATGTTTGAACAGCTTTTGGAAACTTCAGTTTCACCCAAAAATGCAGTCAATTGTTAAGAAATTATAATAGAAAAAATAGAAAAAAGGAATAGAATGTTCTATAAACTTAAAAAGCAAAAAGCAAACATAATAGAAATCCAGGAAACACACATCAAGAAAGCTGAAATTAAGTATCTAAAGAGAGATGGACTAGGCAGGGTTTTTGCAGCTTCAGCAGACAAGAAAAGAGGGGGTAGCAATCTACATAGATCCAAATTTAAAACCAGAACTCGCTTTTGAAGACAAAGATGGTAGATACATAGATGTATCTATTAAAAGGGAGGATGAAAATATATTAGTATGTAACATATATGCACCTAACAACACAAGATCAGCTTTTTAAAAAGTTCTGGAGGATGAATTACTGGAATGTGAATTTGATAGCTGCATTGTAATGGGGGACATGAATGGAGTAGTTGAACCCATAATGGATAAAAACCCAAGCAGCAAAGGGAAGAAGGGCCATAATGGAAAAATACCTCAATTTCTTTTCCAATTTTTGGAAAACTTGGATTTGATTGATGCATGGAAAGAATTTCATCCAAAGGAGAAGGATTACACTTTTTATTCAGATAGACATAAATCGTGGTCCAGAATTGATTACTGTTTAATTTCTAAAAAATTATCAACACAGATAAATAAAGTTAAGATTTTCCCAAGATCAATCTCGGACCATTGTCACTTAGAAATAAACGTGTTCTCTAAAAAAAGAGAATTTTCATAGAAATTTCCAATGAGATTTATCAAAGCCAAAAAAAATAATGAAAAAGTAAGGAATTATTGAAAGAATATTTTGAAATAAATTGTAAAAATAATGATAACACAAAAATCATTTGGGATGCGAGTAAAGCATATATAAGAAGATATTTTTTTAAATGCAGTCAATACAGAAGAAGAAAGACCAAAGAGAATATCAAGAACTAAAGACTCAGATTGATGGAATTGAGAAAGTCTTAAAGAGTGAACCCAAAAATGTAAAAAAGAAGAAAGAACTAACTCTACTAAGAAAACAGCTAGAGTTCTATGATATGAGAAGAATTGAAAGAAATTTAACATATATGAAACAAAGGCATTTCGAATGGGCAAACAAGCCAGGGAAATACCTAGCTTGGCAACTTTAAAAAAAGAGAAAAAAGAGTATAAGACACAAATTAAAAATAAACCAGAAAGAGTATAGAACAGATGAAGACATTCGGAACGCCTTCACTCAAATGTTCTCAGATCTTTATTTTAAAAAAGATGAAATAAACAACTATGAGGTTATGGCATATATGGGGAAATGCAAGCTAAATAAACTATCAGATTTAGAAAGAGAGGAACTAAATAAAGAAATTTAGAGGGAAGAAATAAAGAGGGCCATAAAAAAGGCAAAAATGGAGAAGACATCTGGTCCAGATGGATTCCCAGTGGAATATTCTAAGGAATTTCAAGTGGCGATAATGGATATATTAGAAAAATTATTCAATGAGGTAATGCAGAAAGGGGAAATCCCGGAATCCTGGAAACAATCAAACATTACACTTATTGGCAAAGAGGGGAAGGACACAGAAAATCTAGAAAATTATAGGTCGACCTCTCTGTTAAATTTTGATTACAAGATTTTTACTTCAATTTTGGTAGAAAGAATTTTAAAAAATCTAAATCAGTGGATAACAAATGACCAAAATGAATTCCTCCCAAACAGGCAACTAGAATCAAATATTAGGACAATAATTGATGTAATTGAATATTATGACAAAAATATCAACAGAGAGGTCGCCCTGCTACTTCTGGATGCTGAAAAAGCATTTGACAGAGTAAATTGGGAGTACACGGAAATATTAATAAGTGAATTGGACATTGGTTTTAAAATGAAAAATGCAATACAGGCAATTTATAATGAGCAATGGGCAAAAATTATAGTTAACCAAAAAAACTCAGGAAAATTAGAGATTCAAAAGGGGATGAGACAGCGCTGTCCCTTGTCTCCACTATTGTTTATTTTGATGCTGGAGGTCCTTCTGAACAGATTAAGGGAAGACAAAAAGGGGTTCGAATTTAAAAAGAGAATATTAAAGTGAAGGCATTTGCCGATGATGTGGTACTAATTATAGAAAACCCAGTAGAATCTATTGAAAAATTGTTTTAAAAAGTATATGATTTTGGGGAAATTGCTGGCTTTAAAATTAATAGGGGAAAGACACAAATGTTAGTGAAAAACATCCCAAAAAAGGAAGACAGGAACTCACATGTAAATCAGGAATAAATATTGTAAATAAAGTAAAATACCTAGGAACAATATTGACTGCAAAAAAAAAATCAAATTTATTCAAAAATAACTATTTAATGAAATGGAAGGAAATGAAAAAGGATCTAGACAAATGGTCCAGGAAGAATCTGTCTTTTTTGGGAAGAGTTGCATCGACCAAAAGCTATATTTTGAGGCCAACTGTATGGCCTGGTTAAGGGAGTGGATCAATTTAGAAAATAATACATTACTTAATTTAGAAGGATTAGATTTAAAATTTGGTTTTCAAGGATATTTATGCTATAATAAATTAAAATCAGATGCAAATTTTAATAATCATTATATTAGAAGTGCCTTATTAAAGGTATGGCTTAAATATTTAAAAAAGAAAAAATCCTTCAATGGAATACCTCTTTGGACCTCCAATCGGGAAGCGAATAGAATAAAGAAACTAGGTTATCCAAAGTGGTCAACATTAATTGATCAACAATAAATTATTAATTTGGAATGGCCAAAAATTTATCCTAAAGACCAAAGAGCAATTAGAAAGGGAAGGAAAAGGGTGGAATTGGTTTCCTTATCTGCAATTAAAAGAGAAATTTAAAGAGGACAAAGTTGGTTTCAGAAGACATCTTAACGAATTAGAAGAAATATTATTGGGAGAGGATAAAAATTGGTAGGGAAAATATACAATATTCTGTTAAAATGGGAAAATGAAAGCAACCAACAGAGAGAACATATGAAAAAATGGTCAAGAAATGTGGAATATACAATAAGTGGAGATTTATGGCATACAATTTGGATACAGAATATGAACAAAATTAAATGTTACGCATATCAAGAAAATCGGATAAAAATTATTTATAGGTGGTATTTGGCACCTGAAAAATTGGCAAAAATTTATAAGAACCAAATTGCTGGAATTGTGGGGGAGAAAATTGTCCATTTTTTCATATGCAGTGGTTTGGATGTGAGTCACAAGGATGTGACTGTGAGGTAGAAGGTTCCCTTGGCTGAGAGCTTGGGGTCCCCTGGATAGAACCCTTCCAACATCCTGCGGCTGGAACAGAAGGTAGATGCTATGGAGCAAATGCTGCAAACCTTTGCATTCCAACTGGGAGAAATGCGGAAGGAGTCAGCTACAGCCTGGGGACCACCCGAGGGAGAGTGAGGTAGGAGGCAATCCCGCTTTACGGAAGGGGCAATGGAAAGGCCCTCAGGACGGGTGTTCTTTGTGGATGATGAAGACTACTTCTCTCCTGGCCATGGAGCATCCACCTTCACTACAGGCGTGATGGGAAGAAGCCAGATGCCAGGCGTGTACGGTAGAGGGGAACTGAAAGTTAAGTTCAATGGAAACCCAAAGCAACTGTCGTACTTCGTCAACAACGTGCGGCATTTTATGCAGGACCATAGGGATTCATTCCCTTCAGAGGGCGCCCGGATCCATGCGGTGGGCGCCAACCTAAAGGAAGCGGTGGCAGACTGGCTGATGCAGATGTATGATACCCGGGCCCCCGAGTGTTGCGACCATAGACTTGGACGGACCCTTAGTAAACCAACACACAGCAACTGCAGTTAAATGCTTTATTTAGAATAAGTAAAAAATAAGTAAAAGTAGGTAGAGAAGGCAAAAATAGAATAGTTCAGTGGTGCTCCCAGCATCCAGTGGTAGCAAAGTAATAGTCTTTAATAGTCCCAAAAGGAGCAATGATCTTGGTGCCGCAATTGGCTAAATTTTATTTATTTATTTATTGTTCCCTTTTGTATTCCGCTCCTCCCAGCAGGCTCGGGGCGGATCACAGCAAAAAATATATGGGCGGCATGTTGTAACATGTCAACATGCGACCCTACAATTGATAAAAACATAAAAACATAAAACCACATTTAAAACAGGTTACATCGTCAGAACACGGGTTGAGAGGACATATATCATAGTTCTTAGTCCGGTGTGCCTAATTAAAGGCCAGCCCGAAGAGGGCCGTCTTACACGCCCTCCGGAACGGGCCCAGTTCCGAGATGCCTCGGGTACTGTCCGGGAGGGCGTTCCAGAGCACCGGTGCCGCCACAGAAAAAGACCTTTGTCTAGTCGTCGACAGGTGGCAGGAGCGGACTGATGGAATTAACAACAGATTTTGCTCATCTGAGCGCAGTGATCTCGGGGGCGAGTACGGGGTAAGGCGGTCCTTCAGGTACGCAGGCCCTAGGCCGTGTAAGGCCTTAAAGGTCAAAACCAACACCTTGAAGGCAATTCGGTACTCAATAGGAAGCCAGTGCAGTTGCCGGAGAATAGGTGTAATATGCTCTCTCGCCGGCACTCCTGCCAGCAAGCGAGCCGCGGCGTTCTGCACTAGCTTGAGTTTCCGGATTGTTGACAAGGGAAGGCCAACGTAGAGGCCATTACAGTAGTCTAATCTCGAGATGATCGTCGCTTGGATTACCGTGGCCAGGTAGGGTGCCAGTCGCCTAGCCTGTCGGAGGTGATGGAATGACGTCCTGCTGACCACAGAGACCTGGGCCTCCATGGTCAGCGAGGAGTCCAACACAACCCCCAAGCTCTTTCAGGTGCTGTCGGTACCTGAAAGCTTTAGCCGGGGGCTGAAGGCGGTCACAAGCTGGCTCAGAGCACACAGGCTAAAGATCAACCCGGCGAAAACGGAGATCCTCTGGCCCGGCCGACCCGACCCCCACTCTCCACTACCACCCTTTGAGGGCGAGCCCTTGTCCGCAGCCCGGCGGTAAAGAGCTTAGGAGTACTCTTGGACGAGAAACTGACGAGGGAGGCTCAGATCCAGGCCGCTGCCAAGGGTGCCTTCTTTCACCTCCGTAGGGCCCGACGGTTGGCCCCCTATCTACCACCAGAGGCGCTGAGGACGGTGATTCATGCCACCGTGGTCTCCCGTCTTGACTACTGCAACGCCTTGTATGTGGGCCTACCGTTGGCCACGACTCGGAGGTTGAGACTCATCCAGAATGCAGCGGCCAGACTCATCTCCGGGGCATCGGCCAGGAGCCATATTTCACCAATTTTAAAAGATCTTCACTGGTTACCCATTGAGCTTAGAGCGATCTACAAACTCATGGTGATAACCTTCAAAGCTCGGCAAAAAATGGGACCAGCCTACCTGGGTGATCAGCTGATAGACCAACGCTGCGAAAGACCCGCACGCGTAATAAATGGCGACCGGTTAGCTATCCCTGGGGTGAGAGAGGCCCGGCTGACAGAGACCCGTAGAAGAGCCTTCTCGGTGGCGGCCCCTACGATCTGGAACTCGCTCCGCCTGCGCTCAGGGCCACATTGCCCCGGCCAGATTTTTGGCTGGCCTGAAAACCTGGCTCTTCCGCCAGGCTTTCGGGGACTGAACTGGATGGATGGCAGAGCCTTCTACGGCTCATATCTGCTGTTTTAATCTGATGTATCTATGTTTTTAAAGGATGTAAGTCGCCCGGAGCACCATTGGTGGAGGGCGACTCACAAGTAATAAAGTATTATTATTATTATTATTAACTGACGGCGATGGGTAAAGCCGCTCGCCGTCCAGGGTAGGCAACCGGCACCCACCCAGTCCAGGCCGACCAGGCCACAGGATCTCCGTCTTCGATGGATTCACCTTCAGCCGGCTGGCACGCAGTCAGCCAGTCACGGCTTTGAGGCATAGATGGAAACAATCGGGTACGGAGTCCGGCCTGCCGTCCATTCTCAGCAAAAGCTGGGTGTCATCAGCGTACTGATAACACTCCAGACCAAAGTCACGGGCCAGCTGGGCCAGGGGGCGCATGTAAACATTGAATAATAAGGGGAGAGGATGGCCCCTGGGACCCCACAGTTAAGTGGGAGTCTCCCGGAGACCTCCGCCCCCTCCACACGTTGTCCCCGGTCCCGGAGAAAGGAGGCCACCCATTGAAGGGCAGTCCCCCAACCCGGAAGCGGCTAAGCGGTGGGTCAACAGTGCATGATCTACAGTATCAAACGCTGCTGTCAGATCTAACAAGACAAGCAGTGCTGATCCACCCTGGTCCAGCTGGCGGCGAAGTTGGTCTGTAATGGCGACAAGCACGATCTCCGTCCCATGCCCAATACGGAAGCTGGACTGGAAGGGATCAAGTCCAGCTGTGTCGTCTAGGAACCGCTGCAGCTGATCCGCTGCCGCTCTCTCAATTACTTTGCCTAGGAAAGTAATTGTAAATTGAAAGTAAATTCAGGAGTTTCTTGGTACAAGGCTTGATAAGATTTAGAGTCCACAGACAAGAAGGCCCCCCAGGACCAGACAAAGTTCCATGAGCTTGGCAAAGTAGCTAAAACTTTGAGATCCCGAGCTCATTCCGGGCTGGATCTTTATAGGCCCGGCTGCTTTGATCTAGGATACGCTGGCTACATCGGAGCTCTTTCACAGGAATGGCTGGGAAAGGTTTCGTTCCCATCCCCTCTCGGCCCTCTTGGAATGTAAGCTTGTTAGGGCAACCATCTGGGCTCTCGGGAGGATCTGTTGCTTCTTGGTACCAGGCCCCCTTATCAGCCTGCGAACTAGCAGGGCTGAGCCTGACCTTGGATGCTTGGGGTTCATTCAGAGGTTGCTGCAGAGGCTTACTTCTGAGTCTCTCTGCATCTTTGGTTTTAACATGGCGTTGGTCTGGTTTATTCCTTGTACCTGGCTGGGGTGTGACACCGAGCTACGAAGACTGGATGACTTCCTAGGAGCCCTGAGAGACCGGTTCCAGGACCTGCTGGCTGAGGAGAAGGCAAAGGCACAACTTAAGAAGATCTACCAGGGCAACAGAAACGTGTCTGAATATGTCCTAGAGTTCAAGACAGCGGCCGGCCGGATTGGTCCGAAGTTACCAAACTAGAATATTTCAGGGCAGGCCTGAGAACAGACGTCCTGGAGTGGGCGATGCATCGGGGGAATCCGGACAACCTGGAAGATTGGATATTGCTGGCAGGACGGGTGGAGTGCGACAAAGAGCAGATGCCCCGTCGTTACAGAGAGGGAAGAAGAAGCCGACACCCAGCCATGAGTTCCTCCGGAACAGCAAGGCATCCTTCCCCACGAGGTCAGTCTACCCTCTAGACTCCATACCCAGTGTATACTACGACTTGGCAGAGGTGTTTAGCGAGAAAGAGAGTGACGAGTTACCTCCCCACAGAAAGACAGACTGTGCCATTGAAATAGAGCCCAATGCCAAGCAGCCGAGCCCAAAACTCTGTGCAATGTCAGGTGGATCTGTCATTGGTTAAGCTTCTCTCCAATGGTTCTTCCCCTTCATCCAAGAAAGAAGTGCCTATTTGGTGTCATGAAGAGGGTTTGGTCCTGAGCCCAGTTCTGTTCAATGTCTTTATTAATGACTTGGATGGAGGTTTTGAGGGTGCACTTCTTCTCAAGTTTTGTTGGGCCTGTGGCTTCTGTGGCTTCAGGGGTTATGGGTTGTGGTGGTGTGCAGGGATCTGTGTGATTTTCAGTGCAGGGCCAAGGTGATGAAACTCTGGAAAAGCAGTTAAGGGAATTTAGTTTTTCTGAGAGTCCAGTGGGTGGGAATTAAGACACATGGCTTGCTGATTCTAGCCGCAGCTGTTACTTTCCCAGGGAAAAGGGAGGGAAATGTTCGAACGTTGAGCTCTTGTTATTAGCTCTGTAAAGGTTGAAATTAAGATCCTGGTCAACTTTCGATTCTACTGCAAGCAGAATGATTTCATGATTTTTTGGTAATTCACGACAGAACTTTGAGCTTGCCTTTTTTGGGTCTAACCTAGTTTTAAGTTCTGTTGCTTTTTAGTGGATTTATATTCAGAGACCTTACAACTTAATTAGCCTGAGGCTTTGGGAACATTTCCTGGGATTTTCTCGAATGCTTTTTGCCTTGGCTATTTTTATTTATTTATTATTATTTATTATTTATTGATTCATACTTGTCTGCCGCCCTTCCCAATGGCATGGGGTGGCTAACAACATATCCATAAAACAGTCGACACAGCAAAATTAAAACACCATTAAAACACAGCTAAAAACACAGCTAAAAGGGCACAGTAGGCCACACATTGGAACAATGCAGCACAGAGGTAAACAGAGGTGGCGACATGCAACAGAGCTACAGTTCATCCAGGTCCAAAAGCCTGCCAGAACAGAAGAGTCTTACAGGCTTTCCTGAATGGGAGGATATTCTGGATGGCATGAACGTTGACAGGTAACGAGTTCCAAAGTGTTGGAGCCACGATCAAAAAAGCCCGCCGACAGGTTGCGGTCAGGCAAAACGTCTTAGGGGAGGGGACGACCAGGAGGTTATGTTCTTCTTATTTTCATGTTTACTGTTATTTTTTTGGGCATTGTTTACTTCAATAAATACACAAGAGAAGGGTCAAGACATGCCCAAACAAGGGGCCTCTGTAGTTCGCGGGAGACGAAGGTCGGAATGTTGCTTAATTGAATCGTATTATATGCATGCCGCACTTTATGTCTTGTCCACACTATTCTGTATTGTATATGAAATATTGCTATTTGCATTACTTATAACTCTTATGCATGATGAATTTATAATGTGCGATTATGTGATTTTGTGGATTTAACATGTATGTATTGTTATACATTGTGGATTGAATTTCAGTGTGTGTAGATTCTAGTGTGTGTAGATTCCATAACGCCACACCCTGGACGGTGTGGCGTTATGCCCATCGCCTTCTGTAAAGAGCCTGGGAGTTCACTTGGACTCCCAATTGACCATGGAGACCCAGGTCAAGTCTGCTTTTTTCCATCTCAGACAGGCAAGGCGGCTGGCCCCCTATCTATCCTGGAACGACCTGGCCACGGTGATCCAAGCCACGGTCATCTCGAGACCGGACTACTGTAACGCACTCTACGTTGGCCTTCCTCTGTTGGTGACCCGGAAGCTCAAGCTGGTGCAGAACACTGCCGCCTGACTCCTGTCTGGTACACCAGCTGGTAGTCACATAACACCTACCTTGCAGGATCTGCACTGGCTTCCAAACGAGCACCGGATCACCTTCAAAGTGTTGGTTCTTACCTTTAAGGCCTTGCACGGCCTGGGGCCAACGTATCTAAGGGACCACCTCTCCCCATACTGCCCTATGAGATCACTCCGGTCGGAAGGTACTAACCTTTTGGATGTCCCCTCTGCGAAGTCCGCCAAATTAACAGCAACCCGTAGGAGGGCATTTTCCGTAATTGCGCCCACACTATGGAATGCCCTCCCCGCTGAAACGCGTGCCATCCAGGATCTGTTGCCTTTTAGGCGGGCTTGCAAGACCTACTTATTCCAGCAGGCCTTTGGCCTGTAGGCTCCGCTCAGGCTCGCCCGCCGTATTTGTAATCTTTGGTACCTGCTGTGTTGTGTTCTTCACTCCAGGCTTTTAACTTTGCTGGTTTTATATTGTGTTTTATTCTGCTGTGTTTTAATTTGTTGTACTCTGCTGTTTTATTCGGCGCCTGTGAGCCGCCCCGAGCCTCCCGGGAGTGGCGGCATAGAAGCCCAACAATAAATAAATAAATAAATAAATAAGTGTGCAGTGACCGTGTATTTATCTCCTTTGAGAAAGTTTTTCTATATGATTTTAACTTGGGGTTTTATCTGGTTTAATTGCATTTTATGTGGTTATCTGTTTTTAACTCTGTAAACCGCTCTGGGCTCCAGAGAGAGCGGTATATTAAGTCGAATGAATAAATAAATAAATATATATATAAATAAATATATAAACTGAATTTTTGATACTGCATACTGTATGAGGAAACTCTATTCATTGAGGTAGTTAAATTAATAAACAGCACCAACTAGTGTCTACATACAGTCATTACTACCATTACTATTTATATTGCTTCACTCTTTGGTCCCTTGTTTGGGCTTGTTTTGACCCTTCTCTTGTGTCAGTATTAGAGTAGGCTGCTCTTTTTGGTTTTTTTAACTTCAATAAATAGACTGTTATTTCCAGCTGTGGTTGTGTGAATATTTAAAGGGCCCTGGTTCCCGGCCAGTGTGCAACAGCTTGACCAGGAACTCATTTTGCCCTTTAAATCTCCACAACAGGACTGAGGCAGAGAGCCAGTTGTAAAATGTCTCGGCAGCCTACCCTTGAGCAGTACCTGCCATGGTACAAGCTCAAAAACAGGAGCTGATACAGTTAAGATCGAGACCTCGAGGACCTCCACCTCTGGCGTTGCCAACCAAATTCAGCGGAGATATGGTGGCTGTGAAAATCTTTAGGGGCCATTGCATGGCTCACATAGAAGCCCGTGCAACAGAACTTCTGACTGAGAAGTTAAAAGTGGCATTTGTATACAGCCTTTTGGAAGGACCGGTGGCTGCGTGGGCCACCTCGTTGTTCACAGCTGGAGCCGCTCAGACGCTCACTGCCCAGGCTTTTCTGGATCACATCAAGGATACCTGGGGCGGTTCAGTCAATAAGGAACTAGCTGGTCGAAAGCTGCATCGATTGCTGCAACAGGATCAGCCCTTGGCTAAATATATTTCTGCTTTTCGAGTATTGGCCTCTCAAGTGACTTGGAATGATGAGGCTTTAGGTGGGCAATTTTTAGAAGGACTGAATCCGGAGCTGCAGGGAGAGGTACTTCGGACTGCTGACCTCCCTGCCACGTTGGAGGGAATAATCACGTTATGTTTAAGGCTGGATGCTAACTTTCACTTTTGCCGCCAGTGGAGCCAGGGAACCTCGGAACACCCCGCTACCAAGAGAACCCCTCCAGGTCCAGAGTTGCGGTTTCCAGGGCGACCCTCCCTGTCGGTTGAGCGTATAGATCAGGAGGAACCAATGCAGCTGAGTTATACGCGTTCCAAACTTGGTGCGGCGGAGAAGGCCAGACATCAGCGGCTGAATCTGTGATGGTATTGTGGGGGCACAGGAGATTTCTCTCGAGAGTGCCCAGTCAAGAAGCGATCTGTGCCACGGGTGGCAGTGAATTGTTCGGAGGTGAGAGCGGAAGCATCTCAACCAGCAGGGGAAGGGTGCGACCGAGATTACAGAGGCTTGCCGGATCGGTCACCACCACCTCCCCAGAGCCTCAGACCAGTGTTCTGTTTTTATAACTGGTTACTTTGAGGTCAGCCAAGAGAGGTCCAGTGATGGTACACACCATGGTGGATTCGGGTGCAATGAATAACTTCATTGATCAAGAGTACGCAGACTCCTTGGGGCTGGAATATATAGACTTAAAGGACCCCAGGATGGTGCAAACCATCGATGGGCGAACGTTTAAATCAGGCCCGGTGAGCCAGTGAACTGTTCCCACCAAGATGTGGGTTCGAGAACATCAAGAGAACATTTCCTTTTTGGTGACCAAGGTGTCTCATTTTCCCATTGTGTTGGGAGTAGCGTGGTTGACGCTGCATGACCCCCACATTTCTTGGAAATGCCGGGAACTGCAATTTACCTCTGAATTTTGCCACAAGAACTGTTTGGTGGCTCAAGTTTGCCAAACTCAAGAGACGGAGCCCCTAGTGACTCTTCCAAGAAAATATTCCAAGTTTTGGGATGTTTTCAGTGAAAAGGAGGCTGAGAAGCTGCCTCTGCATCGGCCTTACAACTGCGCCATTGACTTGGTGCCGGGTGCTCCGATCCCTCGTGGGCGGTTGTACTCCCTCTCGGAGCCTGAGCAGGATGCTCTCTGGGAGTTTTTGGATACTAACCTACGAAAGGGATTCATTCAGCCCTCAAAGTCCCCAGCGGGCACTCCAGTTCTCTTCGTCAAGAAGAAGTCGGGGGAGTTGCGGCTGTGTAATGACTACCGGGCACTGAACAATATCACAATTCAGAACTGCTACCCCCTCCCGCTCATCCCAGAACTGTTGGAGAGAGTGCGAGGTGCGCAGGTCTTTACCAAGCTAGACCTGCAAGGGGCTTACAATTTGGTTCGGATCCGGGAAGGGGATGAGTGGAAGACTGCTTTCCAAACCAAGTGGGGATCCTATGAATACCTGGTCATGAGTTTCAGTTTGTGCAATGCCCCTGCCACGTTTCAGCACTTTATAAATGACATCTTTCAGGACTTCTTGGACTTTTTGGTGGTTTATTTAGATGACCTTCTTGTGTTTTCTCCGAACCAGCAGATGCATAATCAACATGTGCAGGCAGTACTCCAGCGCCTGCAAGACCATGGACTCTATGCCAAATTGGAAAAGTATGCTTTTGACCTGTTGGAAGTGAACTCCTTGGGATACCGTATTTCGGCCCAGGGCCTTGCCATGAACTCTGCCAAGGTGGAGGCGGTGGTCCAGTGGAAGGCGCCTTCTGGAAAGAAAGACATTCAGAGGTTATTGGGATTTGCCAACTACTATCGAAAGTTCATTCCAGATTTTGCCAAGTGGGCTGATCCCATCACGCAATGCCTGAGAGGCAAGACACCGTTTCAATGGACGAAGGAGGCGGAAGCCGGCTTTCAGTGTTTGAAGCAATTGTTCACTTCCCAGCCTATTTTGCAACATCTGGATCCTCAGCTTCCTTTTGTGGTTGAGGCGGATGCCTCCGATGTGGCGGTTGGGGCTGTGTTGTTTCAACCCCATGGAGAAGACCTACTACCTTGTGCCTATTATTCCCGACAGCTCACGGCGTCAGAAATAACTATACCATTTGGGAGACAGAATTGTTGGCCATTAAGATGGCATTTGAGACCTGGAGGCACTGGTTGGAGGGAGCTCGTCATCCGGTGGAAGTGCACACCGATCATCGCAATCTTGAGCATTTGAAAACGGCATGCAAGTTAAACCAGAGGCAGAAAAGGTGGCCCCTGTTTTTTGAGCATTTCAACTTCCGGATCCATTATGTACCTCTGGCTCAGACCAAGTTACCAGATGCTTTGTTGAGAAAACCAGAGTTCACGAGAGGACGGGAGGAGATCTCAGAATCTTCAGTGTTGCGGGCTGAGAATTTTGCAGCAGTTGCAGAGCCCCCAGAAAGCGACGCTGAGCCTTCTGGAGAGGTGAGTCGAACCTCAGTTCCTGCTGATGTGGTTCCTCTGGTGGAACGTATTCGAGCCCGGCAAACAGAGGACCTCTGGGTTCAAGAGCAATTGGTACGAGGAGTATAGTTTCCATTTCATATAAAAGAGGACATTCTCTGTCGTCACTCCCAAGTCTATGTTTCTCCGGGTCCTGAGAGGGAGGAGATACTCAAGTTATGCCATGATAGTCATCCTGCGGGGCATTTTGGACTATTCAAGACCATACAGCTGATTCTACGAGACTTCTGGTGGCCCAAGATCCATAGGGATGTGGAAATGTGGCTACCTGTCCAGTGTGTCAGTGGGCCAAGCATCAAGTGGGCAAACCGGTGGGTTTGCTGCAGCCGCTGCCTACATCGGATAGGCCGTGGGAGATTGTCTCAGCTGATTTTATCACGGATCTACCAGAATCTAATGAAGTTACCACAGTATTGGTGCTAGTAGACTTATTTACCAAGATGGCTCATTTTGTTCCTTCTGCTAAAGAGACCGCGGATTTGTTCCTGAATCATGTCTTCCGTGTTCTTGGATTGCCCAAGAGTCTTGTCACAGATCGAGGAAGCCAATTCACGTCCCAGTTTTGGAGAGCGGTTCAACGTCTTTTGGATATTGAGGCCCGAATGTCCACTGCTCATCATCCCCAGACAGATGGGCAAATGGAGAAAACCAATGCCACTTTGGAACAATATCTATGCTGTTATGTGAAGTATCAACAGGACAATTGGGCAGCCTTGCTCTCGTTTGCTTACAACAACTCTACTCATGGATCAACCAAAGAAGCGCAATTCTTTGCAAATTATGGATACCATCCACATTTCTATCCAGCGGTGATAGAGTCTGGAAATGTGCCGGCAGCAGAAGATTGGTTACAAGAGCTAACGGCAGTTCAGGAGGTGCTCAAGGCACAGTTGGAACAAGCTAAATTGGATTATAAACGTGTGGCAGACCAGCACAGGCAAGAAGGGCCAGAGTTACGGCTAGGTGACAAGGTTTGGTTGTCTACCAAACATCTGCCACTTCAAAAACCCTGCCAGAAGCTGGACGCAAGGTTTGTGGGCCCTTATCCAGTGGTGGGTCAGATTAATCCTGTGACTTTCAAGTTACAACTACCAAGAGGTATGAGGATTCATCCTGTGTTTCACCGTTCATTGCTACGTACAGCCAACGATGTGCGTCCGGATGCAGGTAAAAAAACCACAACCCCCAGTGTTGCATGATGGTGAAGAAGAATTTGAGGTAGAGAACATTCTAGACTCTTGTTACCATCGTCGCAAACTTCAGTATCTGGTGGACTGGACTGGGTATGGGCCTGAAGAACGCTCTTGGGTCGATGCCAGGGATTTACATGCTGCTGAGTTGGTGGATCAATTCCACCGGGATTACCCTTCTAAGGCCTGTCCTCGGGGAGGGCTTTGGGGGGGAGGCTTGGGAGGGGGGCTAGTGTTGGGCCTGTGGCTTCTATGGCTTCAGGGGTTGTGGGTTGTGGTGGTATGCAAGGATCTGTGTGATTTTCAGTGCAGGGCCAAGGTGATGAAACTCTGGAAAAGCAGTTAAGGGAATTTAGTTTTTTCTGAGAGTCCAACTTTGAGCTTGCCTTTTTTGGGTCTAACCTAGTTTTAAGTTCTGTTGCTTTTTAGTGGAGACCTTACAACTTAATTAGCCTGAGGCTTTGGGAACATTTCCTGGGATTTCCTCGAATGCTTTTTGCCTTGGCTATTTTAATGTTTACTGTTATTTTTTGGGCATTGTTTACATCAATAAATAGACTGTTATTTCCAGCCATGGTTGTGTGAATATTTAAAGGGCCCTGGTTCCCAGCCGGTGTGCGATAAGTTTGCAGATGGGACCAAATTGGGAGGGAGAGCAAATACTCCAAAAGACAGGATCAGGATTCAAAATGACCTCAACAGATTAGAGAGCCAATTGGCCAAAACTCACAAAATGAATCTCAAGTAGGACAAATATAAGATACAATACTTAGGCAGAAAAAAGGAAATACAAAGATAAAGGATGGGGGTGCCTGCCTCTACAACAGTCCATGTGAGATAGAATTTTGAGTTTTAACAGACAACAAGTAGAGGATGAGCAAACAATGTGATGCAGCAGCTGAAAAAGCCAATGAGATTCTGGGCTGCATCCAAAGGAGTCTAGTGTCTAGATCAAGGGTAGTAATGGTGCCTCACTATGCTGTTTTGGTCAGACCTCTTCACCTGGAATATCACTTTTTTCAATTGTGGCCCCCACAGTTTAAGAGAGACATTGACTCTAAGCTGGAAGTAGTCCAGAGGAAGAGGGAGACTCAAAGGATCAAAGGCCTGGAGACCATGAATTTAATCCTCTGAGGAGTGGCTTAAAGAACTGGGTGTGTTGAGTCTGCAGAAAGGAAAGTTGAGATGAGACATGAGAGACATGTATAAATATCTGAAAGGATGTTCAAAGGAAGAGAGAGAAGGCTTTCTTACTGCTGCCCTGGAGACTCAATAGAGCCATGGCTTCAAATGACAGGGACATATGACAATAAATAAATAAATAAATACATAAATACATAAATAAATAAAATAAAGGGAAGGAGATTCCATTGAATAGTAGGAAGAACTTCCTGACTGTAAGAAGAGCTGTTCAGCAGTGGAACTCTCTGCCTCAGAGTCCAGTGGAAGCACCTTCCTTTGAAGCTTTTAAACAGAGACTGGGTGGTCGTCTGTCAGGGATGCTTTGATTGTGCTTTTCCTGCATGAAGGCAGAAGGGGGTTGGACTAGATGGCCCATGTGGTCTCTTCCGGCTGAAGGTGAATCCATCGAAGACGGAGATCCTGTGGCCTGGTCGGCCTGGGCTGGGTGGGTGCCGGTTGCCTAGCCTGGACGGCGAGCGGCTTAACCCATCGGCTTAACCCATCGCCGTCAGTTAAGAGCTTGGGAGTTGTGTTGGACTCCTCGCTGACCATGGAGGCCCAGGTCTCTGTGGTCAGCAGGACGTCATTTTACCACCTCCGACAGGCTAGGCGACTGGCACCCTACCTGTCCAGGGACGACCTGGCCACGGTAATCCAAGCGACGGTCATCTCGAGACTAGACTACTGTAATGCCCTCTACGTTGGCCTTCCCCTGTCGACAATCCGGAAACTCAAGCTAGTGCAGAATGCCGCGGCTCGCTTGCTTGCAGGAGTGCCGGCGAGAGAGCACATCACACCTATTCTCCGGCAACTGCACTGGCTCCCTATTGAGTACCGGATTGTCTTCAAGGTGTTGGTTTTGACCTTTAAGGCCTTGCACGGCCTAGGGCCTGCGTACCTGAAGGACCGCCTTACCCCGTATGTTCCCCCGAGATCACTGCGCTCAGATGAGCAGAATCTGTTGTTAATTCCATCAGTCCGCTCCTGCCACCTGTCAACGACTCGACAAAGGTCTTTCTCCGTGGCAGCACCAGTACTCTGGAACGCCCTTCCGGTCAGCACCCGAGCCATCTCGGAGTTGGGCCCGTTCCGGAGGGCGTGTAAGACGGCCCTTTTCGGGCTGGCCTTTAATTAGGCATACTGGACCAAAAACTTTGATTATGTCCTCTGAATCTGTGCCCTGACAATGTACCTGGTTTTAAATGTGGTTTTATGTTGTATGTTTTTATTGATTGTAGGGCCGCATGCTGACATGTTGCAACATGCCGCCCATGTATTTTCTTGTTGTGATCCGCCCCGAGCCTGCTGGGAGGAGCGGAATACAAAAGTGAAATAATAAATAAATAATAAATAAATAAATAAATATTATATGATTCTATGATTTACAAATGTGTACCAAGGGATGAGGATTCTTATTCAATTTATGAATATTTTTGCTCATAGCTGTAATTAAAAAGTGATGATTATTGCTACCATTATGATAAACAGTATGGTAGTATGCTTGATTGTTACCTGCAATGAATAACAATGGGTCCTGCATCAGGAGGTGTAGAAGCCTTCACCCTGCGAATGAATGCCAGGAGCCCCGTCGCATGGTAAGGCACCCCGTGTTCCGGCCAGGATGTGAAGTGAAACTGCTTGACCTCATGCCTTGCTGAGTAGCCCCTCTGAAAAAATATGGGGAGTTGGTGTGAAAGACATAACATAGCCTGCATCCATTTCTGCAGAGAGATGGAGGCCAATGCTTATTGAATTTTCATTTCTGGAATTTTCGGTTTGGCAAAGGAAGCACAGAGTTACATACTATGAACATCTCTTTTCTTTATACTTTTTCTTCCTTTTTCCTTTACTATAAACTATAACTATAAAATATATGAAGTAGAAAATGTGTATGCACATTGGCAAAATACACCATTTTCACAATCCAATGGAAAGACCAAACACATTCAAGCAACCAAGCAACACTCAGAATTAAGTTGTGCTTGCATGCTTTTGCAATGTACACAAACAGAGATCTTATGGAGGAGAACCCTGTCTCTCCAGCAAGGGAGCACATTAAAGCATCATCACAAATAACAGTTTTTACCTGTGATGACACATAGCACAAAGTAAGCCTACAATATATTGCTCTTGTTAAACAGCAGCAATATTGGAACATCCACCTTGAGTTTCATCCCAGAAAATATCTCTGTTCCCATTCTGATACGTTTGGCAGGGATGAGGGACAGGGTCTTCTCGATAGTGGCCCCTTGCCTGTGGAACTTGCTCCCCAGCAAAATAAGATCAACTTCTTCCCTCCTTTCCTTTAGAAAAAAACTAAAGACGTGGCTTTGGGACCAGGTGTTTGGTTGATGTGGAGCAGCGGACGGGCAATTGAGTAATGACAATGTTGTGGAGGCGGACTGCCGATTGGCTTGGACAGCCTATGAATGTGGAATGGGGATTATGTAGTTGTTCTGATATTTAATTGAATTTAATCTGTTGTTGTATTTGATGTTTTGTAGTTTTGTACTTATGTATATGGCATCGAATTGTTGCCTTTTGTCAGCCGCCCTGAGTCCCCCTTCGGGGGTAGAGAAGGGCGGGTTATAAATGAAATATATAATAATAATAAATAAAATAAAATATGAACCAGAATAATTCTGGGGAAGACCTCTGGCAAATCTAACTTACTTCAGCAATATGTATGTGGGGCCGGGCTGTAGCACAGCTGGTTAACTAGCAGCAGCATTAGATCACTGCCAACTGGAAGGTGGCAAATTCAAAGTCTAAGTTGGATTGAGCAGCCGACTGTAAAAACCTGGCTTAGTGTCCACCTAAGCAGTTCGAAAACAGCTGAGCTGTGAGTAGAAAATTAGCAACTGCTTAAAGTGGGGAGGTATTTTACGACTCCATAAAAATGCCGCGATCAAAGAACAAGGAGGAAATATGATCAAAATGACTCAACGTCATAGTGGATGAAGCGACAGCACCCCCATGTGGCCAGAATCGAGCATAACCTCCAGGCACCGAAGTTGGAAATGTCAAAATATCTCTATCTGTCTGTCTGTCTGTCTGTCTTGTATGCTTAAAAATGGCATTGAATGCTTGCTTTGTGATCCCCTTCCAGGTGAGAAGGGCAGAAAATATGATGGGATTGATTTAGGATTTGGAGTATGTAAGCCAAGAATATACCAGATGTAGATGGATCCATCTGCAACATTTCTGCCCAGTCATGGAATAATAATAAGGAAGCCTTATATTTTTATATTATTATAAGCCTTAAACAATACAACATGGAAGACTTTATACATGATTAGTGCCCCCATGTTCTTCCATGCATAGCAGAATAGAAAATTAGGAAGTATGGGCTGAGATGAGAGTTAATTTGTAGCCTCTGCTTAGGATTTCACCCAAGTGAAACTGGCCTCTCAGTGTGAGGGTTTATTAAAGATAGCTTAGGGTTTTTGTAATTTTCTCACAAACTTTGCTAATAGTTTCACCAAGGGGAAGCGCTCATATTATGATACCTTGACAGGTATAGAATAAACAGTCAGGTAGGTAATTATGAAAAATACAGTTAAAATGGACATGTGGTCATAGCACATGCCACTGAAGGGGTTAAGAGAGTGGAGATGTGATTCTACAGGGAAAGTTGAGTCATGACCATGTGCCAGGCATCATAATAATAATAATAATAATAATAATAATAATGCTTTATTTATAACCCGCCCTATCTCCCCGAGGGAATGTAGGGCGTCTTCCAGCAAAATAAAACACAGTGGCAAACATTCAATGCATAAAACAAATCAAAAACAGACTCAATAACATTAAATAACAACTTGTACATCCCAAAATTGTACAAAGTACATCCCAAAATTTAACAGCATAATAAGTTCTTTAAAACTCTTTAAAATTCCACTAAAATAATTGTTTGAGCTAAGATGGCATACAGCTAAAGACGAAGGTAGGTGTCCAGCAATTTGGCAGAGGTATATAGAGTCCTCTTCCTCGCCGTGCATTAAAGTGCATAGATAAGTTTTAACAACTTTTTGAAGGAGAGGGGGGCGTTTTTAATTCTTTAGGGAGGGTGTTCCAGAGGTGGGAAGCAATAACAGAGAAGACCCCTCTCTTATCTCTCCAGATGCGCTTGAGACAGGGGTGAGACCGAGAGCAGAGCCTCCTCCACTGACTGCAGTGCACGAGATGCTATGGTTGTGAGTATATCTCCATATATACTGACAGCAGACCTGTAAATAGCTGTATATAGAGCAACAACTGAAGAATAAAATCTCCAAAGGAGTTTGGATGAAAGCCAGAGCTCAGATTTAATGCCACTCCACCACCAGAGACTGCCACGGTCAGCTCATCAGAATCTTCTCTATGTCCCTGGCGCTAGAGAGGTTCGTTTGGAGTCCACAAGACAGAGATCCTTCTTAATTGTAGCCCCAATCCTGTGGAACTCCCTACCACCAGCCCAAAGAGCCACTCCCGATCTACATACATTTTCAGGGGCACTCAAGACATAGCTCTTCAGAAGAGCCTATGATAGTTAATCTGTGACTATGAAACCTGTTTATTTTAACTGTGTAAATCGCCTAGAGCACCTTGGTAGAGGGCGACTCTTAAGAAATAAAGTTGAGTTGAGTTGAAGTGTGTTTATTAAAGTGTTGCACTACAAAACAAGGCCAGAGACTATACTATAAATCTCTGCTGACTGTGATATGGACTCTGCAGTGTTTTGGATCAGAGCTAACTGCTTGCCTTGAGACATTCAGCTTAAGGAGGACCTGAGAGGTTTGATTTATGTACCTACCTAGCAGGGGTGTTCTGTATGTTTACTTTTAACCCACCTCCCCACCCCCCCCCCCCACCCCCACCCCCCGGCGGAATATTTACTTTTACCCCTGTGCCAACATAAACGAGACTAATATAACATGGCTGACAACACAGTCACAGCCAAGAGGGTCCATAATTGAAGTGTGAAGTGCTTACCCGCTCCAGAGTGAATGTCCTCACAACATATTCTGCCAGTGTTTCTGACATCACCTGGACAATTTTAATGTCTCCGTACATCTCTGAGTCATCTGGCCAGTATTTGGAGCACTTTACCTGTATACAATAACAAAAAAACATATTATGATCTGTGTGTGCTTGTGGGCAAAGGCAAGAAGAAGTATCAAAGGAACCATCTGTATATACTTATTAAATAAGAGAGTAGAATGAATTGCTTACCCTTCCCACTTCCACCAGCTTTGTTATCATTACGATGCTACAACAGTGTTCTTGCCATACCATCCTCCAAAAATCATAAACCATCTCCTGTTTGGGGCCTAGAGAACAAAAGGAGAGAATGTCTCGGTAGTCAAAGCAATTGTGGATATATCAAAATGAAGTGGTGGTATAGACCTGTCTCAGAATAGCTTCAGATGCTTTGTGCATTGGAAGGACTATGGGAGAGGAGGAATGGCTGCAATTGGTTATGCATCTCAGTAGTGGCACATTCACCTGATCTTCCTGGTCTCTCTCTCGGCATTGCTTCATGAACGAAGTCTCTTAGGAAGGACTCACCCACGCTTTTGTTGATGACTAAAAAGGCCAATCTGAGATAGGCAAGTTCGGTTACAGAAAGCACAGGAGAAAGTCTCCTTGGGTGATGTTGTTTCCAAGTTGCGGTTCTTTCTGCGTTGTCATTTCTCTTCGAGACCCATTCAGCGTGTCTACTCAAAATACACCGCAGCATTGTGAATAGTGTGTCTCCATGCCTTCCGATGTGAGGCCAGGGTGGACCATTGTTGGTGATCAATCTGACCAAGCCTGAGATGTTGTTTCAGGGAGTCCTTATATCTCTTTTTGGGGGCGCCTCTCTTGAGCTGACCAATGTTCATCATAGAGTAGTATCTTTGGGAGGCGGTGGTCCTCCATCCTAGAGATGTGCCCTGCCCAGCGCAGCTGTGTTCTCAATAGCATGGCCTCAATGCTGGTGATCCTTGCTTGCTCAAGGCCAATAACATTAGTCACATAGTCGGTCCAGTGTATATTTAGGATTCTGCGAAGACAGCGCTGATTAAAGCGTTTTAGGAGTCATAGGTGTTGGCAATAGGTGACCCATGTTTCAGACCCATAGAGGAGATTAGACAGTACGATAGCTCTGTACACACTGATTTTGGTGCTTTGCCTCAGGTGCTTGTTGCTTCAGACTCTTTTGTGAAGCCTTCCAAATGCACTATATGCCTTTGCTAATCTGTGATCTATCTCTTTATCAATCTTGACGTCTGAAGAGATGATGCTTCCCAGGTAGGTGAACTGCTGAACGGACTTAAGCACAGATTTGCCTATGCTGACGTGGGGATGATGGTGTTCTTCCTGTGGTGCGGGCAGGTAGAGAACTTGTTTTCTTCAGGCTGACTTCCAGCCCAAACAGCTCTGCAGCTGCTGCAAAGCAGGATGTTAGGCGCTGCAGAGCTGCTTCTGTATGGGCGACAAGGGCAGCATTGTCAGCAAAAAGCAGCTCATGGACTAGATAGTTTGGAGTCTTAGTGCGAGCCCTCAGACGGCTTAAGTTGAACAAGCTACCATCAGTACGATAGCGTATATATATGCCGTCTTCTTCTTCGGGGTCTTTGGAGCATCATGCTGAAGAAGATTGTAAATCGGGTTGGTGCAAGAACATAACCTTGTTTCACTCCATTAGTTATTCCAAGGGCTCCGAGAGAGCATCGCTGTATCTGACTTGACCGCGCTGGCCCTCATGTAACAGGATAATCATTTTGAGGAATTTGAGGGAACATCCTAGACCAGTCTTTCTCAACCGCTGTGACGCGGCACACTAGTGTGCCGTTTGGGATCAGCTGGTGTGCCGCTAGAAAACCTCTCCCCCCCTTTCTCCCCCCTCCGAGGTTTCCCTGCGGCACACCAGCTGATCCAGACACTTGTGGGCTCCGTCACAGCGATTGAATAAGATTGACAGGGAAGGCAGAGGAGGCAGGGGAGGCCCAGGAGAGGAGGGGCCGGGCGACGCTCTCCTACTCCGGAAGTGAGCCCACAGGATAGAGTCTATCCTGTGGGCTCACTTCCGGAGGTGGCGGGAACCTGGGCACCTCGGGGAGCTCCTCTCCCGGTTCGCGGCTCCGCCGAGCCCGGCAGAGCCGCAAACCGGGAGAACAGCCCCCCGCAGGGCCCAGGTCCTGCCTGGGAACCGAGCTTGTCCAGCTTGCGTCCTCCGCCAAGCCCGGCGAAAGACGCGAGCCGGCCAAACCCGGCTCTCAGGCAGGGCCTGTTCCCCAGACTCTCACCCTTTGCGAGGGAGACCTGGGGAAAGAAAGCAAATCTCGGGCGCCGCTGCTTCCAAACTGTGGTTTGGAAGCAAGGAGCGCCCGAGATCCCTCTCCGTTTGCGAGGAGACCTGGGTAAAGGGAGCAAATCTCGGGCGCCGCTGCTTCTAAACCGTGGTTTGGAAGCAGCGAGCGCCGAGAGGGATCGCTCCCTTTCCCCAGGCTCTCCTTTCATTTGCGAGGAGACCTGCGGGGAAAGGGAGCAGATCTCGGGTGCTCGCTGCTTCCAAACTCTCTCACTCACTCCCCCTCTCACACACCCCACTCTCCCCCTTTCTTTCTCTCTCTCTCTCACACACTCTTTCTCTCTCACGCGCTGCTAATACTTACTCTTTCACTCACTCCCCATCTCACACACACAACCCCCCTCTCTCTCACGCACTGCTAATACTTACACACACACACTCCCCCTTTCTCTTTCTCTCACACGCTGCTAATACTTACTCTCACTCCCCATCTCTCTCTCACACACACTCCCTCTCTCTCTCACACGCTGCTAATACTCACACACACACACTCCCCCTTTCTTTCTCTCACACGCTGCTAATACTTACTCTCTCACTCCCCATCTCTCTCACACACACACACACACGCTTTCTCTCTCTCTCTCTCTCTTCCTCACGCGCTGCTAATACTTTCTCACTCACTCCCCATCTCACAAACACCGCACTCTCACTCTTTCTCAAATTCTTCTCCTTCTTTTCGCCCCTCGATTCCCTTCCGCCTCGTGGTCTTCTCCCCTCCCTTCCCTTCCCCCATTGCTTCTCTTCGCCGCTCACTTTTCTTCCGCCTCGTGGTCTTCCCCCTCCCTTCTCTTCCGCTGTTGCTTCTCTTCCCCCCTCTCTTCTCTTCCACCTGGCTCTCTTCCCCCGTTGCACGAGCCAACTTCAGCCCCCCAGGTGTTTTGGACTTCAACTCACACAATACCTAACAGCCGGTAGGCCAGCATTTCTCTACCTGGGCATCAGGACCCTTAGGGGGGTCACGGAGGGGGGGTATTGCGAGGGATTGCCAAAGACCATTAGAGTGTAATTTTGTGTCATTTTGGTTGGTGTTGTGCCCCAGGATTTTTTAAATATAAAAAGTGTGCCGTGGCTCAAAAAAGGTTGAGAAACACTGTCCTAGACGTTCCAGGATCTGCCACAGACCTTTTCTGCTCACAGTGTTGAAGGCTTTGGTGAGGTCGACAAATGTTACATAGAGTCCTTTGTTCTGCTCTCTACATTTCTCTTGCAGTTGTCTAAGGGCAAAAACCATATCTGTGGTGCTCCTATTAGCTCTGAAGCCGCATTGGCTTTCAGGGAGAAGTTCTGCAATAGCAGGAACTAATCTGTTCAGGAGTATCCTTGCAAGGATTTTTCCAGCAATGGAGAGCAGTGTTATACCTCGATAGTTTGAGCAATCGGATTTTGTTCCTTTTTTCTTATACAGAGTGATGATAACTGCATCTCGGAGATCTGATGGCAGTTCACCTTTGAAGCATTTTGAAGCAAAGCAGTATGAAAAGATAGCAGAAATTGTACTTAGTACTTGGTGCGCAGTTGGCCATACAAGCTGTTTTATTTCTGTTGCAATCCAAACTGAAGATTAGGAAGAAATTGAGGAGTTGATTGTATTTTGTTTGTTACACTGTTTACTCGAACTGAGGGAAGGGAAAGAGGAAGGCAAAGAATAAAGAGGTCACATGATAGGCATGGGATGGTCAAGGGCAGAGGGCCATGATTTACCTTGTGTTGCTATGAAGTGGTTAGATCTGTGATAACCCTGCAAAATAAGAAGATGTGTTATGAACCTATGAAAGAAAAACAGTTTGGCTCAACAATTAGTCCTAGATAATACAAATAGGCAAGCCCTTTGGCCCAATTTAAATCACATATCATTCATGATATGGGGAGTAGGCCCTTACACCATGCTGTTTTAATCTGCTACTTTTAACTGTTTTAACTGTTTTAATTGTATTACTTGTTTTTAAGTTAAGCTATATCTTTCGTGCTCTATGTTTTATGTTGTTCCTCTGGCGCTGAGCCAGTAGTATGTGAGCCGCCGCGAGCCCTTGGGAGTCGGCGGCGCAGAAATCGCAATAAATAAATAAATAAATAAAATAAATGAAAACTGATTATTGTCTGATGAAGACTGAGGAAAAAAACTATTTTTTTTTTATTTTTTATGAGGCAATAGGATATTTTTTTTCTTCATCATGGGATGTAAGGAGGAAGAACAAAAGTCAACTCTTTCCTTTTTTTGGTCCTTTCTTTTGTCCTTTTCTCTGGTCTTGCTATGTTTTGTTTTTTCTTTTTAGTATGTGTATTGTGTTATATTGTGATTTTATGTTATTTTTGCAAAATGAATAAAAAACTATTTTAAAAAAACAAAAAAACTGATTATTGTCTGAAACATAAGCGCAATTCTTAACAGAAAATTGATTTTTATCATTGCAGTCTTTTTCAACATGGACAACTCTGGAAATCTGTTTTAATTTCATTCCAAGTCTTCACATGATGGCCATATTTCACTGATTCTAAGATGCGCTTATTTTTTTTATTTCGTGCCAAGGTCTTTAGGCACTACACCCAGTGTGCCGATCACCACTGGGACCACCTTTACTGGCTTGTGCCAGGGTCTTCGCAGTTTGATCTTTAAATTGGGTCATACAAAATGCAGCTGCCAGACTTCTTTCAGGAGCATATATGAAATCCCATATAACACCGATCTTACAGCGCCTACATTGGCTACCAATTGAACATCGGATCTCCTATAAAGTATTGGTACTGACATTTAAGGCTCTTCACGATCAGAAACCTGTATATCTTAAGGACCACCTTTCCTTCCATCGCCACGACCTGCCCAGGAAAATCTCCTATACATACCTGGTCCTAGAGAGGTACGTCTGGAATCCACAAGACGTAGGGCTTTTTCAACCTCTGCCCCAATGCTATGGAACTCACTGCCACCATACGTTAGAGCCTCACCGGTCTTAAAACTTGCCTTTTGGGAAATGCATTTAATCTGTAACTCCATTTTATTCACTGTTATATTGTTTGACCGTTTTAACTGTTTTATTGTTTGTAAGTTGCTCAAAGCACTCCAGTGGAGGGCAACTAATCAAATATTAAATTGAATGAATGAATGAAATCCTCATATTGTGTCAGCTTTTTCAGTTGTTTCTCTTCAATCCTGCTGTCACCTGGGATTGCAACATCAACGTTCCATACTTTGTTTTTAACACGATCATGAGGTCAGGAGTATTGTGCTCCAAAACTCTGTCTGTCTGAAATCGAAGTCCCAGAGTAGTTTGACGTGTTCATTTCTGTAACTTTTTTAGGATTGTGATCCCCCTTTGTCGCAGGCAGATGGTATTTGTGGCACAAGTTCCAATGAATCATCTGAGCAATGGTGTTATGCCTCTGCTTGTAATCTGTCTGTGCAATCTTCTTGCAGCAAAAGAGGATGCGATCTATCATTTCGTCTGCTTCCTTGCAGAGTCTACATTTGGGATCTGTCATCAACTTTTCAATTCTGGCTTTGACGGCATTTGTTCTTTAAAAATATATATATATCATCTTTATTGTAAAGATTTTTCATTGCTTTTTACAGATCCAAATGGGAAAGTAGCTGGGAAGGAGGGGGAGGGAACAGGAGGGAGAAGGGAGGAAGGGGGGGTAGGAAGAAGGAGATGGGGGAGAGAGTCATTATATGCTGGAATAAGATAGGGGTGGGGTTGAAGAGTAGGAAAGAGAAATGGGGAGGGGTTTCCAGTGTTCAGTGGGGGTAAGGGGTGGTGGTGGACTTCCAGTTCAGTACACAGGGGTATATAAAATAAATCTTGATTCTTTGTATTTTATTGGTTGTCTCAGTCAACATCTCTTTTACGCCATCTGTATTGATTTCTTTTCCTGTAGATATCTTTTCAGTGGTTGACAGTCGGTCTTATTCTTTATATTTTGATCGTACAGGCTGTTCGCTAGTGAGTCCATGTCCATATATTCCCTGATTTTTACAATCCAGGTTTCGAAGGTTGGAAGTTCTTTATCTTTCCACCTACTTGCTAAGATTGTATTTGCAGCTGTTGTCATATAATATAGTATAATATAAGTCAAAATCTATTAAATCTAATAAGTAATATTCAGGTTTTATATCAAATTTGATCTGCAATATTTTTTGAATATATCAATGAATGTCTTTCCAAAAATTATTTACTTTTTTGCAAGTCCACCAGGATGATAATAAGAACCTATTTGATCTCCACATTTCCAACGGCTGTTACATAAACCTTTATAATATTTTGCCAGTTGTTGTGGGGTTAAATGCCAACGAAAGAACATTTTATACCAATTCTCTGTTATATTCGTTGATCTTGAGTACTTTAGTTTTTTTCCAAATCACTTCCCAATCCTTTAACAAAATAGCATGTCCAAAGTCCATTGCCCATTTGATCATGTTGTCTTTTATTAACTCTGTATCAGTGTCCCACGCCACTAGTTTATGATATAGTATCTTTATTTACTACTTTTCTTTTTTCATAATTATGTCCCAGACCGATTCTTGTATTGCAAAATCCTTTTTTTTAGTCTTCTTTAAAGCTATCATTTATTTGAGAATACTGAAACCAGGTTAAATTTTTGTCTGTTTCCCTTAATATTTCTAGTGATTTCAGCTTTCAAATGTTGTCCCGTTTCTCCAGTAGTGTTTTATACATGTGCTACTTATCCCCAGGGATTTCTCTTTTGTGGTGAGCCTCTATTGGAGACAACCAAAGGGGGGGGGGGGGGTTATCATAAAATCTGCCCTTATATTTCTCCCAGATTTTAATTTAGGGCTGCTCTGATGTAGTGGTTGGAGAAGTTCTTTTCTATTTTAGATGTCCCATACCATAGGTAGGAATGCCAGCCATGTCCAAATTCAACATTCTCTTTTTTGAAAGTTTTGCCCAATCCTTTACCCAGGACAAAGCACATGCTTCGAAATACATTTGCAAATTTGGTAATGCCATACCTCCCCTTTCTTTAGAATCTGTGAGTATTTTGTACTTGATTCTTGCTTTTTCCCCTCCCTATATGAAATTCAGTATATCCTTTCTCCATAGTTTAAAGCAGTAACTGGTTCTTAAAATAGCATCATTTGAGATTTTAAAAAAATCATTTTAGGGAGAACGTTCATTTTTATTACTGCTATTTTGCCCAAAAGACTCAGTTGTCTAGTTTCTTTTGGATATCCCTCCATGTTGACTCATAATTGTTTTTAAGCAATTGTGAGTTGTTCGCAGTTATATATATCCCTAGATATTGAATCTTGTGCGTTACTTCAAATTCTCATAGTTCTTGTATTTTTTCTCTTCTTTGTTTTTTATGTTTTAGTTATAATTTTAGTTTTTGTTTTGTTGATTCTTAGTCCTGCGACTTTCCCGAATTTTTCAATCTTCTGTATCCATTTTTCTAAAGGGTTTCTATTATACAAACAATATTGTCTGCAAATGCTTTTAATTTGATTTCATCCTTTTTTATCTTGATTACTTTTAAATCTTTATCTTTTATTATACCTTCTAGTAGTATATCTAAAATCATAATAAACAGTAGAGGGGATAATGGGCATCCCTGTCTTGTGCCTTTTTGTATATTGATATTCCCTGTCTTCTGTCATTAATTAAAATATTTGCCTTTTGTTTGGAATAGATTGATTTGATTGTATTAGTAAAATAAAAACCCATATCCCTTTCTGTTATGATATATAGTAGGAAGTCCCAATTAGCGTTGTCAAACGCTTTCTCAGCATCCAAGAATAATAGTCCCATTTCCTTTCGTGTGTTACTTTCGTAGTATTCTATTGTATTTAAAACTGTTCTTATATTGTCTCTCATCTGCCTGTTTGGCAGGAAACCCGATTGGTCTTCATTAATGGTGTCACTTAAGAATATTTTTAATCTGTTTGCGATTATACTTGTAAAGATTTTATAATTGCTATTTAACAACGAGATTGGTCTATAATTTTTGACATTGGTTTCATCTGTTTTTTCCTTGTGAAGTAAAGTAATATTAGCATCTTGCCATGATTCCTGTATTTTCAAATGCAAAGGGATGTTATTTATTGTTTCTTTTAGATGTGGGATTAATTCTTCCTGAAAGGTTTTGTAATATATTGCTGTTATCCCGTCCGGGCCTAGAGCTTTATTGTTCCAACATAGAATTTTAGAGTCATAAATGAAGAAAAGCTGGAAGAAATGAGGGATGCAACAATGTATACTTACTTCTCGGTTTATCCGAATCTTAGAAGTCCAATTGGACATAGGTTGAAGAGAAAGAAAGATCAGAGACAGGCAGATTATTGAGACATAATCCAAGGAAGACTAGACCATATATAGTAGAGAGAGAAAATTACAGAGAAACAAGTAAACATAAATTAGTAGAAACTAATCAGCAAAGGACACTGAAGCAAGTCAGGCTGGGCTTTAGTACAGCACATTAACTGCTAGTAGCAGTAAATCTTGCCAACCTAAAGAGTGACAGTTTGAAGCCTGGGTCAGCTTCTGCCTGCCTTCAGTTTCAAAAACAGCAATGTGAGTAAACAGGTACTGCTTAAGCGGAGAAGTATTTAAAGCACCCAAAAGGAAATGTCAGAAAAATGCCGACAATTCGATCAAGTAGGAAGTTTACAAACAAAGCTCTTCAGCAGGGATAGTGGAGCGACAGCACCCCCAGTGGCCAGAACCAAGCACAGCATACAAGATGCTAAAGATGGGGGGAAAGCCTATATATACCTCTATCTATGTACAGTTGTTTGTCTTTTTAGGGCATACAGCATTGAATGTTTGCCGTATATGTGTTCTCTGATCAGCTCTGAGTCCTCTTTGGAGTAGGAAGGGCAAAATAGAAATACTGTAAGTAAGTAAATAAATACGTAAATAAATAAATAAATAAGTCTGCCCCTTTTTAAGCTCAAGTTAGCTGATCTGGGAGAACAAAAATAAATATTGATAAATTCTGACATTAGTTCACTTTTTTCTGCCATTCAGTTTTTGAATCTATAATTCAAGTGAAAAAGTCAAATTCAGCACAAAAAAAGCATTTTTATTTCAAATGTATGTACTGTATCCAGCAAAAGTGAACTGTCACAGGCCGCAAACCCAGAGCTACAAAGCTCTGTCCCTGGGCAACGTTCCAAACTGATTAGACCCAGGTGCAGGCCTGTGAATATGGCCCAAGTCTGGGAACTGGCCGTTACAGCTTTCGCGCCGATACTCAAGGGGTGTCAACCCTGTGCTTGACCGACAGGGCTATGAATGCATTTGCTATAAAGGGGGTGTGCTTCACTGTGTAGCCCTCTTCGGCTTTAATTGTACATGGATGCTGTTCCAATAAAGTTCAGTGGCAATTACCGAGTAGTCTCGTGTGTTGATCCTGGGCTGAGAGAGCATGTCCCTGACAGAAGCCAAAGTTTTCCCTGTGAAAACAACTCACGGTGAGAACATGCCGCCCATCAAGCTGAGGGCCCCAATGGCTTGGGAAAAGCAGGGGTCCTGGGAGAGCTTTGAGGGCTCGTCCTCCCAGGAGAGCTATGAAGACCCGTTCTCCTGGAGTGAGGAGGAGGATGAAGATGCCTGCGACCTTTCCCAGGAGACCTGCGATGGATGGGACCCGAGTTGGGATATGTCTGCAGCTCTGTGGCAGTCGCTGGCAGTGCCTGGGCCGCACTGGAAGGCCTATAAGAATTGGGGCCATTACAGGAACGAGGGCAAAAGGGGCACCTTCAAAGTCGTCCCCTATACAATCGACCCAGCCACCCTTCCTTTCCGTATATGGGAGCCTAAGGCAGCCTCCCGGGAGTGAGGAGTTTGACTGCATCCAGAGATAGTCCGGCTACGGAGCCTAAGGCAGCCTCCCAGGAGTGAGGAGTTGGGACCCTTCTACTCACCAGCAGCTGGTTGCAGTGTCCCTGAGATTGGCCAGGTTAGAAAGCCTTGCTAAAAAAGTTCACAGGCAGCTTGAGGGGCGAGTTCCCGCAGAAGCGCCCCCTGCAGAGACCCCATCCCCCCAAGACGCGGAGGTGAGGGATGTCCAAGCCGGGGATGAAGAAGCTGCGAGGCGAAAGGACCAGACTGGCAAGAGCTCCCGGAGGGTACAGCAGAGAAGAGTGCAGATGGGCAGAAAGAAAAAGCCCCATCCTAAACTGGCAGAGGCTAAGGGAAGCCTAGCCGAGCCTTGCAACGTGCGCACAAGCCCGGGTGGTGGGGGAGTACCCCCACCGTTGCCAAGTTGGTGTGAGGAACGGCTGAGTGATCGCATGGGCAGAATGGAGGAGATGGTGAGAGGCATTGCTAAGCTGGCGTTTCGTTTCACCCAGGTTGGGGCCAGCGATGACAGCATGTCTGCCATCGTGGGTGAGAGAGGAGCCCAGCTGTGTGCCAATCCCCTGGCAAATGCGGTCAGTATGCCAGCGATGTCCCTGGTTGCAAACCCCGGAGACGGAGTGGCGGTCTCAGAAGGAGAGGGAGAGGCCCAGCTGATTAGCAGGCCTGTGGCAGATGTTGTTCCAGAGACAGTGGTGGTGGGGACGGAGGTGATGGACCCTGAGGCAGCGGAGGTGGAAGCTACTCTGTGCTCTCTCAACAAGAAAGAGCTTGAGGGAGAGAAGACGGGTTGCCCTTTCCCCAGCAGCACCACTTCGAGGCCAGGCCGAGTTGGCGAGACCACAGAAGGAAGCAAGCGCCCAGAGAAAGGGGGAGTGTTGCTGCCCAGTGGTGAGTCAGATCCGATGGTTGTAATCCTGGAGAAGTGTGAGGCACGTGTGGAAGGGAAACTTCAACCTTCCCTTGGTGCAGGAGGCGACGTTGCCATGGAGATGGAGCCAGGCCGGGTCGAGTTGCAGGAGGGGAGTGAAGGCCTACAAACACCCTCTTGCGGCGGAGTGGCTTTGGAAGCGAAGGAATACCTCGCAGCAGTCTTGGCTAAAAGTGAGAGCCGAGCTGCGGAGGAGAATAGGCTGCATTCCACAGCCAGCGTTGCCCAGCAACTGAATCTCCCAGGAGAAGGAGGAGGAGGTGAGCCGCAAAACCTGGCTGAGGTGGATGCAAAGGGGAGCGAGGGATTCTGTTGCCTGCCTACGGCTGCAGTAGATGGGAATCCGGGTCTTCCAGGAGGCGCAGGAGAGGAAGCAAAAAGTTCCTGGGAGCTGGAGGTTGGTGAAAACCAAGCCATGGAGCTGAGCCAGCGGCCTGAGGTCCTTGAAGACAGTATTACTGCCTGCATCGTGGAAAAAGAGCCCGGGGCTGTGGATGAGCTTCTGCAGCCAGCAGTAGCCACCCCAAGAGAAGCAGCCTCGGAGCATCCCTGCGAAGGTGATGGAGAGGATAGTCTGCAAAGCTGTGAGAGCGAGTGGGGAGCGAAAGAGTTTGGAGCTGTGGGTGAGATTTCCCAGCAAGAGACGGCCGCTGAGAGAGAGGTGGATCCAGAGCCCCCCAGCAACACGGAAATAGTAGGGGAGCCGGTGATGCCACAAACTGATGCAGCCAAATCCTTGCCAGAGGGGAGTTCGGTTGAGCTGCCAGGTGATCCGGAGGCTGTCAAAATGGCGAGTTCCGTTGGGGCCCTGTATCTACTGGTGTTAACGTGGGCCGTTGTGCTTTGGCTCTGGGAGAGCCAGGAGCGACAGGTGGGGTCCCAGGAGTGGCTTCCTGTTTCCAGAGAGAATGGGGCGAGAGTGAGTGACTCTGGACAAAAATCCGAGAACTTTAAAGCCTGGGTTGCAGTGACTGAACCCCCTGCGGTGAGCCCGGACAGAGAGCTTAGAGAGAGACTCTTGCCAACGTTAAAACTTGGAACGTTTGAGCTGATTGGTGAGCTGCCGTTCCCACAAGAAGAGGTTATGGAGGCCGCTTTTCGGAGCCTCGTCTTTGAGACAAGCATGCAGATGCTAACGTTGTTTCTGGGAAGTATTTGTGGGAGGATGGTGTTGTCTGGCGTTGTATTGCTTTAGTAAACACACTGAGTAGTGCACAAGCACGGTCTACATGAAGAGACCTAACAATCAATTACAATGTAAAATATAATCTCTATAAAAAGATACAGTCATTCTAAGTGTGTCCCAATACAGCAATCATAGGTAGAATGACAATATATAAGCATATACAGTATATGCACAATCTAAGTCAAGCAATATTTGCAGGTAGGTCGAGTGTCACATAGGATATGATACAATCACATATGGTTAATCTAGGTACATACAGTAGACATCATATAGAAGTGGAGTCATAAATATATATTTCACAAAGCAATTCCGTTCTAAACAGATCAATAGAAGGGAAACGGGGTAAAGAGGGGGGTGGGGGTGTATCTGGTGTATATATAATCAATGCAACAATACAAAGTCATATGAATCCGGTATCCATTAGAGTATGAAACTGTTGGTAGTATCCACCACTCCAGGTAGTATATAGCCCAGTCCCAAAGGGATAATATAGGATGATAAGAGGCAAAATAAACTCACGCAGTCGTGCAGTCTAGTTGAAAGTTCCATATAGGGATGCAGGGTAAAGAGCGGGGTGGGGGCGTGTCTGAGCGTGTAGCGTCAGCATGGTGAATAGTCTCCCAAACGTAGAGTTCTAAGGGATGCCAGGTGGAGAATGGGGTGGGGGGCGTGCCTGACGTGTAGTATGTGTGACGTCAGCACGGCAGTAGAGTCCCATGCATGGAGAAGTTCAAGTCCTGAACCGGTGCTTGGCCGCTGTAACAGACTGGATGAGGGCTAACAGATTGAAACTAAATCCAGACAAGACAGAGGTACTCCTGGTCAGTCGTAAGGCCGAACAGGGTATAGGGTTACAGCCTGTGCTTGATGGGGTTATACTCCCCCTGAAGGCGCAGGTTCGCAGTCTGGGAGTGATCCTGGACTCATCGCTGAGCCTGGAACCCCAGGTCTCAGCGGTGGCCAGGGGAGCTTTTGCACAGCTCAGTCTTGTGCACCAGCTGCGCCCGTATCTTGGGAACTCGGACTTGGCCACGGTGGTCCACGCTCTGGATACATCCCGTATAGACTACTGCAATGCTCTCTATGTGGGGTTGCCTATGAAGACTGCCTGGAAGCTGCAGTTAGTCCAGCGCACAGCAGCCAGGCCACTAACGGGAGCAGGGTACAGGGAGCGCAGGTGCATCCATTTCCTGTACGCAGGACTGATTGCCTGGACATTGCATACGGTTTTGCAAAATCTATGCTATTTCAGTCCTGAGCTGTTTCTTCATTGTTATGCTCTGTGACTGGACTAGGACCACAGGGAGTGCAGGTAAATGTCTGTATTTGAAGCTGAGGAGAATTGCAAAGAGAAAATAAAGGGGCAAGGAGCAGAAATTTGGAGATTGTGTAAGAGAGATACAAAAACACAAAGAGAGCATCACAAACTAAGAATGTACATAAGAGATGAAAAAACTAAATGAAAGCAAATCAATAATTGGGGGGGGGGAGAGATTTTCATGATGGGACATTTTGCTGTGGGCCAAATTTGAAAATTGGTCCCAGCACAGGTGCACTTACGTCGATGTAGTTGGCATTTATATAGTCTGAGTGAGGATCCCCAAGAAGTGGGTGCAGCTTCACTCGGTGTCGGTCATCTAGGGAGAAAAATGCGACACAACCGTCAGTTCACAGCACATGCGTGCACACACAAAGATATTGGGAGAAACACCTTCAATGAGAGAAGGAGGAAGGGGAACTTCATATTGAAACAGCTGACAGTGTTTAAATATTCATGAGAGAGAAAGAAAGTTTTGAAGTTGTTTTGAAACAACTTCACAGATGGTGCTGTAGTGACAGTAGATGGTGTCAACCTTGAAAAGTAGACTAATACATAAGAACATAAGAACATAAGAAGAGCCATGCTGAATCGGGCCTCAGCCCATCTAGTCCAGCATTCTGTGTCACACAGTGGCCCACTAGTTGTACACAGGGATCGCTAGCAGAAAGGAGGGAAAAACCCTCACCTGCTCCCGACCCCCCACAACCAGTACCCGGAGAAATCCTGCCTGCCTCCATCAAAACAGAGGTGGCACTTGGATGTCCATTTCAGTAGCTACTGATTCCCTTGGTATCCATGAATCTGTCTAATCCTGCCTTGAAGCTGTCCAGGCTGACCGCTGTCACAACCTCCTCTGGAAGTGAGTTCCATAACCCAATGACCCTCTGGGTGAAGAAATATTTCCCTTTGTTAGTCCTAATTTTCCTACCTTGGAGCTTCAGGGAGTGCCCCCTAGTCCTAGTGTTGTGTGACAGAGAAAATATTTTTCTCTATTCACCCTTTCTATCCCATGCATGATTTTATACACTTCGATCAAGTCACCTCTTAAACGCCGTCTTTCAAGGCTGAAAAGACCAAGGTGTTGCAACCTGATTTCGAAAGGGAGCTGCTCCATCCCTTGGATCATTCTTGTTGCCCTTTTCTGTACCTTTTCCAGTTCCGTTATATCCTTCTTGAGGTGCGGTGACCAGAATTGTACACAGTACTCAGATGTGGCCTCACCATAGATTTGTAGAGAGGCAATACAACATTTGACGACCTATTTTCGATTCCCTTCCTGATCATGCCAAGCATAGAATTTGCTTTTTTACTGCTGCTGCGCACTGGGTTGACATCTTCATTGAGCTGTCCACCAAAACCCCAAGATCCCTTTCCTGGTTTGTCTCGGAAAGCTTTGACCCCATCAATTTGTAGGTGTAGTTGGGGTTCTTTGCCCGATGTGCATGACTTTACACTTGTTTAGGTTAAAATGCATTTGCCACTTTGTTGCCCATTCACTCAATTTCGAGAGATCTTTCTGGAGCTCTTTACAATCAGTTTCATTTTTAACTACCCTGAACAATTTAGTGTCGTCTGAAAACTTTGCTACCTCAGAATTTACTCCTACATCCAGGTCATTAATGAATAAATTAAAAAGTAACGGACCCAAAACTGAACCTTGGGGTACGCCACTTCTCACCTCTTTCCACCCAGAGAAGTGTCCGTTTATTACCACCCTTTGTTTCCTACAGTTTAGCCAGGTTCCAATCCAGGACAAGACCTGTCCCCTGATTCCATGGCTGAAGAGCTTATTTAGGAGCCTTTGGTGAGGGACTTTGTCAAAAGCCTTTTGAAAGTCAAGGTAAACAATATCGACTGGGTCCCCTTTATCTATGTGTTTATTTACACCCTCAAAGAATTCTAACAAGTTAGTAAGACATGATTTGCCTTTGCAGAAACCATGTTGATTTTCCTTCAGCAATGCCTGTTCTTCTATGTGCTTAGTAATTTTTTCTTTAATAATGGTTTCCATCACTTTGCCTGGAACTGAGGTTAGACTAACTGGCCTATAATTTCCTGGATCACCCCTGGATCCTTTCTTGAAGATCGGAGTTACATTTGCCTCCCTCCAGTCCTCGGGTACAGTGCCTGATCTTAGAGAAAGGTTATATATTTTGGCTAGAATTTCAGCAATTTCACACTTGAGTTCCTTAAGAACTCTGGGGTGGATGCCATCTGGCCCTGGTGATTTGTTGACATTTAGTTTAGTAAGGCATGTGAGAACATCTTCCTTGTTTATCTCTATCTGGTTTAATTCATTTAATTCCCTCCCTGAAAAAAACTGACTCAGCTGCAGGCATATGTTGTCTGTCCTCCTGTGTGAAAACGGAGGCAAAGAAGTCGTTTAGCCGCTCGGCAATCTCCTTGTCTTCACTTATTGTCCCTTTCTTACCATTTTCGTCAAGTGGCCCAACTGCTTTTCTAGTTGGGTTTCTGCTTCTGATGTACTTAAAGAAGTTTTTGTTATTTTTTTAATGTTCTTAGCTATATGTGCCTCAAAATCTCTCTTGGCTTTCCTGACGGTTGCTTTGCATTTAGTTTGCCAGAGCTTGTGTTCCTTTCTGTTCTCCTCAGTAGGAAGAGCCTTCCATTTCTTAAATGAGTTTTTCTTCTTTCCAATCACATCTTTTACTTCATTTGTAAGCCATGCCGATGTCCTCTTGGACTTTCCCGGCCTCTTTCTTATTTTAGGAATGCATTTTAGTTCAGCTTGTTTTAAAGTATTTTTAAACAGTTTCCAAGCATTTTGGAGGGATTTGATTTTTTTACTGTTCCTTTTAGTTTGTTCTTTACTATTTTTTCTCATTTTGGTGAAATTCCCTTTTGAAAATTTAAGGTCTCTGTGTTAGTTTTCACTGACAGTTTGCTATCCAAACTTAAGTTGAAGGTTATTGTGTTGTGGTCACTGGTACCTATGGGCTCAGTTACAAGGACATCTTGAACGAGATCTTGTTCATTAGTTAGCACCAAGTCCAGGATCCCCTTTCCCTGGTTGGTTCCATGACCATCTGCTCAAGGGAATGATCAGCTAGCATGTCGAGGAACCTTATCTCTCTTTCATGCGTAGAACAAGAATTTAGCCAATCTATTCGGGGATAGTTGAAGTCCCCATTATGACTAATTTATTGCTTTTTGAGGCCTGTTTAATTTCATTTTCCAGATAGCAGTCTGCCTCTGGAGTTTGGTTGGGAGGGCGATAGCAGATCCCTAATGCTAGATTAGTTTTTGTCCTGGGATTTTTACCCACAATGTTTCTGTAGGTGAGTTTGAATTTTCTTGAAGTTCTAATTCATGAGATTCTAGCTCTTCATTTATGTACAAGGCCACACCGCCACCGTTTTTCCCTCTCCTGTCTTTCCTGTACAGTTTATAACCTGGAATTTTTGTGTCCCAATTGTTTTCCTCTGTCCACCAGGTTTCTGTTATGCCAATAATATCAATATTTTTTCTTTTGCCAAACATTCCAACTCTCCTATTTTTGTTCGAAGGCTTCTAGCGTTTGCGTACAGACATTTATATTTATTGCTCTGATGCCCTTTCAACTTTGGCTGTTTATGAGAATTTGTAGAAGGCCTACCATGTCCTACCTCTTGACTACTTTCTATCTTTTCTGTTGACTCGGCCATTTGTGCGTAAATTTCATCCTCCATACTTGGCGTTTCACCCTCTCGAACCGGAAGCTGCCCAGCTCCTGTCGACTTTCCCCTAGGAATCAGTTTAAAAGCTGCTCTGAAGCCTTTTTAATATTAATTGCCAGTAGTCTGGTTCCATTTTCGTTCAGGTGTAACCCGTCCCTTTTGTAAAGGTTTGGCTTTCCGAAAATGTCCCCAGTTCCTAACAAATCTAAAGCCTTCCTCTCGACACCACTGCCTCATCCACGCATTGAAGCTCCGGAGCTCTGCTTGTCTGGCTGTCCCTGCGCGTGGAACCGGTAGAATTTCTGAGAATGCTACCTTTGAGGTCCTGGACCTTAATCTTCTACCTAGCAACCTAAATTTGGCTTCCAGGACCATCCGTTTGGCCTTCCCAATGTCATTGGTACCGACGTGTACCACGACTGCTGGCTCCACCCCGGCACTATCTACCAGCCTATCTAGATGCCTCGTGATGTCCGCAACCTTTGCACCTGGCAGGCAATTTACCATGCGGTCATCACATCCATCACAAACCCAGCTTTCTATGTTCCTGACAATCGAATCGCCCACTACAAGAAGCGCCCCTCCTACCACCCGTTGAGAAGTATCCTCGGTGCAAGAGGATATGGGCACATCCTCCGAGGAAGGGGTCCCAACTAAGGGAGCCGGTCCCTCTTCCTCAGACTGATGTCCTCCCTGCCCAAGACCCCCATTTTCCAAAGCAGCTGGAGGGCTGCTCAGAACGGAGTGGGATGCTCCTATTTCATCCCTGGAGATCTCGACCCAGGAAGACTGTTAACATCAAGGAAAGAACTTAAGCCAGAGTTGAACAGATGCAGAGATGCAGGAAAGCAGGATGGGCTGCTTACAACTCTTGTTAAAGTCACTGCAGACTCAACCGGAAGTACATCTCTATGAGCTCGATTGTTCAACTCAACCATGTTACCTGCCCTATGACTTGGACGATGAAGAAGGCTCTCTACGGGTTGAGCACGCCTCCCTGGAAAGATGGCTCATTGGGATGTCTCTCCAAACGCAGAAGGAACGTGGACTGTACAATGAGGATGTTCAAACAAGGATGTACGCCACGTTACCCAACTCAAACACCGCTTTGCAGGCCACGTGATGCGCAGAGCGGATGGGCGCTGGAGCAATGCCACAACAATGTAGTACCCACAGGGATGGACAAGACCTCTTGGTTGTCCTCCTATATTTATTATTTATTTATTTATTTATTTATTCGATTTGATATACCGCTCTCTCTGTCGCCCAGGGCGGTTTACACAAGTTTGTGTGCCCAGTGGCAACACCAAACAGGACAATACAAGAGACATGGGGCAGAACAGAAGGATAAGGGAAGGGAGGGAGGGAGGGGGGGAGGTCAACTGTGATGCCTACTGAGACACCACCCCGCCGTCAAAAGAAGGTAGGCGGGGGCAGCAGGATCGCTGGCACCAAAGCGCAAGCAGGGAGCAGGGGCCGACGTCTCCCCCATAGGGGTCCGTCTTTAAGGTCCCGATCCATTTGCGCGATGTCCTCGTCGGCTTTCGCAGTGGTCTGGCGAGTCCTATGGAGCTGTAACAGCCTGTAGCCGGCGCTCCAGAACGTCCTGGATGGGAACGTCCTCCGGGGTCTTACAGTCCTTGTTTCTGGGGGCCCACCTACCAGTGAGCCAGCCAAGGCCCCGGCCCTGATGTCCCGGTTCCTTTGGGCTCTCCGACAGGGGGGTGAGTCCATTCCGAAGTCCGCAGTACGTGGAGTGGGGAATTCGCCTTCCCTACGCTTCCGGCGCCGTCTCCTCCTCCGACGGCTGCGTCTCGTCCTGACCAGTCCGCCGGTGGAGGTGGAGTCCTCCGGAGGCGGGGCCTCAGGAGCTTCCGGCGGGTCACTGCATCCGGGTGCTGCCTCTTCCTCCCCAGGTCCTGACACGTGGGGTGGTCTGGTGTCATCCGGGAAAGGGTCCTCCAGGGGCGGGACTTCCGGGACTTCCGGGGCATCCGGCAGCCTGCTGCTTCCGGGTCCTACTTCTTCCTTGAGTCCAAGCACGTGGGGCAGGTGGGCGTCATCAAGGACGTCCACCATGTTGGGCCTCACCTCTTCCAGGATGTTCCCCCAACTTCTCCCAACACGGCGGCGGCGTCTGGCTGCACCTCGGGGAGGGGCCAGGACAGCCTCGATGTCGAACTCGGCGGTCTGCGTGTCCGCCGAAGCCGGCGGACCTCCGATAGCCCGTAGTGCGTCTTCAGAGCTCTTAGCTGGGGCTTCAGTGGAGGATGGGTGGATGAGGTGGAAATCATCTCGCTCATCTGCGGCAGGTGCCATCGTGGGGGCATCGTCCTCTGCAGCAGCTAGTGCATCCCCGGCAGCCGGGGTGGGTCCCCGGGAGCACGCTGGCCAATCTTCGGTATTTGGGGCCGGTGGTTCTCGGTCAACCTCCAGAGTACTGGAGGGAAAGTCCCACGACTGGTCCCATGCAAACTCTTGGTCAGCAGGGGGAGGACAGAAGGGATCACCTAAGCTGTTTGGCCCCAGATCCAGAATAGGGAACTGGGCTGTAGGGATCCCTAGTGACTCTAATAGGCCACCGAATATGCTTCCAAACTCCCGAACATGGGTCATGAGCTTGGTGTATTCTGCCAGCAGTTCCGTGTAGGTATAGGGGTCGAATTGGTCGGCGGTGGAGTCTTGGCCACCTCGCGCTGCCCTCCGTGGGGAGCTGCTTCGTGGGGCATCACACACCTCAAGGGACTGGGGCCCCGGGCCGACTAGCTGCTTTGTCTTCAAGGGTGGCATTAGGAATGGGGGAGGCAGGTTCTTGCTCAGCAATCTCCCGCTAAACCTTCTCAGGAAGCGGGCACCTGAGGCCGTAATCGGCCGGACGGTCCAGCCATTCCCGGGCGTCCTGGGCGTCCTCCTCAATAGCTCCGGGGGCAGGTCCGATCTTTTTCCCAACCAGATTGAATCCTCCGGGGTCTGTGGGTCACCAAAGGAGTCCCTCTGGGTCTGGCGATCAACCGCCGTCTCCTCAAGGAGGAGATGACGAGATCGGCCTGGTGTATCCAGAGAGTCAAAGAGGCCATGCCAGAGCTCACCCAAAGGGAGCTCCACAGCAGTCGCCATCTTGAGTTCTATCTCCTACCCAATAGTCTGACTAATTCCATATCGCATATAATGCAAGAGACTAACATGGTTGTGCTATGGTACACTGGTCAACTCATGCTCAAAATAGATATGAATGGAGATGAGTACAGAAGATGTTGTGTACTGTGCAAAAGCTGAGGAACGGATCGTGTAAGTGAAAGAGAGCTAGGCAGACAGGCATATATTCATACATTCAATCACTTGTGCATTTGGATTCAAAAATCAGATTGCCAGCACTTCCTCCTCCCCCATCCCCCCTTCCACACCAAATCCAGAAGTTCATCATGTTAACACTTTCAATGCCATAAAACTGAACCAGTGCACTAGAGACATATTAATTCTAGGCAAACTGCATGGATTTCCCAAGGTGTGAGCTGAGTTCTGTGATTATAACAAAAGGATTGTTTTTGTAGACTGAACCAAGATCTAGCCACTGTAGACCGCCAAGAGTCTAGAAAAGCACAAATCAAATGTATATATTTTATGGACAATGAGAATTTTCAAGATTCTCTGAAATCCAAAAACAAAAGGATATTCAATTTTTAATGAAAATTTTTAAAAGAACCTTACAGGTTGGCCCATGATCCTGCCTCCCCTTGGTCTTGTCTTTCTTCTTTGAGGCATCCCAACAGTCAAAGAAACTCTGGGAAGAAAAGACGAAATGTATGTATGAAGGACATTTAGAGAATCAATGCACATCAATTTATTTAAGATGGCTTCCTTCTATGCTGATTCCATCATACAGATGTGGTTGTTGTAGAGACATAGTGTGCAAATGAATATTCCAAGGAACGTGTTGGAATGCAGTGTACTAGGCTTGACCGGGTCTTAAATAGGTAATTAGAATTCAATACCTTTATAAAAGACCGATTCTCAGCGAAAATGAAATTTTGGTTAAGGTGGGTTAATGTAATTGTCAGCTTGGGTCTTAAGACAGGCAGCAAACAAGCCAACCAACAAATAAATATTGTTGGCTACACTTTCTGGACACTTCAGGGATTGCTGTGATGAATGCCTGCACAACAAAAATAGCCACTAAACAGATTAGCTTCAAATTACAACGTATAAAGAATCTGCCACAGACTTCAGGGAGGAGATAAAGAGTAAAATTCCCTTTCACTTTGGCTCAATGTGAGAGGGAAGCAATCCGGACAGAAAAGGTGGTTTTGGGAGCCAAGACCAGCAAAAGACATCTTCTGAGAAGGCAAATATTTGCCTTAGGGCACTTCTACACTGCCATACAATCCAGAATATCAAGGCAGACAATCCACATTATCTGCTTTGAACTGGATTATCTGAGTCTACGCTGCCAGATAATCCAGTTCAAAGCAGATAATCTGGATTTTATCCAGCTGTGCAGAGGGGGCCTTAGTGCTCCATTAATCCATGAGGGAGTTGTGGACACAGAATAAGCAAGCAGCTTGAATTGCCCTCTGAGCCTATACATGGAACCTGCCCCAGCATTTATGCCGGTCAATTTCTAAGAGCAGACTAATGTGTCAGAGTCTGAGATTTGGTGCTTGGATTCCAGCAGCCAAACTCAAGGCCACTGACATCATCGAGAGATAGTGCACCTGGCACTGCCTGCATGGGGAAAGGAGAGCCAGTGAATCCGGCGGGGAGATTTTCACGGGCTTTGGGGGTTTGCGGGATGTTGATTCTTCAAATGTGGAGGAAGGTATATAAAGGAGTGCCCCATCTTGTAACGGCACTCCTGGCTTCTTGCATGTTAGTGTCCTATAGTAAAAATTCCTAGTGATATCCAGATGGTGTTCTGTGTCTTCATTTGGGAGTAGCTATAGAGAGCTGACATTTAAGCCAGGAGTGCCATTACAAGATGGGGCACTCCTTTATATACCTTCCCCCACATTTATTTATTATTATTTATTTACTACTTCAAACTTGTATACCGCCACTCCCCGAAGGCTTGGAGCGGTTTACAACAGTTTGAGTCCACACATAACAATACATCAACACAGCAATGAACACACAATGGACAGAAGAAGCTAGCGAGAGGGGGATAGCGGGGGGATAGAAGGGAACACAAGGGTAGGGATAAAGAGCCAAAGGTGGCGATAGTCCTACTAAGGCACCATCTTGCCATCAAAAGAGGGAAGATTAGGGAGCCCTAACAGGATCGCCGGTGACCGATTGCAGGTAAAAGAGGGGCCTGCATTCTTCCGTATGGCAGTCTGAGAAAAGGGTCCCGACCTGCCAAAGAGGTGTCCTCAAGGTCGCTCGCCATGTTGGCCCGGCTCTCCTCAACCAGGCTCCCTCAGCTTCTCATAACACAGCGTCGGCGGGGGCAGGGGTCCCGGGGGGGGGCAAGGATGTGTCATAGGCCCAGGATGTGTCCCCCGGGGCTCCCGCTGCTTATAGCGCAAGCTCCAGAATGTCCTGGATGAGAAAGTCCTCTGAGTCCTGAATTCCATTGACATGGGCTGCCTCGCCACTAGCAGATTGGTAGAGGACCTGGTGGCTCTATAGGCTCGACCATCTCGGGAGGGAGCCGGTCCTGCCCCACACTCCATGGTGCGGACGGAGGCATGCCTTTTTTTCCTTGGTTTCCGGCACCGCCTCTTCCTCTTCCGAGGGCCTGGCCGCTTCCAGTCTAGGTCATTACTAAGGTTGGAGTCCTCCAAGGGCGGGACTACTGCCACAGACTACTTCCAGGTCCTGCTTCCTCCCTGGTCCCAGACACATGGCTCAGCTGGGCGTCCTCAAGGTCGCTCGCCATGTTGGCCCGGCTCTCCTCAACCAGGCTCCCTTAGCTTCTCATAACACAGCGTCGGCGGGGGCAGGGGTCCCGGGGGGGGCCAAGATAGCCGAGATGTTGAACTCCGCCGGCGGTGAACCAACTGGTGGCGACAGGCCCCCAAGGCCCACGGCCAACTCCTTCAAGGAAGGTAAGCAGCTGGTCTGGGGCTCACCTAGGTCGTCAAGTCCATGAGTCCGGTTCAGTTTCGTCGCGACTCCCCCGGGCGCCTCTGCGTTGTCTCCGGTGGTGGTCAGCTCGCCTCTAGCTTCGGGGGTTAGCCTCTCACGTTCCAGCTCCAGATCCCCGGTGGGAAAGTCCCACAATTGATCCCAGTCAATGTCTGGGTCGGTGGGGGGTTCTTGCTGGGGTTTATCCAAGTTGTCGGGTCTACAGTCCAGGAATGGGGCCTGTAGGGCCTGTGGGGCAACCTGTGGGGCAGGAATGCCCAGCTTCTCCAGGAGGCCACCAAATCTGCTCTCGAACTTTCCAACATGGTCCATAAGTTTATTGTACTCCTCAATCAGCTCCACAAACTCACAGGGGTCGGGCTGATCCAGAGACGGATCCTGTAGCACTTGTTGTGGTCTCAATGGAGAACTGCTCCTTTGGTCCTCCAAGGCCTTGGAGAACTGGGGTTCCCGGCCAGCTGCATACACCACCCTCGAGGGGGTCGGGGGGATCAATCTTAGCTAGCATCTCCTGCTGAATGATCTTAAAAAGTGTGCAGAGGTGGCCGTCACTGGTTGGACAACCCACCGATCTCGCTGTTCCGGTTTCCTTCCTTCCCCGGTGTAGACTCCTGGGTGGGTGACCGGCTTGTTGTCTCAGAAGGCCTCAGCGTCCTCCAGGGTAGCGCCGCTGCTTTCCCCAGCCAGATCAGGCTGTGGGTCGCCAAAGACCACCTCCTGTGACTGACGATCGACCGCAGCCTCCTCCAGGAGGGATCTGCGGGATCGGTCAGTCGCATTCAAGAAAGTTGGTAGGCTAAGCCGGAGCTCACCCGAAGGGAGCTCTACAGCTGCTGCCATCTTGCTTCATTCGAAGAATCAACAACCCACGCAAACCCCAAAGCCCGTGAAAATCTCCCATCGGATTCACTGGCTCTCCTTTCCCATGCCGGCAGTGCCAGGTGCACTATCTCTCGATGATGTCACAGCACAAGGGGGCATGGGGACACCACCACAGCAACGAAGGGAGGAGTTGAAGATAGAATTCAGTGGAGAAGCTGCCGAGCTGGATTTTTTTTTTCCTAACCACCGTGAGAGGATACATGGAGGACAATGGCCAAGCATTCTGAAATGAAGCCAGCAGGGTCAGAGCAGTGGGGCGACCCTCCAATGAGGGCGGCAAACTGGACATCCAATGCCATTCCAGACGAGACCCATGTTTGGGGTCTGTGAGATGACTGCTCGCCGCATTGGATGCCCGTTTCAAAGACCTACTTGAAGCAATGAAAGAGAAGGAGAAACTAAAAACCATCACCCAAGGCCAGAGGTCAGTGGCTGAGGACGCCGAGGAATTCCAGACGCTAGTTGATAATATCCCAGACTGGTCACAAGTAACGAAGCTGGAGAAGTTTAAAGAAGGCCTGAGGAGAAAAATCCTATCCTGGGCAGTACATCGCGATGATCCTGGGATGCTGGGCAAATTGATCCAACTAGCTGTAAGAATCGAGACTTCATTGGCCCAGGTACAGAGGCATCGCAGAAGCCAAGAACAGCATCCACGGCCAAAAGGTGAAAGCTGCAAGCCCGAGACGACTCCAACTGGAGGGAAGGCAGAGCAGAAGAGCGGAAAGGAGAAAAAAACCGGGTGCTTAGTCTGTGGGAAGCAAGGCCATCAAGCAGCAGGATGTTGGATGAGGAAGGGGGGCAAAAACCTGCAGCTGTGAGCAGAACGCGAGCCAAAGAGGAGCCGTGTCTCGAGGTGCCTGAGGGGGGGGGAGAGTGTGAATAGGGAAATGTTGATATTCCCAATGACACTGGGTTCAAGAAAATGCAGGGCCAGTAGAAAAGTATTAATTGATTGCTCTAGAAACATCATAGACCCCAAGATAGTTGAGAAGTTAGGAAGTGACAGAATACCCCTAGAAACCTCAATAGTATTCTCTCAACTAGACGGTCGGTGGCCTCAGGAGCAGTAGCCAGATACAATACTGAAAGCTTCCAATGTGAGATGGGACCCTGGAAGGTCCCGATCCAGTTCGTGATAGCCCAAATAGCTGAGCACCAGGTGATAATAGGAATACCATGGCTACAGGAACAAAACCCCAGAATCGATTGGAAAAAAAGGAAGATCAGGTTTGAGCAGGAAACGGGAGAGGCCCCAAGGAAGGAAAGGAAATCAATAGAAATAGCCTGTGTGGGGAAGGTAGGAGGCGAACTGCCTGAAGAATATGAAGATTTCACAGATGTGTTCAATGAGAAAGAGGCAGATAGTTTCCCACCAAAACGCAAAGTGGAAGTGGCCATTGAGCTGATTCCAGGATCAGAATCACCCAAACCCAAAGTATACCCCATGTCAATAGAGGAGAAGGAGGAATTGAAATGCTACATAGATAAAAACCTGGCGCGAGGTTTTATCAAACATTCTGAATCCCCCCTCGCAGCACCAGTGCTGTTTAGGAAGAAGGATGGGTCTTTGAGACTGTGTGTGGACTACAGCGAGCTGAACACAATAAGCACCGTAAACAAGGATTTGGTCACACAACTGTCAGGAGGGAAGACTTTTTCCAAATTAGATCTCATTGAGGCATATCACAAACTGAGAATTAAACCAGAAAACAGGTGGAAGACCGACTTTGGGCAGTATTCCTACCGTGTTTTGCCATTTGGTTTAAGTGGGCGCGGCGGCATATTCATGAAGCTCATAAACAAAGTGTTGCACCCCTTACTGAACAAATGAGTTTTTGTCTTTTTTGGACGATATTCTGATCATGAGTGAGGACAAGGAACACAATGTAATACTAGTGAGGCAGGTATTACAGCGGTTGAGGAAAGCCAAGTTAGCAAAATGCAAATAAACAAAGAACAAATAGATTTCTTGGGGTACCGAATATCAGCTCAGGGGATAGCCATGGACCCAGCCAAAATAGAGGATGTAGTTGTATGGGAGGCACCAATGACCCGAAGGCAACTACAATCATTTTTGAGTTTCACAAATTTCTACAGAGACTTCGTTAAGGACTTCGCCCAAATTGCGTTGCCTTTAACAGATTTGCTAAAGACCAAAGGGAGGGGGGAAACTGCCAAGGTGAAATCCCCAGGGCTAAATTGACATGGACAAAAGACTGTCGGGAAGCATTCGAGAAACTAAAAGAGAGATTCACAAAAGAACCAATATTGCAACACCCCAACCGAGCAAAGCCTTTCGTTTTGCACTGCAATGCATCAGATCATGCTTACTACGAAAGGATGCTACAAAAGGATGATAAGGGAGTTTTGAAACCCTGTGCTTTCCTCTCAAGGAAGTTTGGGGAAACGGAAAGGCCCTGGGCTGTGTGGGAGCGGGAAGCTTTATCAATTCTGAAAGCACTAGAATGCTGGCGACATTTTCTGGATGGGAGCAAAATTCCTTTTGAAGTTCGGAGTGATCATCGAAATTTACAATATTTGAAGTCACAGCAGAAATTGCCCCCCAAATAAATCCGGTGGGCCCAATATTTCAGTAGATTCAATTTCAAGATGCATTTCTTCAAAGAGAAACATAACGTCTTAGCAGATGCTCTTTTGAGATTGCCCCAGTACGAAGGGAGCACCCCAGAAAACAGAGGAAAAGTTTTTCAGACACTCATTGGGGATTAGCTGTGCAAACCAGGACACAGACAAAAGAGAGAGAAAATCTCACTGTGGTATCTGTGGAGGGGAGTTTGGGAGAATGAGTTGAAACCATCTTATGAAAATGATGAATGGTTGCAGTCAAATAAAGAGCAGTGCCAGCTCCAGGGTGACTTAACATTGGTGGGGGGGGGGGACTGTACATTCCGGAATAATTGAGAAATGAAGAGATGAAACGTTGCCATGATACTAAAAGTGCTGGACATTTTGGACTAGTAAAAACATTGAAAAAAACTGGCCACCCAGGGATGGTGGCCAGGGATGAGAAAATGTGTCAAATCATATGTAACTCAATGTAACATTTGTGCAGTGACGAAAATACCCCCGGGCAAACCCCCGCAGACTGTTACAATTGGTTGTTGACCCAGTTCACCCCTGGGAATGTGTAGCAATGGACTTCGTGGGGGAGCTGCCCACAAGCAAGGGGTTCCAATACATATGGACTGTCATGGACTTGTTTTCAAAGCAAATACATTTCATACCGCTAACAAAACTTCCCTCGGCTGAAAAACTAGCCGATTTGTATGTCAAACATATATACAAACTGCACGGATGCCCCAATTGTGAGCGACAGGAGTGTTCAATTTACAGCAAGGTTCTGGGGGGAATTTGTAAAGCTGCTGGGGGCAGAAAGGGGATTAAGTACGGCTTTTCATCCGGAGATGAATGGAGCGATGGCACGTACGCAACAAACTCTGGGACCGTTTTTATTTATTTATTTATTACTTCGATCTTGTATTCCGCTCCTCCCTACAGGCTCGGGGCGGATAACAGCAACAACAATGGGCATCATGTCACAGACATGGGGCCCTACAATAAAAAGACTAAAACACATTAAAAACACACAGTTTGACACATTTCGAGGGTGATAGCTGAGGTCTTAGGGTGTAGTCCTTCTCGGCCATTTAACTGAAAGCCAGTCCAAAAAGGGCTGTCTTGCAAGCCCTTCTAAATGGTGCCAGCTCTGAGATGGCTCGAGCACTGTCCGGCAGAGAATTCCACAGTACTGGAGCCACTGCGGAAAAGCACGCTGTCTAGTCCCAGATAGGTGGCAGGAGTGGACAGATGGTACCGTCAGAAGATTCTGTTCGTCTGACCGCAGTGATCTCGGGGTACATACGGGGTAAGGCGGTCCCTCAGGTACGCAGGCTAGGCCGTGTAAGGCCTTAAAGGTCAATACCACCACCTTGAAGGCGATTCGGTACTCAATAGGGAGCCAGTGCAGCTGCCGGAGGATGGGCGTGATATGCTCCCTTACCGACGAGCCTGTCAGCAGCGAGCGGCGGCATTCTGCACCAGCTTGAGTTTCCGAATCGTCGACAAGGGAAGGCCAACGTGAGGGCGTTACAGTAGTCCAATCTCGAGATGAGACCGCTTGGATTACCGTCGCAAGGTCGCTCCTGGACAGGTAGGGTGCCAGTCGTCTAGCCTGTCGTAGGTGGAAGAAAGGACACCCTGCTGACCGCGGAGACCTGGGACTCCATGGTCAGCAGGGAGTCCAACTGAACACCCAAGCTCTTAACTAGGGATGACGAACTAAGCTGCTCGCCATCCAGGGTAGGCAACCGGCACCCACCAGCCCAGGGCGACCTTCAGCCACAGGATCTCCGTCTTGACGGGTTCACCTTCAGCCGGCTGGCGCGCAGCCAACCAGTCACGGCTTCAAGGCATCGATGGAAACAATCGGTGCGGAGTCCGCCTGCCGTCCATTCTCAGCAGAAGCTGGGTGTCATCCGCATACTGATAACACTCCAGACCAAAGTCGCGGGCCAGCTGGGCCAGGGGGCGCATATAAACGTTGAATAATAGGGGGGGGAGGATGGCCCCTGGGGACCCACAATTGGTGGGGACCTCCGGAGACCGCCCGCCCCTCTCCACACGTTGTCCCGGCCCCGGAGAAAGGAGGCCACCCATTGAAGGGCAGTCCCCCAACCGGAAGCGGCTAAGCGGTGGGTCAACAGTGCATGATCTACAGTATCAACGCTGCTGTCAGATCTAACAAGACAAGCAGTGCTGATCCACCCTGGTCCAGCTGGCGGCGAGGTGGTCTGTAATGGCGACAAGCACGGTCTCCGTCCCATGCCCAATAATGAAGCCGGACTGGAAGGGATCAAGTCCAGCTGTGTCATCTAAGAACCGCTGCAGCTGATCCGCTGCTGCCCTCTCAATTACTTTGCCCAAAAAGGCAAGTTGGAAACTGGCCTGTAATTGGAGGATTTGGCCGAAGCGGTCTAAAGTCGGCTTCTTCAGCAGCGGTCTCACCATAGCCTCTTTCAATCCCCCCGGGAAGACTCCTTGCTCAAGGGAGCTATTTATGATCGTGCCCAAGGGGCCTCGTAGCCCCTCCCGGCAAGATCTAATAAGCCAGGAGGGGCACGGGTCGAGGGAGCAAGTAGTTGGCCTAGCTGCCGTGAGTAACTTATCGACACCTGCTGCGTCCCGCTTTTGAAAACGAGTGACGGTGGGCCCGCCAGTGGCGGCGAGTCTCGAGCTCACTAACTGTATCAACCGTGGCTGGAATGTCCGGCGGAGATTGAAATCTTGTCAGTAAAATAGTTCTGGAAAGCCTCAGCTGTTGGAGCCGATACCCTATCATTTGGGACAGTTGGGATTGTTGTCAGGGACCGAATTATCTTAAAAAGTTGAGCTGGGCGTGAACTAGCTGACTCTATCAAGGAAGCATAGTAAACTTTTTTCGCTTCCTTGATAGCTTCCTTTTGTGAGCTTATACAAACAGCCAACAATTGGGCTGATTTTATCCCATATGCAGAGGAAGCATTCAATTGAGCGGTTCACTCGGCCACAGGGCGCTCTCCATTTGAGATAGTGTATGGACAAGAAGTGGGCCCTCTTCCTCGGTTGCCCATTTGGGAAGGCAAAATACAAGAGGGGGGAGGTTGAGCTAAGCAGATCCAAGCCGCTTGGCCAAAAATAGTTGAGGTGCTAAGAAACACACAAAAGAAATGCAAGCTGTTTGCAGATAAGAGGAGGCAGGAGGGAGATTTAGTCTGACTAAGTACAAAGAATTTGAACCTGGGGTTACCCTCAAAGAAACTATCCCCATGTTTTATTGGACCATTTCGTGTGCAGAGAAAAGTGAACAAAGTGACATTTCAATTAAAACTGCCAAAAGATCTAGGGAAATACACCCTGTTTTCCACTGTAGTTCATTAAAAAATATAGAGGCACATTAGATGATGGTGATGTATAGCATTTTATGTTTTGATTTCCCCACAGGAAGAGGAAGGAGGCGCCATGTCAGAGCCTGAGCTTTGGTGCTTGAATTCCAGTACTAAATTCAAGGGCACTGACATCATCGAGAGAGTGCACCTGGCACTGCTTGCATGGGAAAGGAGAGCCAGTGAATCCGGCGGGAGATTTTCACAGGCTTTGGGGTTTGCGCAGGATGTTGATTCTTGAATGTGGAGGAAGTTATATAAAGGAGTGCCCCATCTTGTGGCTGGCACTCCTGGCTTTTGCATGTTAGTATCCTATACTAAAAAAAATCCTAGTGATATCCAGATGGTGTCAGCGGCGCCTAGTCCAATGCGGGATAAGCGCAATGGACAAAACGCCGCTGCCATCTTGGAAGAGGATCAGCGATCGGAGGCGGCCGCCATTTGGTTCTCCCTTGTTCCCTGTTGTTTCTGAGCTGTTGGAGTTCCGCCGAAAAGGACAAGAGGGGTGGGGTTCCGGGGTTATCTGTTCAAGGATTGGCTCTTCGCCAGAGGAGGGGCTCGGGAGTTTTGAGCAGGGATTTTGGAGGGGAAGGCTTCAGTACGGTTTTTACTGCCTTGGATTAAGGACTCATAAAGCATTTCCTCAATGCCCGGTGAGTGTGATTATTGGCGACCTACCAACGCTCACACAAAACCGTACTCACAACCTGAATCGCAGTCGTAGCCGATCCGACCCGCGAACCCCCTGAGATGTCTAGTGGAAGGGAAGGGGCACCTCCAGGAGCCCAGGTGGTGCCGCGCTGGCGGGGATCCGAAGAGGTGGAAGATGGGATCCTCGGTGAGGTGGCTGGAGGCCCGGAGGGAAGGCCTGTGACTGTCTCGGAGCAGAAGGGCGACCAAGGAGAGCGCGATTCCCTCCCTCCTGTGGGACGAAAAGGTGACGCGGCGGAAGAAGGGGAGCCCCAGGCCCGAGGAGGAGTCGGTCAGGGCCCAGTGGAAGG
>JARBWK010000011.1:51790961-51806462 GCA_030556195.1 Anolis apletophallus | reverse complement strand
GCCTCCTGGACCAGATCAAGACAGCGTCCCGCACAGACGAATGGCTGGTCCGGCACCGGAAGGCCTGGAAGAGAATGACGGCATCTGGAGCCAGGGAGCCAAGGTTTACGTCCCCGAGGCCCTGAGGGCACAGGTCCTAGAAATAGGGCACGACACGCTCATGGCAGGACACACGGGCTCTCAAAGACGCTGAAGCTACTCGCCCGGCAGTTCTGGTGGCCAAGGATGAGGAGGGACGCAAAACAATACATCGCCGAGTGTGACGTGTGCGCCAGGAATAAACGAAGGTGGACGCCCCACGGGCCTATTGCAGCAAGTAGCTGACCCTGCGGAACCATGGAGAGAAATAGCCATGGATTTCGTCAGGGACCTCCCGGAGAGCGGGGTTCACCGCCATCTGGACGATAGTGGACCTGTTCTCCAAGCAGGCCCACTTTGTGCCGTTGCGACGACTGCCAACGGCGCCGGAGCTGGCCAAACTCTTTATACATCATGTATTTCGCCTGCATGGTAGCCCTCGTCGGGTCATAAGTGACCGCGGGCCGCAGTTCGCTGCTAAATTTTTGAAGGCGTTCCTGGCCGCCCTGGGGACCTTGGGTGTTGAGTACGGCATTCCATCCCCGAGACAGACGGAGCGACCGAAGAGTTCAGCGGACGCTCCAGCAATACTTGAGGTGCTTCTCTTACGTATCAGCAGGACCAGTGGGCCAACCTGTTGGATGTGGCAGAATACTGCTATAACAACACCGACCACGCGCGTCCACGGGGTGTCTCCGTTCCGGGCCGTGGGCGGTCGGGACTTCCTGCCCTTCCCAGCTATTGATACTTCTGCACCTCCGCCTTGCACCCCCGAGTCCTGGGGCGCGCGGGTTGCCGCAGCCTGGCCAGAGATCCAAAGGACGCTGAGGAAGGCCAGAGAAGACTACAAAACTCATGCAGATAAAAAGAGAGGGCCACAGCCAACCTATGTGGCAGGAGACATGGTATATCTCTCCACTAAGCACCTGCGATCGACCCAGCCCTCCCGCAAGTTTGCGGACAAGTTTGTTGGCCCTCTACGGGTGACTGAAGTGGTCAACCCGGTCACCCTTAGGCTAGACCTTCCCCACACGTGGCGCAAGGTGCACCCGGTGTTCCACGTTAGCCTGCTTAAAAGGCAGTAACCCACCGCAGTGGTCTCCACAGGGGAGCCCCAGTCCCGATCATGATCGGGGAACATACCCACTTTGAGCTTAAGGATATTTTAGACTCTAAAAGGCTTAGGGGCAGACTTCAATACTTTGTGCAGTGGCTTTCCAAAGACTTGCAGCCGGAGTGGGTGTTAGCAGAACATGTCAAGGCCCCCAGATTAGTCAAAAGGCTTCATAGGGCCTTCCCGGACAAGCCAGGGCCCTGAAAATACTTTTGCTTCTCTTCCCCCAGGTCGGTGGACTCCTTCGGAGGGGGGGCGCTATGTCAGCGGCGCCTAGTCCAATGCGGGATAGCGCAATGGACAAAGACGCGGCTGCCATCTTGGAAGAGGATCGAGCGATCGGAGGCGCGGCCGCCATTTTGGTTCTCCTTGTTCCCTGTTGTTTCTGAGCTGTTGGAGTTCCCGCCGAAAAAGGACAAGAGGGGTGGGGTTCCGGGGTTATCTGTTCAAGGATTGGCTCTTCGCAAGAGGGGAGGGGCTCGGGGAGTTTTGAGCAGGGATTTTGGAGGGAAGGCTTCAGTACGGTTTTTACTGCCTTGGATTAAGGACTCATAAAGCATTTCCTCAATACCCGAGTGAGTGTGATTATTGAGCGGCCTACCAACGCTCACAGATGGTGTTCTGTGTCTTCATTTGGAAAGGAAACGTTGTCCTATCTTCAAGAAGGGCCCATTCCACCCCTTGCTCTGACCTTCCATCTACTAAAGAGACAGCTAACCTGTCACTGAGACATGCCCATTTTATAGATTTTTGTCTTGACCTTTGACTAGCACAATAAACGTATTGAAGTTAATCTGAGATGAACAGGGAGGCGGTGGGCCTCTTGCACCACTACAAGGCTGAAAATTAAGCTTGGTCTGATGCTAAGTTCTTACCTCATATTCCTGCTTGAAACCATAGCCTTCCGCAGTTTTCATCTGGTTGATGTGCTGGAGGAGGTCGGCCACTCGGACAGCAGGGTGGAGCTGCCCAGTGTGGTAGGGAGAGCCTTTGCGCCTTCGAGGGGAGCTTCCTAACAAGCTGCTTGACTCATTGACGACACTATTATGCTGCGCACCTGGGAATGGCAGGATAACATGTGATAGAAAGAAGGCATGAAGGACATCTGGACTGGTAATCGATAAAAATAATGCATTGCAAATGTTAGAGAAAACAACTTGGATGGGATCTAAACACTTTTCCCGTATTCAGTTCCTGAAAGGTCGTGACTATCAACCTTGAGTTTCCAATGATCAGATTCTAAGGAGAGGCCAGTCAAACCAAGCTCACCAGCATAAGTTATGGAAAAACTTGGCTTAGACAATGGGTCTAAGTAAAAAAGATCCCTCACAATAGGATTCCCATTTACCTCGTGCCCATACCCTGAGGTCTCAGAAGAAATGACTGGTTCTTTATCTGAGCCTCACACCTCCGTGCCAGATCAGCAATTCAAGACATGAACCAAGATACAAATAGAAAAAGAGGAGGTGAAGAAAACTGGTTCATTGTGAGTGAAAACAAGAGGTTGCAGTTTGTGGCGTAGCCTGGTCAGGGCAAAGCATAAATTGATTTCCATGGCTAAGGTGATCTCAGAGATCACTGACATTCTGTGTTTGGACCATATGTGATAAATACGATGAATGGATTGGATGAAATTGTATGGTTGATATATAACTGAGACTTATATAAGGCTGAAGACAACATCCTAAGAAAATTGGAACCTAGGAAAATGGCATTATGGAGAAACAAAAGGAGGTGAATATTTCATGAACTACTGGCATGACCAGAAACAGTGATTAAGTCTGCAGTTGAAAACATGTTTACATAGTCAAAGATAGTGGTTCCCTATGTTAAACCAACATCTGTCCAGAACTGATGGAATCAGTATGTTTTAGCTGCAAACAACCTGTCAGTCACTTACAACTTTTTCGGAACAACAACAGCAAAAAAATGTTATATAAGAGACCTTTTTACTATCCAAAAGTGTGGCAGAGTCTGGTCATCCAGGATGGAGACAGATGGTGTATTGGCAGAATGGCAGTTTTGCAGGGAATGTAATCTGGCCCATGTGTGGTTCTCTTCTCCAGGAGACAGAAGGAGGGATGGTCATGTATGAATGTGGAGTGAATGAATGTTTGTGTGTGAATGCTGAGTAAAATGCAATATCCCACCCTGGACATTCCACAGATAAAAACAGAACACTTAAAAACATCATTAAAACATGCAACAACAATAATTAAAACAAGAGCAGCAGCAATATAATGGCCCAGTGGATGTATAGGCGAGCCTACTCACGAGGCCTGCCTAAACAAGTGTGTTTTGCAGGCCCGTCTAAGCAGAGTAGATGGTCCCAGGAACTCTACCCGGCCGGGAGGCGTTCAGGGCGTGATAGCTATCACAGAGAACGCCCTCCGGCCGAAGTAGATGGCTCATTTACATCTGCCCCGGAGGCGTTAGACGGGGCCTGCAAAACACACTTGTTTAGGCAGGCCAAAACGGTGAGTAGGCCCCGTGGTCTATACATCCACTGGGCCATTATATTGCTGCTGCTCTTGTTTTAATTATTGTTGTTGCATGTTTTAATGATGTTTTTAAGTGTTCTGTTTTTAACCCTCTGGCGCTGTGCCATTGGTTCTTGTGAGCCGCCGCGAGCCCCTGGGAGTCGGCGGTGTAGAAGTCCCAAGAAATAAAAATAAATAAAATAAATAAAATAAATATATAAACTAAATTTTCCTAGTTTCCAACAGACTTCACAACCTCTGAGGATGCCTGTCATAGATGCAGTGAAACATCAGGAGAGAATGCTTCTAGAACATGGCCATATAGCCTGAAAAACCTACAACAATCCAACCATATATGCTAGATGGAAATCATTTTAGGTGATTAACTGAAATTGAACCTAACAACCCCCTTTGTCTAAAGCCCATCTACACTGCTGTATAACATAATGCAGAGTGAAACTGCATTTATACGGCAAGCTAGATGGGGCCTAAGTCTGGGGACTCTGCCATGGAGTTCTGTGAAATGAAAAGAGAGATAAGGAGCTACATCCTGAAACTTAACTCACTAAGAACAGGTTCTCTGTTGGAGCCTAATCAGCAGAACACCAGCAAGGAGGTGGGGCAAGAAAATGGGACCGCCGTTGGCCACTTCCTTTTTCTGCCAATGCAACATTTTAGATAAGTTAATGTTACTAATCTATACACATAATAAAAGTGAAATTATGTGTGTTTGTGGATGTAGAGGCAGGAGCTTGTGCACTTACACAGACAAGCTCCTGCCTCTACAAACAGCTATAGCTCCTACTTCTCAGGAGATACCAAAGGCTCTCCCTCCAATGACATTGCAGGTTATAGTGAGCACCATGTACATGTACAAGGGCCCTGCCAATATCATCCACAAGCACAATACTGCCCACCATCCAAGTGAAGGCTTTCATACAGGGAGAATTCTGTCCCAGATTTTCTGTTTCCTCCTCCACAGACATCTCAATGTTTCTTACTCTCTCAATTGGTATGGAATTTGCCCACTGCCTCTCCCTTAATGCTTTCCTATTATTTTCTATGGCACAAAGCATAGGTGGCAATTCTGGAAATGGTACATTTGGGACTCTGTTTCATGAAACTGTGTGAAGTTTTAAGAAACAGAGTCCCAAATATACCATTTCCCACTTTGCAGTTGAGTATTCCTGCAAGCATCCAATCTCCAGTCACTGTCAATAGGGCAAAGGCTGCAACTTTTTAATGCAGCAGTTGGAGGAAAGGTAGAAACTTTTGTGCAGGGGAATAACATTAACCAAAGTTGTGAACTAGTGTCTGGTCAGAACAAATCCTTGCTGGATTAGAATTTACGTTGTTGTTGTTATTTATACCACGCTTTATATCTCCCAAAGGAGAGTCAAAGCAGCTTAACATAAAAGCATCAGCATACAATTTAAATTATTATTTTACTGACACAAAAACACAGCACGACACAGCAAATGAGATATATATGCTGGATTTCGTATCACAAAATCACAAATCGAACACTTCCCAAGCGTTTGGGATTGTATGATGTATTTTTGAATGCTAGACTCATGCAAGGCTCATGGAACCAAGTAGGTTCCTGAATGCTCTGAGGGATGTGGAGCCTGTCAGCGCCTCACTCGAGATGCAAGTGGACACATGGAACATCAAATTGTCCAATGCACTCGATGGGATCACCCCTAGACGACCTCTCCGCCCTTGCCGAAACCGATCGCACTGGTTTACTGGGGAACTTCGATCGAGGAAGCAAGAGAAGAGACGGCTAGAGAGCGTGTGGAGGAGACTCCGTGATGGGGATTCAAGATCAGCTTATAAGCAATTTATGGATGCTTATGAGTGTGCTATCAAGGAGGAGAAAAATTATATTACGCAACCATGATAGCGTCTGCAAGCTCACGCCCAGCACAATTATTTAAAATAATTCAGACGTTGACGATGGTCCCTACCATCCCAAAAAACCTTACTGCCGAGGTTTTTCAGAGCTATTTTGCGGACAAGATCTTGACTCTCCGCTGGGACCTTCCAGTCACAATTGATACAGTGAGCGAACTTGAGACTCCGTGGTCCCACCTTCAACCGATTCCAACCGCTGGATGCAGAGGCTGTCGATAGGATTGTAACTGCATCTAGACCGACCACATGCTCCCTCGATCCGTGCCCCTCCTGGCTAGTTAAATCTTGCCTAGAGGGGCTATGTGACCCACTGTTGAATATAATAAACGGCTCCCTTGAGCAAGGAGTCTTTCCAGAGGGTTTGAAAGAGACAGTGGTCTCTCCATTGCTGAAAAAACCAGGGTTAGATCCTTCGGTTCCCTCCAGTTACTGCCCAGTTTCAAATCTATCGTTTTTGGGCAAGGTGATTGAGAAGGCAGCAATGGAGCAGTTGCAGACCTTCCTAAATGACACAGCCGGACTAGATCCCTTCCAGTCCGGCTTCCGTATGGGGCATGGGACCGAGACAGTTTTGGTTTCCATCACAGATCAGCTGCGTTGCAGCTTGACCAAGGCGGATCGGCACTGCTTGTGTTATTGGATCTCACAGCAGCGTTTGATACAGTCGATTATGATCTTTTGATGCACCGCCTTGCCGTGGTTGGAGTGAGGGGGACAGTCTTAAATTGGCTGTCCTCTTTCCTCCACAATTGGAAACAGCAAGTGCTTTGGGGGGAGGGTTGGCCTCCGGGGGGTTCCCTCTATCTTGTGGGGTCCCACAGGGAGCCATACTCTCCCCCTTGTTATTTAACATCTATATGCAACCACTCGCTCAACTGGTACGTAGCTTTGGGCTTGAGTGTCACCAGTACACTGATGACACTCAGCTCATTCTGAGGATGGAGGGCCAACCGGACTCCGTACCCAATAATTTCCATCTCTGCCTTGAAGCCGTCACTGGATGGTTGCGTGCCAGCAGGTTGAAGGTGAATCCAGCGAAGACGAAGATCCTGTGGCTGGGCCGTCCGGGCGATAGGGACATCCAACTACCGACCCTGGATGGCGAGGCATTATGCCCGTCATCATCAGTAAAAAGCCTGGGAGTCCTTTTGGACCCTCTGCTGTCAATGGAAGCCCAGGTCTCCAATGTCAGCAGAATTGTGTTTTACCATCTACGACAGGCGAGGCTTCTGGCTCCCTATCTGTCCCGGAACAACCTGGCCACGGTAATCCAAGCCACGGTCATCTCAAGACTTGACTACTGTAACGCTCTTTACATTGGCCTGCCCTTGACTCTGATCTAGTGCAGAATGCCGCGGCCTGACTTCTTGCAGGGTTGCCTGTGAGTTGTCGCATAGCACCAATACTCTGGTATCTGCACTGGTTACCAATGGAATTCCAGATCACTTTCAAGGTGTTAGTTCTTACTTTTAAGGCCTTGCATGGTCTGGGGCCAGTGTACTTAAGGGATCGCCTAATCCCATATAATCCCCCCGAGATCGTTGCAGTCAGAGGATCAGAACCTCTTAGATGTCCCCAGTTTAAGATCTTTTCGCTTGACGACAACTAGGCGAAGGGCTTTTTCAATCATTGGCCCAGTGCTGTGGAATGCCTTGCCATCTGAGACTCGTGCTCTGCATAACCTGAACACCTTTCGCAGAGCATGCAAGACTCATCTTTTCAGGCAGGCTTTTGATTAATGTCGGGAATTTTTAAACTCTTCTTTTATCTGATAATGTTTTATTCTGTCTTGTTATGTGAACCGCCCCTAGCCTCCAGGAGTGGCAGTCAAAAATCTAAATAAATAAATAAATAAATGATGCAGCCAGATCCAAGTCAGGTGGCCTTTTGCAGTTGACAGGTCGTGCTTTTGTCAATGTTTATTGTTTTCCAATGCTGGCTGAGATCTTTTGGCACAGTACCCAGCGTGCCAATTACAACTGTGACCACCTGTATTGGTTTATGCCAGAGCTTTTGCAGTTTTGAGGTCTTGATAACGGTTGAGTTTTTCCTGTTGTTTTTCATCAATTTGACTGTCACCTGGTAGTAGTATTATTATTATTCTATTTTATTAATGTTATTGATATTATTATTACATTTATATTTATTTATACTCTGTTTTATCTTCTCCCGGAGGAGACTCAAAGCAGTTTAACATAAAAACATTAGCATACCATTTTAAATATACAAATATGCAAACTTCAAAACAGGATTAAATATAAACAGTATTTTTAAATTTCTCAGTAAAAAATCATTGAAACATATTCGAAGTGAAAAACCACAGACTGTACCTCTGTGGCTGTACTTGTGTGTATCCATGAAGGACAAGCCCAGCCGTTCATCTTCTTGAAGGGTACTCTGATCTGTAAAGCTCCTCTCGTTCACACTCATCATGTGTGTCTTCTCATTGTGGTAGTTGATTGTAGCTTTGGCCATGTTGACTGGTTTCCTAGTGCAAAATTACACACAACAGGAATGTGTTACAGCAAGTCATCTGCTTTGGGGCATCCCTGCAAGCACATTTTGGAATAACAAAAAGATAGGAGAAAGAAAAGAAATAAAGAAAAAAACCCTCAAGGGGCATATTTAGTAAAAGTTCCCCTTTTCTCCTGGCATGAATGTGTATATTACAGTAAGATAGAAGTGAAACAGACTTTTTTGCTGCTCTATTTCAAAAATCAGAGTGTCCCTTTGTAGACCTTTCAGCGTATTCATAATACAAATGCTTTCTTCATTAGATGCCATGGGGACTTTGAGCTATCCACACAGAGAATATGGCTAACCACTAGGCCTGGTTGATCCAAAAAACATTTGTTTCTAAACTCGGGGGAGCTGCTTCCGTTTCAAAATAGATAGGCTTCCGTAATTTTCAGGGTCTATTTCTAAATAGAAATGTTAATAATTACGAAATTCGTAATGACTTTGTTAATGGCGCCGGCGCATGCGCCGTACGTAAGAAACCTAAAAGCAGTGTCAGTAAGAAAGAAAAAGCACTGGTCAAACACCAGTTTGGAGGGGGATCTCCTTTCCTCTGCATTAGGTTTAATGCTGGTTTGTTTATTTTTTGGAGAGGCGCCTGCCAAGGGAACTTGGCAGCCTCTGAGGTTAGTTCCTTGGAGCGGAGAGAGGGAGGGGAGGAAGGAAAGGAATGAAGCCAAGCCGAGGGTCTCGTCGCCCCTTGCCTGCCTTCTTTGGCGCAGTGACTATTGTTGGCCAAAGCAGTTCATAAATATACACATGCATATATAAACAAATGCATTTGTCTCCACTGGTTTATGTAATTCGCATTGAGGTTTGGCCATCACGTCTCTCCCTTCCTCACCTAGCGCCTGGCTTCTCCCTCCAGTTCCTTGCGGTTCCTGCTGACTCACAAGGAAACATCCGGCTTTATTTTAATCCCATTGGATTGTTCAACACTGCCATATATCCCAGTTCAAAGCAGATATTGTGGGATTTTCTGCCTTGATATTCTGATGGTCCTTCCACACAGCCCTATATCCTAGAATATCCAAGGCAGGAAATCCCACAATATCTGCTTTGAACTGGGTTATCTGAGTACACACTGCCATATATCCCAGTTCAAAGCAGATATTATGGGATTTCCTGCCTTGGATATTCTGGTGGTCCTTCCACACAGACCTCTATCCCAGAATATTAAGGCAGGAAATCCCACAATATCTGCTTTGAACAGGGTTATCTGAGTCCACACTGCCATATATCCCAGTTCAAAGCAGATATTGTGGGATTTCCTGCCTTGGATATTCTGGGATAGAGGGCTGTGTGGAAGAGCCACAGAGGGAAAGGAGATGTCTGGGAGAAAGTGACTGTATATAATAATGACTGCAATCAATAATTGACTAAATGACTAAATGATTAGTCATTTATTGATTGCATTCATAATTATATACAGTCACTTTCTCCCAGACATTTCCTTTTCCTCCCGTTTGTTTTGGTTTACTCATGAGTAGACAGCCGTTGGAGCTTTGCGATTGGTTTCCGTGTTATATATTTGTGTATATATTTATATTGTAATCATAAAATTATGTGAATCTATGTCTATCATTACATAAGTAGGAACATAACAGACACTACATCACACTTTATTAGTCATTTATTGATTGCATTCATAATTATATACAGTCACTTTCTCCCAGACATTTCCTTTTCCTTCCGTTTGTTTTGGTTTACTCACAAGTAGACGGCCAACCCAGCAGTTTTTTGTGTGGAAGAGCCCCCAGATAACCTGGTTCAAAGGAGATATTGTGGGATTTTCTGCTTTGGGTATTCTGGGATATAAGGCTGTGTGGAAGAGCCCCCAGATAACCCAGTTCAAAGCAAGTCCCCTTTCCACATATAGTCACAAAACCCATGAGGAGGAAATCTCCATCAGATCTCAGCCCCTGGGCTTGCAAAGCGCGTTAGCTTTAACGAGGAAGAGGATGCCTCCTGCAGTGGGCCAAGGAAGGGAAATCCCTCTATGGAGATGGCATTTCTTTACGAAAAAATGGCGGCAGTGGGGTCGAATTAGGTAATCTACTTCCGGGTTGCTTACAGTGGGTCGATAATGGGTCGATAATTTTAAAATGAAATAATAACGGTTTTCAAAGGATAACGACCAGAGATAACCAGGCCTAGTAGATATGCCTCAAGCCAGTTCATGCTACTTACTACAATATCCACATATGTTAAGCATGCTCAGTCAAGAGACACTTCCCCATGGAAGATAGCATAGAACAGCCTCAACCAACCCAGTGCTTTTCTTGTGTTTTCAACTACCAATTCCAGCAGCCTCACTGTCAGGGATGACTGGTTCAATACCAGAGATAACTGTAATTGTAATTTAAAATAATACCTGGAGTGCAATACCTGGAGGCAATACCTGGAGTGCATTATTTAGGAAAGGCTGCTTAGAAACATCTTGAATAGGACAGAACAGATAATTTTTATTTCAGTCAATGCCCAGCATTAAAAAAAAAGTAGAACGTGAATAAAACATACATTTAGGCACTAAAATGCCATTTTTAAATGGTGAGTTTTTTAAAAAAAAAACAGTGCTAGGATATCATTGTATTGGGGAAAGCTGCATTAGAATGTGTAACATTCCACTTCATCCCATTTATTAAATACTGCTGAGCCATCCACTTAAGAAACGGCAACCTACTGTGTTCACCCCATGACATATGCTTCAAGTGTAGGGTAGAGATATCTTGGTGTTTTAAAAGGGTTGCAAAGGGTTATCTTTTCAAACACTTTCTAAGATGGTGGGCAAGTAACTTTTTAGCAAGTTATCCGGATAGAGATGGGCAAAAGGGCCAATTCTGTCATGGGATGGTATTCGTCACTCTCAGATTTAAAATGATACGGTTACACAATTTGTGGAAGGAGCCGAAATTCCCCTTTGAGAAAATCTGCCATTACCTTTTGCTCACAGAGGAGGGAAGATCGGCAGTATCTTTCTGTCTCACACACTTTCTGGGAGCCTGCCTGCCTTTTTTCCTTTCTTCTGTGTGTTGTGTGTGCTATTGTCTATGTTCTGGTTCTATTTATATTGTAAAGATGTTTATTGAAGTGGCCGAGTTCCCAGGCTAAAAACATTTGCAGAAAATGCTTTAAGAAAACTGATTTCTGTGTTGCTTGGTCCATAGCCTCTTGTTTTTAAAAATGCCTTTGTCTGTTTGAGTCATACTCTGCTTTTTCTCTTACATATTCCGAACAGCTTCTGTATGGCCATGCACTATTCTCATAATCCTGACAAAAATGCTCTAAGTATGTTCAAAGGCCAAAGAAAAACCACACATTTGTCGCTCCACGGTCTCCTTTTGGAACACCTGGGGCGAGGGGGAGGGGAAATCAGAGACACTGTGATGCAGTGGTCCCTCTCAGGTGGGTTCCAGGTAGTGGTGCTTGGGGATAAATAGCTGCTCCTCCAAAAATGAGCTGCTAAGTGGTGCCCCACAAAGTGCCACTCCACCCCTAATGCTTTTTAATATGTACATGAAAGTGCTGGGAGAGATCATCCATAGGCATGGGGCAGGGTGTGCTGATGTATTTTATTTATTTATTTATTTATTTATTTCATGTAGTTTTACCAGTTTCAATGGTGAATTTTAACCTCCACTGTATACCTTGTTTTTGTTTTGTGTATTTTGATACATATTTGATGGGGGTATGTTTTAACACGTGTATTTTACAGTGTGTTTTAAAATGATTGTGTGATTGTTTGTGTTTTAGTAATGCTGTAACCCACCACAAGCCGTGAGGAGAAGTGTGCAAGAAAGAAAACTATTATTATTAAATAAGTTTAAACATCTGAAGATCTACTGCATTTACCTTGACTGTCAGCTCAGTAGCAACATTCTTGTTGGAGTTCATTTCTCCAGGAGGTAAGAGAAGGACTTCCATCTTATCCTTTCATGGCCGCAGTGAGCCTTTCAAGCTTGGATTAAGATCCAAGATAGAAAAGAATAACTGACTGGCAGCAGGTCTCCAAGGTTTGTTTCTTAAGGCCATTTTAGGAATAGTCCCTGATGGTGGAAACTCGAGTTGTGTGGACTGTGGATGTAGCTGGATGCTCTAAAAGGGATTTTAATTCCTGATCCCCTCTAGCTGTAAGCCTTTCCCACCTTTTGTTCTGATGTCTCTACATTTGTTTGAAGCAGCATTTCCTTCTATAACCATTAAAAAGGGTACTTTTAACATTGATGTAACAAGGAAAAGAACCCACTGGGAGTAGGGAGCAGTGGAGCGAGCATGAGTGAATGAGAATTACTTACGGGTAACAGGAAGAGTAGTTCCTCCTGGCAAGCATGCAAACAAAAAGAAAACATTGCATAAGCAGACTTTGGGAAAATAATGAAGGAGTCGACAAAGAATCCGAATCTTTAAGATGATAACAAAACAGAGTTAGACCATTCCTGTCAAGGGAAGGAAAGGAAGCCGAAGTACTTCTCATTACAAGCCAAGGAAGCAACTGGCTTGTAATGAGAAGTTTTTCTATCTGCTCAATGCTTGAAGATCATTAGAAGAATGGGAAAATACATTGTGGATTTGCTAATAACGGATAAAATAACTGTACTCTTAAGAAAATTATTAGAAAGATAACCTAAGAAACATCTTAAACATAATAGAATTTTACGAACATCATCAAGAAGAACTGGCCTTGGTTGCCTTAGACGCAGAAAAGACCTTCAACAATTTAAGTTGGGATTTTTTAAAGGCAATTTTGAGAGAACTTGACATAGGTTTTCAATTTGCACATGCTATCGACATTATTCACAGAACGCAAAAAGCGACATTATGGACAGTCCTCAAATGGCAGTCCTCAAAACTGAGAGTATAGCCTTTCTGATGGTGTACCGAGCGCCTAGCACACCAGCAGAGAGTCTATCCCTGCTGCTCGAGACTGTGTCGGAGTGGCCATTGAGGTTTGTCCAGGCTTGTTGTCCTGGGGGACTTCAATGTCCATGCCGACACAGCCTCCTTATCATCTGCAGCAGAGGACCTTGTGTCTACCATGGCAACACTTGGACTCTCTCTTTGTGATTCGAGACCCACCCATCAGGCCGGCCATACCCTGGATTTGGTCTTCAGCGCGGGTGTCCAAGTGACCCTAACCTCCATTCTGGAGGTGTCATGGTCAGATCACTGTGCTTTGAGAATCCGGGTTGAGCTGGCTCCCCCGCCCTGCAAGGGCACCGAACAGATTTGGGTTCACCCAAAGAGACTTATGGAACCAGCCAGGTTCCTGAATGCTCTGAGGGATCTGGAGTTTGTCAGCGTCTCTGTCGATGAGCAAGTTAACATCTGGAATACTAAACTGTCCAATGCTCTCGAAGAGATTGCCCCTAGACGCCCTCTCTGACCCCGCCATAATCGATCCCCTTGGTTTACTGAGAAGCTCCGATCGATGAAGCGGGTGAAGAGACTGCTAGAGAGCAAGTGGAGGAAGCTCCGTGACGGAGGTACGAAATCAGCTTATAAGCTTTTTATGGATGCTTACGAGCGTGCTATCAAGGAAGCAAAAAATTTATATTATTTCATTTCATTTCATTTCATTTATTGGGATTTCTGCACCGCCGACTCCCAGGGGCTCGCGGCGGCTCACAAAAGCCAATGGCACAGCGCCAGAGGGTTAAAAACATAAAACACGTAAAAACACAATTAAAAACAATGCAATACAGCTAAAACAATAGAGCAGCAGCAGATATAACAGCCCAGTGAGTATACACACGGGCCTACTCACCGAAGGCCTGCCTAAACAAATAAGTTTTGCAGGCCCGTCTAAACGGGAGTAAGTCCCTCAGGGCTCTGGCTTCGGCCGGGAGGGCGTTCCATAGCGTGGGAGCTATCACAGAGAACGCCCTCCGGCGGGTAGATGTTAAATGGGCCAACTTTACAGATGGTATTACCAGGAGGTTGGCCTCCTCGGACCGTAGTGATCTCGATGGGCAATATGGAGTGAGACGGTCCCTCAGGTACGCTGCCCCCGGCCGTGAATGGCCTTGAAGGTAAGAACCAGCACTTTGAAGGCGACCCGGTGCTCGATAGGCAGCCAGTGCAGATCCTGCAAGATTGGTGTTATGCGGCAACCTGCTGGAGCCCCAGACAGGAGCCGGGCGGCAGTGTTCTGCACCAGCTTGAGCTTCCGGATCGACGACACAGGCAGGCCAACGTAAAGCGCGTTACAGTAATCTAGCCTTGAGATGACCGTGGCTTGGATCACCGTGGCTAGGTCGCTCCGGGAGAGGTAGGGGGCCAGCCTCCTAGCCTGGCGGAGGTGGAAGAAAGCAGCCTTGCTAGCCATGGAGACCTGGGCCTCCATGGTCAGCTGGGAGTCCAGGTGGACACCCAGACTCTTCACTGACGGCGCTAGGTGCAGCGCCGCACCGTCCAGGGTCGGAAGCCGGGCACCCACCGCGCCCGGGCGGCCCAGCCACAAGATCTCCGTCTTCGGAGCGTCCGCCAGCTCACGCCCGGCACAATTATTTAAAGTAATTTATTTATTATTTATTTATTTATTTCAGGATTTTACCCTGCTCTTCTCAACCCCCGAGGGGGGACTCAGAGCGGCTTACAGTACGGCACAATTCGATGCCCACATCACAACAGCATAAAACCCCAAAACCCCACAACAATTAAAATACATTAAGATACATTAAAATACAGTTTCAACAGCATCATACACAGTCATTCCAAGTTAAAACAATATTCAATCCATAAAAACATTGACCCTCTTCATCCATTCCATTAAAATCCCCATCTAACATGCTGCCTAGTGCTGGTGTGCAAATGCCTGGTCCCAAAGCCAGGATTTTACCTTTTTCCTGAATGCCAGGAGGGATGAGGTGGACCGTACTTCAATAGGGAGCGCATTCAACAGGCGGGGAGCCACCACAGAGAAGGCCCTGTCCCTTGTCCCCACTAGCCTCATTTGAGAAGTCGGCGGGAGCGAGAGCAGGGCCTCCCCGGATGATCTTAGATTGTGAGGTGGGACGTAGCAGCTGATGCGTTCGGACAAGTAGGCTGGGCCAGAACCGTATAGAGCTTTAAAGGTCAAAACCAGCACTTTGAATTGAGCTCAGAATTGGACAGGCAGCCAGTGGAGCTGGCACAACAAGGGGGTGGTGTGCTCCCTGTATGTAGCTCCCGTTAGTAATCTGGCTGCCGCCCGCTGGACTAATTGCAGTTTCCGAACTGTCTTCAAAGGCAGCCCCACGTAGAGTGTGTTGCAGTAATCTATTCGGGATGTGACCAGAGCGTGGACGACCGTAGCCAGATCAGACTTCCCAAGGTACGGGCGCAGCTGGCGCACGAATCTCAACTGTGCAAAAGCTCCCCTGGCCACCGCCGAGACCTGGGGTTAGATCCTTGATG
>JARBWK010000011.1:51646955-51777011 GCA_030556195.1 Anolis apletophallus | reverse complement strand
GTGGACCTTCCAATGTTAATGACAACAAACAGAACATTTAACATTTAAAAATATCAGCACTTAATGAGCTTATCTGTTGCTTTTAGGCACAGATAAAAATTTGCATGAATGGAATGCTTTTTGCCTGCCTATAGCCTCTCCAAACTGACTCTCCAGCCTTAATTTTAAACCCTTGAACGATTTGGAAAACACACACACACACACACACACACAGAGCCACAAAAGCACAGAGATGCAGGATCTTATCTTAGCTTCCCAGCCTGGGGTAATTTGAGAAGGCACACACACACAGCCTCCCCAAGCCCTTTTTGCTCCCCCTGCCTCTTGCTAGCCTCTAGACAAAAAGTTTCTTCCCTTAAGGCAGATCTATTTTCCTCGTGAACCCCTTAGTTTTCCAATATAATAACAGACAAAAACATTAAACAGACAGAGACAATAAATGAACACACGAACAGCAATAAAAAAACATAGAAGGAAACACACACACACAAGGTTGCATATTAATAACAAAGGGGGGAAATGTAACGGAACATTTTCTCTCTGTTCAAACAGTGAGCCCAAAAAAACGGTCCTTCCTTATCAAGGAAACAAAGGAATGCATGGAAGGAATGTGCTTCCTGCCTTCTGGCTCTCCAGAGCAGCCTTTTAGCGCAGAGAGAGATGTCACTTTTCGGATCCTCTTCTACCCATTTCTCTTCTTTCCCTTCCTTCTCTGTTCTATATGACCTCTACCTGTCTTCTTGTCTTCTTTCCTTTCTACGTTCCACTCTCCTACGTTACCCTTCTTTCTCAAACCTTTCCTCGTTCCTTCCCTCCTTTTCTCTTCCTTCTTTTCTCCTTCCTTTCTTCCCTTCATTCCTCCTCTCTATCCTTTTGCCTTCCTTCCTTCTTCTCTTTCTTCTTACTTTCTCCTCTTTCCTTCCTTCATTTTCCTTTCCTTCTTCTCTCCCGTCTTTCCTTCCTCCTGTACTCCTTTCTCAAACCTTATCTTCACTTCCTCATTCCTTTATCAAGGAGACAAAAACGCTGGCTTTTCTGCTCCTTTTTCCCTTCAATACACTTACAGTACACTTTTTTTCTTTCTTCAATGCCTCCTTCTTCCTAAGCCTTATCTTGACATCCTGCAGGAGTGTAAACAGACACTCTACACAGCTTTTTCTCTCTTGTGTTCACACACAGAGAAGACTAAAAATCTCCCCCCTTTGAAAGCCTGGAACTTTCTTACTACTTAAGCGCAGAAGAGGGGGGGGGGTGCTTCCCCCCTTCCCTTCCAAACTTTCTGACTTTTCCTAAGTTTTTCTGTTCCGTGCTGAGAAGCCTCTACTCACTGCTGTAGTAAGGCATCCAGCCAAAAGAGGAATAGCTACGTCCTCTTTTCTTCCTTTACCTTTTCTCCCTTACAACAGAGAAATGCATATAGCTTCCTCACCCCAATTATACTTAAACACAGTGAGTTACCTGTCTCTTCTGTGTCTGCCCCCCCTCCCCCCTTATCCAAAGAGAGGAGTCAATGCTCTGTGGGGCTCCTTTTTTCTAATATACTTAAATGAAGAGGGATGTATTGTCTCCTTCTTCTCCCTGGCTTATGCCAAACCTTATCTTGAGAATGCCGCAGCTCCTCTTTACCAATATCCTTAGTCCTGCCAAGAAGCCTCTATTCACTGCTGAAAGGCTTCTAGCAAACAGGGAGTTGGCCTAACTCCCCTTCTCCCTTTTCATGGAAGGCTTTCCTTATTTTTTTCCTCGAGTAACCCGTTTAGATTGTGACCCTCCCTGCAATCTCAGCTGAGCTAGACCAGGCCCCTCACAATCTATCCTTTAATGCAGTGAATTCCTGGGTTCCCGGTTTACCTGCAAAACGTTTGCTAAACTTCCTTACTTAAAATTCCCATCAGTTTCATACTTACCTACTCCTGAAGCCTGGATCCTTCTTCCTTTGAAGCTTTTTGATCGTCGCCTTTCCTCCCTTCAGGCAGGAAAAAGTAGCAGGAAGCACCTCAAATTTGGCGCCTGGTGCTCCTGCTTTTTCGTCCGTATTTTCTGGCCTATGGCCACCTCAGTACCCCAACATTTTCCCCTCTATAGAGGGACTCAGACCGCCTTACAGCAATAATTCAATGCTATACAAATTAAAACCTGTTATAACAACATTATTAAAAACTTAAACACCAAATTACATACATACAAATACAATTGCCATTTAAAACAATTCAATTCAATCTAAAACGTGGTCACTCAATGCATACTATAATCAATCACAGCCTAATCTGGGAAAGCTTCGTTCCACATCCAAGTCTTCACTTGCCTCCTGAAGGACAGCAAGGAGGGGGCAGATCTAACATCCCTTGGGAGAGAGTTCCACAGCCGAGGGACCACTACAGAGAAGGCCCTGTCCCTCGTCCCCACCAGCCGCGCTTGCAAAGAAGGTGGGACCGAGAGCACGGCCTCTCCGGAGGATATTAATGTCCTTGATGGTTCATAGGGGAAAATCCGTTCAGACAGGTAAACAGGGCTGGAACCGTATAGGGTTTTGTAGGTTAAAACCAGCACTTTGAATTGTGCTCAGAAGCTAATTGGCAGCCAGCGGAGCTGGCGCAACAAGGGGGTTGTATGCTCCCTGTACCCCGCTCCTGTTAGTAATCTGGCTGCCGAGCGTTGGACTAATTACAACTTCCAAGCAGTCTTCAGAGGCAACCCCATGTAGAGAGCATTACAGTAGTCTATTCGAGATGTAACCAGAGCATGGACTACCGTGGCCAAGTCAGACTTCCCAATAGGGTTGCCATTTTTTGATATAAGTAATAAGGGACATTTACGGGATTTTTCACAAAAATAAGGGACACTTCATTAAAAACTTGAAACTCAAACATTAGGTAGAAATAGTTTTATTAACAGAATAAGGTAATGATTGAAACTCACAAAAGAAACTAACTTATACCCTCGTAACAGTACATGGTATCTTTCTGCATGCTTTGTCATGCAGAAAAAACATTATCAGAACTACCTTATTTTCTAAACCTGTATTTAGTACTTGACTTTGCTGACTTTAAAAGTGCACTGTCTAAACATTACAATAAAATAAATTTTATAAGACAGTACATCTTCATGATTATTATGTCAATAGTTAATGGTATAGCACAGTGCTGTCCAACTTCTGGCGGGTCCAGGGCCGGATAAGAGGTCACTGATGACCTGCGGGGCCACTCGGCCCCGCCCCCAGGCCCTGCCCCCAGGCCCCGCCCCCAGGCCCCGCCCCCAGCCCAGGCCCCGCCCCCTCCTAAAGCCGCCGAAAAGGAGGAGTAGGCGGTGCCAAGAGCAGCGTCACAGGCCTGGCGTGGGCGCTGCTCTTGGCACCGCCTACTCCTCCTTTTCGGCCCCCCTCCCTTCCTAGGCCGGGGCCGCCGAAAAGGAGGGAGGCGGCGCCAAGAGCAGCGCCGTCACGCCAGGCCTGTGACGCGCTGCTCTAGCGCCGCCTTCTGCCCTTTCGGCGGCTCCCCTGCCCTAGGAAGGGAGGGGGTGCCGGGCAGAAGGCGGCGCCAACGGCAGCGCGTCACAGGCCTGGCGTGACGCGCTGCCCCTGGCATCGCCTACTCCTCCTTTCGGTGCCCCCCCTCCCTTCCCTAGGCCGGGGAGCCGAAAGGAGGAGGCGGTGCCAAGAGCAGCGCGTCACGCCAGGCCTGTGACGCGCTGCTCTTGGCGCCGCCTTCTGCCTGCCCGGCGGCTCCCCGCCCTAGGTAGGGGGGGGCGCAAAAGGAGGAGCTAGCTCTCTTCCTCCTCCCTGCCACGCCTCCCTCTCCCCGGCTGCCATTTTTTTAAAAAAATCGATTTTTTTAAAATAAAAAAATTAAAAATGGTGGCTGAGGGCATAGGTGGGGCCGTGTCCAACAGAGGCTACGGGGCCGGATCCGGCCCCGGGGCCGCCAGTTGGACAGCCCTGGTATAGCATAGAATGGGATACACAGCATTGTATAGTATTGGGATGCACAGCTAGGCCTATTTTAAGAGTAACTCTCAAGCACCCAGAAACTATCTTTATCCAACATGATCCAACATTCCCTTGGGTAACGGTTAATTAGTCTACTGTACTTTGAAAAAGTCCTGTATCACCCCTTCCTTCCAACGGGGATGCAGGCTGCCCTGCGAGTTGGAATCCCTGGGCAGGCATTGCTGTGGAAACCGCAGCACGCAGCTTCCTCTGGTCAACCCCGCCCAGTCCTGTCCTGCTAGTCAAAAATAAGGGACAGGGTCTGAAAATAAGAGACACAAATTTTAGGGCCAAAATAAGGGACATCCCTTAGAATAAGGGACATATGGCAACCCTACTTCCCAAGGTACGGGCAAAGCTGGCGCACAGGCTTTAACTGTGCAAAAGCTATCCCGGCCACTGCTGAGACCTGGAGTTTCCCAGGGAGCGTCTACCTCCCCCAGGTCCCATTATGTGGAAGAAAAGGGTAGAAAAGGGGAAAAAAGGTTGGGAAGGACTAGTAGACACATAAGGGCTACTGGGAGCCTGCTGAGACTCCTGGGATGGGGCGTATGTACACAAGGGCTCACAGGTAGAGAGGAGACCCCAGGGTGGTCTCCATGCCTGCGGAGAAGGGGCAGACAAATAGTGAGGGATCCTGGACGAGAGAGCGAGCAAGATAGGGCTATGGGATACATTGTTTATTCAGCGGGGTAAGAAGCGGAGTGGGATTATGGGGTTGGTTAGTTGATGGGGGAGAGAGAGACTGGACATGAATGGCAAAAGAAAAAGGAAACAAAATGGGGCTTGGGAGCATGTTGGGCCTCCCAGAGCAGCTGGAAGGTGGCGATGGGGTTTGGGGTCTTTATGAAAGACTATCTGGTGGGTGATGGTTTGTATATGTGTTTTAGTAGAATCTAGCCTCTGCATCAAGGGAGCAGAAAAGGGCGAGTCAGAGATAATGCAGAGAGGCAGAAGAGATCCATTTTGTATTTGAGAAATAAGGGCCAGGTTATAAAATATAGTGTTTCCTTGCCTTTCCCCCCTTTGCTAACCTTTAGCCTAGATAAATGTTTCTGTAATGGAGTCCTTTTGTTTGTGAGTCCTTGATTGCGGGTAGGAAACAATGAGCTCTTGGCTCAGGCCGAGCAAAGGTCAAATCCCTTTGGTGACATGCTTTCTAGTAAATGTGTTACCTTCTGCTATAAATATATAAAACTAGCTGAACCCGGCACGCGTTGCTGTGCCCTATTTAGGAGATGTGAGGGTGTTTGGTTATGTTGTAGCAGCAAATCCGGAGTCCCAAAACTCCCAGGTGATACCTTTTGACTCTCAGGCGGCGCAAACGTGCGAGCGCAGGTACGAGAAAACGCAACAATTGTTACTGCGGTTCAATGAAGCCAAAGTTTATTTGCACAACATCAGCTGACGGGATCTGCCCACAGAACTCGCTGCTTCAGGGCAAGAGCCCCGTGCAATCTCCGACTATCCCTTATATACACACTATGACGGCAGATCCCTTGTCCCTCCTTTCTTCATCATCATCATTGGTTCACAGCATCAACTCATTTTTATTATCCAATTAAACATAACATTATTTAGCATCACATTCTATTTCACTCCTATTTGCTAAAACAGCACTGCGCAGTATTAATTCTTCATTTCTCACAGTATGTTATCTGCCTTATGGGCACTATGTTCTCAATCTGCAACATTTCTATTCCGCCCCTCTATGCCAGCAAGGAGGGACGGTCTCATTTGCCCATGCGCGGTTTTTACCAATCAGCAACAATGTAAACAGACACACGCTGGGTGCTAGCTAAACCAATCATGGTCATTGTTATCAGGAAAGGCACATGGTGTACTCTAACAAATCACAGCTTGTGCCTAACCTACCAATCAGAGTGCATTATTCACGTCTTGGCTGCCAGCATGATTTCTGGCACGGAAGCCTCGCTATACTAAGGCCTTTGCTTGTGCATCACTCTCCTCTGACTGTACTTCTGCTAAAAGCATCAATTCTGCTTTATTCCTCTTTTTTCTTGCAAATGATTCTGGCCAAGAGGTCATTTACACAGCTTGCTTTACCACTCAAGGTGCAGCCCAATTCACTTGCCAATCTCGTTTTGACTCCTGGTTTCACACTTTTGACTGCTTTCACTGATCTCCTCACTGCAAAGGCACAATATCTCAAAATTAACGGTAAACAGCATAACATGATTGTTACAGAACAGAAAATCACAAGGATTAGCATTACTATAGACTTTAACCATCCCAGATTGGGCAGCCAGCCAGTGAGAAAGCTCCAGATGTCTCCTGGAGCTTCATAAGTCTTCTGCACCTCACTCGCAACTTGTTGAATCTTGACCATGTCAAGTTCAATGTCTCCTGTCATGTTAATATAATGGCAGCACGTGGTATTGAGCCATACACAGAGGCCACCTTGCTTAGATAACAGATAATCCAGGGCAATTTTCTGCTGAATTACCATCCCAGCTAGGGGTATCATTAGCTAGCATTTCCAATCCATAAGATATCACACGTAGCTGCTTTATATTCCATGCCACACCCACCATTGGTGTGCTGACCGCCAACGCCCTTTGAATCTCAGTGAGATATGTCCGGTCTGAATCATACCCATACTTTCGTATCGACTCAATTGATCTCTTTTGAACATGCAAATGTAAATTGGAAACTGGGGTCACTCTGGGGTGCATTCTCAGACCTCCTGGTCCTAGAGTTCCAATGGTACAGATTCCACTCCAAGCGGTGGGTAGGACTTGCCCTGCCCATCCCCCACAAATCCATAAGACCCCTGCCGGCAAACCCTCCGCCCGATTCCCAGTGCGGCTGGCCGGTAGGTTCTGTACCAGGTTAACAATAGCATCTTTCTGATGATTTCCATACAATATGTGAGTGCAATTTGAATACTCCCATCCCCAGGTCCAAATTCCTTTCTTCTTCTGGCCACAGCGTGGCCGGTATCTGTCATGTATCGTGATGGTGTGATTGCATGCGGGGTAGGATCCCAACTCAACTCTGTTAAAGAGCTCATATCTACCCTCCTTCTGGTCTCCTGTAGCATATATAGTACCATCGTTCTTCCATTCGAAGCACAGCGGCGCTTCTAGTACGGGAGAACGGTGTGAAATCACAAACTGAGCCTTGTCTGCATTTCGTTCTATGTGTGCTTGTTTACATTTGATTTCATTCCACCCCTGCAGCGTTAACAGAGCTGTGGGGACTATAGGCCAGCCCTGACTATGACTTGACGGGCCATGGCTGCACACCCAACAATCATTTAGGCTAAGTTCATGTGTCATGTTGGTAACTAATTTATGAAACAGGTTTTGATCCCAACCCCCATGTGTCCCGGTAATGTACAGTGTCCAAATCAGAGCCATATACCCAAACACCGTTCTTACTCCCACGGATGGTTTCTTTTTGTAACTGTGTCCCATTAAAATTCCAAACCACCACCTCAGGGAGAGAGACTTTGGCTCTTTCCATTCACCTCTCGTTGGACCACTATCACTTGGCTGAAGAACGTTGGTTTCCGCCGACCCTTCTGTGGTCTGATCACCCCCTAAACAGGGTGCTGATGTTTTTTGTAAATCCTTAGTCTTAACTGATCTTCTGGGTCCACGGAAGACTCCCAAACAGCCAGAGCTTTCTTCACACGCGTGTAGTGAATCCATGGGCGTATACCCTCGACCTTCACGGCTGTAGGGGTGGCCAGCAAGACGGTATACGGTTTTCTCCATCGGGCCTGCAAGGGTTGAACGTTCCAGTCCTTCACCAACACGTCTTCTCCTGGGGAAAACAAGTGGAGAGAGGTGGTAGGGAATGGTGGATACAAATCTGCTGTATATTGACTCAGTTTCTCTAGCTGTCTTCCTAGCATCTGTACTTGCTACAAGGTCTGTTGATTTCCCAACACATGACTATCTGAAGATAGTCCAGATATAGTCTTTAAGTTTAGTGGAGGCCTTCCATACAGTCTTTCAAAAGGTGACAGCCCTGTCTTCTTGTGTGGCGTGCACCTGACTCTCAGCAAAGCCATGGGCAATGCCAGCCTCCAGTTTAACTTAGTCTCTTGACAAATCTTTGCCAAACAGTTTTTCAATGTCCTGTTCAATCTTTCCGCCTTGGCAGAAGATTGAGGGCGATAAGAGCAATGAAGACGCCACGTGATACCTAGCAACTTGCTCAGTCCTTGTACCACGTGGTGTACGTAAGCTGGGCCGTTATCAGATCCTATCTGTAAAGGCATTCCGAATCTGGGAATAATGTCCTTCAAAAGAGCCTTCACCACTTCTATTGCTTTTTCTGTCTTTGTAGCATAAGCTTCAACCCATCCTGAAAACGTGTCAACGAACACCAGCAAATATCTAAAGCCTCCACTTCGTGGCATCTCGGTAAAATCTGTCACAAGGGCTTCAAACGGCCAACTCCCTTGATATTGAATCCCAGGCGCTTTCAAGGGTCCTTCTCTGGGATTATTCTTCGCGCATGCCCAGCACCTTTGCGCAGCTGCAGCAGTTAAGCTGTGCAAGCTATTAATGTACATCTGCCTCTCCAACAGAGCTGCCAGGGCACTTTTACCTAGATGGGTGGTCTCATGAAAGTGCTGAACTATGTGCCACGCCTTTTCCTTAGGGATAAATGCGCGGTGGTCTGGCATTTCTATGAAGCTTTCTTCCCACTTCCCCCCCTCGCCCAAGGCCCAGTCCTCCTCCTCTCTCGTGTAATGACACCTTTCCACTTTTGGACCTGGGTCTGTGAGATTTAACATTACGGAAGCGGGTTTCTGTACTGCTATCTCTCGGGCTGTCAAATCTGCTAACCTATTCCCTTGAACTACCGGGTCGTTTCCTCTCTGATGTGCTTTACAATGCATAACTGCAACCTTCCTAGGCAACCAAACAGCATCCAACAGAGCCAACATGTACGCTGATGACACCCAGCTCATTCTGAGGATGGGGGGCAGGTCGGAGTCCGTCCCTGATAATTTCCAGCATTGCCTCGAAGCCGTTACTGGATGGCTGCGAGCCAGTAGGTTGAGGGTGAATCCGGCGAAGACGGAGATCTTGTGGCTGGGCCGCCCGGGCGGGGTGGATGTCCGGCTTCCGACCCTGGACGGGGCGGCGCTGCACCCAGCGCCGTCGGTGAAGAGCCTGGGTGTCCATCTGGACTCCCAGCTGTCCATGGAGGCTCAGGTCTCCATGGTCAGCAAGGCCGCCTTCTTCCATCTCCGCCAGGCGAGGAGGCTGGCCCCCTACCTCTCCCGAAGCGACCTGGCCACGGTGATCCAAGCCACGGTCATCTCGAGGCTAGATTACTGTAACGCGCTCTACGTTGGCCTTCCTATGTCGACGATCCGGAAGCTCAGGCTGGTGCAGAACGCTGCCGCCCGGCTCCTGTCTGGGGTTCCAGCAGGGTGCCGCATAACACCAATCTTGCAGGATCTGCACTGGCTGCCTATTGAGCACCGGATCGCCTTCAAAGTGTTGGTTCTTACCTTTAAGGCCTTATACGGCCTGGGGCCAGCGTATCTGAAGTACCGCCTCATCCCTTATTGCCCTTTGAGACCACTCCGATCCGAAGATGCCAACCTTTTGGTAATACCAACAATAAAGTCGGCGCATCTGACAGCAACTCGCCGGAGGGCGTTCTCGGTCATAGCTCCTACGCTATGGAACGCCCTGCCGGCCGGCACCAGGGCCTTGAGGGACTTACTCCAATTTAGATGGGCCTGCAAAACCCACCTATTTAGGCAGGCCTTCAGTGAGTAAGCCCTCTGACATGCTGTTCGTCCGTTGGATGTGATGCTGCCTCACTACCTGTTTTATGCTGTATTTTAATGTATTTTAATGCTATTGCTCTGTTTTAATTGTTATGTTTGATATTGATGTTTTAACCCTGCTGTAAGCCGCCGCGAGCCCCCGGGAGTCGGCGGCCTAAAAGCCGCAATAATAAATAAAATAAATAAACATCTCATTTGCATACTTGACAGCCTTTCCAGCTGACGTCAAAAAGCCTCTTTCCCTGTACAATGCTCCGTGAGCATGTAACGTTAGAAACGCAAAACGAGAATCCGTGTAGATATTAACCCTTTGCTCTCTAGCAAGTTGCAGAGCTCTGGTGAGTGCAATCAGCTCCGCTAGCTGCGCAGAAGTCCCCGGAGGAAGGGGTCTCGCTTCCAATACCCCTTCTTCCCACGTTACGACCGCATAGCCCGTGTGCCTCACCCCTTCTTGCACGTAACTACTTCCGTCCGTGTAAAGGGTTAAATCTACCTTCTCCCAGGGAATGTCTCGCAAATCTGGCCTGCTAGAATAAACCAAGTCCATTGTCTGGATGCAATCATGGTCTGAGGGCTCTGAATGGCTGGGCAGCAATGTAGCTGGATTTAACATGGGGCACATCTCAAGCGAAACGAGCGGATTATCACACAGAACCCCCTCATACTTTGTCAGTCTCTCATTTGTCAGCCAGCGAGGGCCCTTTGTATCTAACAATGCTTTTACGTGATGGGGAACTCGTACGACGAGTGGTCTACCTAGTGTAAGCTTAGTGGCTTCTCGAATTAGGTCCACTGAAGCTGCAATGGCCTTCAAACAGGGGGTAAACCCCTGGCTACTGTGTCTAACTGCTTGGACAGGTAAGCTACAGGTCGCTGCCATGTACCTAGCGCCTGTGTCAACACACCCACAGCTGTACCTTCCCGCTCTGCGGCGAAGAGGTAGAACTGCTTATCCAGGTCTGGCAGGCCCAATGCTGGAGGGGAAATGACAGCTTGGTTCAGTGATCTGAAAGCTTGCTCACATTCCTCCGTCCACACGAATGGGTCTTGGTTACTTCCTTTCGTTGCTTGGTAAAGCGGCTTTGCTATTACAGCATAGCTGGGGATCCAGTGTCGCACATATGAGGTGGTTCCGAGGAACTCTCTCGTCTGTCTCCTGTCTTTAGGTGTTGGAATGGCACAGATAACTTCCTTTCTTTCCACTTCTAGCACTTTACTCCCCTGGGATAGTCCAAACCCCAGGTACTTGACTTTCCTTTGACATAACTGTGCTTTCTTTCTTGACACTTTGTATCCCTTCTCTTCCAAGACCTTTAACATCTCTAGCGTGTAATGCCTACATCCTTCTTCGGTCCTAGTTGCTATCAACAAATCGTCTACGTACTGAAGCCAGGCTCCTTCTGATTCTGGAATTTCAAAATCTGACAGATCTTTGGCTAAAGCTTGGCCAAAGATGGTCGGTGACGAATGATAACCTTGAGGAAGACGTGCCCAAGTAACCTGAGAACGTTGTCCTCCCTTTGGGGTCTCCCATTGAAATGCAAAAATGGGCTGTGACACAGGGGCCAATCTGATACAGAAGAATGCATCCCGAAGATCTAGAACTGAAAACCAGACTGCTGTATTTGGAATCAAACTCATCATAATGTAAGGATTTGGGACCACAGGCGTTAATGGGACTGTGGCTTGATTGACAGCTCTCAAATCTTGGACTACTCTGTACCCGCCCCCTGCCTTGCGGACAGGGAGGAGGGGCGAGTTCCATGGTGAATTACAATATGTGATGATCCCATGACGCAGCAGTCTATGTAACTGTTCTTGAATTCCTTCCACCGCTTCTCTACTAATAGCATATTGGGCCTTTCTCACGGGAAGGCACCCTGTTCTTATCTGGATCACGACTGGTGTAACATATTTGGCCATTCCCGGATCGTTATCTTCTGCCCAAACCCTGGGTGTTCTTTCCCAGCACCATTGTATCTCTTTCTTCTTGACCTCTCTCACTCTGAACAAACGATATTCCTCCTGGCCTGGGACAGTTAGTTCCAGCTGGCCAGTCTCCAAGAACTCCAACCTTGCTCTTATCTTGGCTAGCATGTCTCTTCCTAACAATGGTATCGGGCACTCTGGGATATACAGTAACTGATGTATAACTTCTCTTCCTGCAATGTTGCATCTTCTCTTCTGTAACAATGGGCACTTCTGTGGCCTGCCAGATACACCAATGACCTTGATCTGTTGATTGCTAAGGGGTGCTATTTTCTTGTTAACTACTGACTTGTCCGCTCCTGTATCTACTAGGAACTTTATGCGCTGACCCTCTACTTCTACGGCAATCAAAGGCTCTTCTGGGTTCAGCAACAGAAAAGCTTGGCCAACCCTTCAGAATTCATCTTCTTCCTCTCCTTCCTCTTCTATGGCCGCAGCCACAACAGCTCTCTCCTCATAAGGTCTATATCTTCCTCGTCCTCTTCCTCTTCCTGACCCTCTGGACTGTGCTCCTCTTCCCCTCACACTTGCATCACTTTCTTCTGATATTTCTTCCACACATTCTCTTTTCCAGTGCCCTTCTTTTTTACAACGGGCGCACTGATTTCATCCCAACTTACTCTGTCCTCCATTTCCTCTTTCTGAGCCTCTCCCACGACTATGTCCTCTTCCTCTTCCTTGCCTCTCATCCATTAGGCCTAACAAAATTTTATATCCTTCTCTTTTCTTCTTATCTTTCCTTTCTTCCTCCACTTGCTCCCGTGCAATAAACACTTGATCAGCTAAAGCTAAAAGTTCATTCAAAGTCTTTCCTAGAAATCCTGGCTGTTTTTGAATCTTCTTTCTGATATCTGGGGATGATTGGGAAATGAAGGATTGCGTTAGGGCAATCCTCCCGTCATTTTGCTCTAGGTTGTAGGGGCTGTACTTTCTGTACGCTTCTTCTAATCTTTCCAAAAACGCAGCAGGCGTTTCAACCTTGTCTTGTTGGACCCCCTGTATCTTTTGGATACTGGAGGGCCTAGGTGGTCCTTTCCTTATTGCTTTTAATAGTATCTGTTGGAACTCTCTGATTCTGTCTCGGTGGGCCTCGGCGTTGGGGTCCCACCCCGGATCTACTTCTAGGGGGAATCTTGCATTTCCATAGGTGACTGCGTCAATCTCTCCATGCCCCTCTTGTGACAACCATCTAGCCTGGTTGATAATACTCCTTCTCTCTGCTGCTGTAAACAAGGCGTTTAAGAGCTGTTTACAGTCCCACCATGTCGGGTCATGTGTTGCAATTATTCCCTCCAACAGATCCGCCATCGCTTTCGGCTGTTCCGAATAAGGAGGCGTGGCATTCCGCCAATTAAAAACATCACTTGAAGAAAAGGGAACTATCTGATAAGCTTGCACTACCCTATTGTTCACATCCAGAAGTGGCACCTGACGGATTGGCATCTCCAAGGCCCCCCTTGCTTCCGCTTATAATCTTGCTTCCTCCTGGGTCATGCTCCTAGTCCGTCTTGGTGAAACATCCCGTGGCCTTCGGTAATCTTTTCTTCTGAGGTCCGGAGACTGCACTATCGGCCTCACGGCCTCAGGAAGAGCGGCTTCTCCTGGCTTTCGGGGAATGCGCTATCACTCCCCTAGTAGCGGCAGGATACTCTTCTTCCTCTCCCTCTCTGTCCGGAGAATGCTCTATCATTCTCTCAGCATCTAGGGACTGCCATCTCGCTCTCCTTTCAATCTCTCTTGCTTCCTCCAAGGGGTAGTATGTTTCTGCTATCTGGGGGCCCTGATATGCGGGTGGACTCCCGTAGACTGGCTTATGCACTGGATGGGACATAGGGTAGGCCGCTATGGCTTGTGGAAGCATTAACGGAGCCGTTGCGGTCTGTGACGTGGCCATGATTGATGGGAACATCACGTGGGGGTCCGCGGCTGGCAGGCTCCCTATTTCGGGTTGGGGCACTCTCGGGGGATTCATTGGGAAAGTCGCGGTTGGAACAGGATGGACCGCCTCAGCTTGTGTCACAGCCGGGGACGCCATCTGTGCGGCTGGGCCTGTCCCAAGGGTGGGGGCTGCGTCTTGGGCTTGGGTTGGGACGTTTAAATTCGCACCGAGTGGAGGCGCATTGGCTTCCCCCGCCCCTGCGGCGGCATTTTCTCTCTGCCTTGGTCTTCTCCTTAACGGTGGCAATTCCTCCGGCTCTGCTTGCAAAACCGGAGTGTTTTTCCCTGCCTTTCGGTTAACAAAACATCCTTCTCTGGCTTGCCCCTTTGGGCCTGCCCACCAAACTCCCTCGGCAACCATTCTCTCCCATGTCGCGGAGTAAATCCATTGATCAGTTGGATGTACCTCGTAACAATAAGATTCTAGTTGCCTACATTTTCTCAAATCCCACGTTCCCGTTTTTGGCCAGCTAATCTCAGGGACAGCCGGCCACACCTCTGTGCACAGGTTTTTGAGCCTGTAATCTTTCAAGCCTTGCGGTTCTCCCTCCACTGCTAGCTGGCAGAACCTATCCCAGTTGTCTAATACACATTTCAGAGGTGTCTCCTTTTTCTCTTTGGATCCCACTCCACCCATCTTCCACTGGCCAAGAACACTTCAGTGCTTGCCCCCCTTCCCAATGGGTGTATGTTCCCTACGTGTTAGTGTTTAGAGCTCTATACTTGCCGATTCCTGCAGACCCCGGGACCACTTCCCGCATCCTCACTCGATTGTCGTCGGATTGCTCACTAGATGCACGGTCTGCCGGCACCCCCGACTGTTCCTTGCGCGCTTTCGATTGCCGGATTGCTCTCTAGATGCAGTTTCACCAAACTGCACCCCTGGTCTTCCCTCTGGCTTGGGTTCACTGGCAGTAAATGGTAATTGCGGTCCCTCGGGTCAGTAAGCGGTGGTCTGGGGCGAATCAGGCGGCCGGTCGTTTGGTGGTTGGGGGCCCCCTGTTCTTAGCCCTCCTGAGTCTCCCCAGCTCCCCACTCACGAGCGAGGTCCGTCCAGCCAACAGGATTGCGTTCTCAACGTCACAGACTCGTCTAGTTCACCTTTTTTGGATCACGTCGGGGTCACCAAGATGTAGCAGCAAATCCGGAGTCCCAAAACTCCCAGGTGATACCTTTTGACTCTCAGGCGGCGCAAACGTGCGAGCGCAGGTACGAGAAAACGCAACAATTGTTACTGCGGTTCAATGAAGCCAAAGTTTATTTGCACAACATCAGCTGACGGGATCTGCCCACAGAACTCGCTGCTTCAGGGCAAGAGCCCCGTACAATCTCCGACTATCCCTTATATACACACTATGGCGGCAGATCCCTTGTCCCTCCTTTCTTCATCATCATCATTGGTTCACAGCATCAACTCATTTTTATTATCCAATTAAACATAACATTATTTAGCATCACACTCTATTTGCACTCCTGTTTGCTAAACAGCACTGCGCAGTATTAATTCTTCATTCTCACGGTACGTTATCTGCCTTATGGGCACTATGTTCTCAATCTGCAACATTTCTATTCCGCCCCTATATGCCAGCAAGGAGGGACGGTCTCATTTGCCCATGCACGGTTTTTACCAATCAGCAACAATGTAAACAGACACACGCTGGGTGCTAGCTAAACCAATCATGGTCATTGTTATCAGGAAAGGCACATGGTGTACTCTAACAAATCACAGCTTGTGCCTAACGTACCAATCAGAGTGCATTATTCTCGTCTTGGCTGCCAGCATGATTTCTGGCACGCTACCTCGCTATACTAAGGCCTTTGCTTGTGCATCACTCTCCTCTGACTGTACTTCTGCTAAAAGCACCAATTCCGCTTTAATGTAAGTCAGTGTTTCTCAACCTTTTTTGAGCTGCGGCACACTTTTAACATTAAAAAAATCCGGGGGCACACCACCAACCAAAATGACACAAAATGACACTCTCACACAGTAAAGAACGGCTGGGAGATGGTGACCTGCTGGGAGCGCCGAAGCCAGGGGAGGGAGGAGCCAGGCCGTGCCATGCCCCGCCCCTCCCCGGCCTCAGTTCTCCCACAGCCGCCAGCCTTGAGGGGGCAGTGCCAAGCCAGCATTGTGCTGGCTCTGCCACTGCTGGCTTGGCACTGCCCCCTCAAGGCTGGCGAAGCTGTGAGAGCGCTGAAGCCGGGGGGAGGGGAAGCCATGCCCCGCCCCCTACCCCAGCTTCAGCTCTCCCACAGAGGAGGAGCATGAGCGGTGGATGGGCTTCAGTGGGCGGGGCTCGTCCTCCGTGCGGCTTCAGAGAGCGAGGGGCGAGAGTCATGGTGGGAGTCATGGCGGATTGGAGGCTGGCTGGGGAAACGGCCGAAGGAGGCGGTGCCCCGGCCCCTTCTTTTTCTTTGCCGCCGCCCGGCCCTTCCTCCTCCTCCCCCAAGCAGCAGGAGTTCAGCAGGAGGAGGGGGGAAGGAAGGGGGGCAGAGAGCTTTTCTCGCGGCACATCTGATGATCGCTCACGGCACACTAGTGTGCCACGGCACACAGGTTGAGGAAGACTGATGTAAGTGTTGGAAATGTTGTGACAATGTGTTTTGTGTGTGTATGTATGTGTATGTGTGTATGTATGTGTATGTATGTTTGTGTGTCTGTGTGTGTGTGTGTATGTGTGTGTGTATGTGTATGTATGTGTGTGTGTTTGTATGTATGTGTTGTGTGTGTGTATGTATTTGTTTGTGTATGTGTATGTATGTGTGTGTGTCTGTTTGTGTGTGTATGTATGTGTATGCATGTGTGTGTGTCTGTTTATGTATATGTGTTTGTGTGTGTATGTGTGTGTGTCTGTGTATGTGTATGTATATGTGTTTGTGTATGTATGTGTATGTATGTGTGTGTGTATGTGTATGTATGTGTGTGTGTCTGTTTGTGTGTGTGTGTGTATGTGTATGCATGTGTGTGTGTGTGTATGTATATGTGTGTGTGTATGTGTGTGTATGTGTGTGTGTCTGTGTATGTATATGTGTTTGTGTATTTATGTGTATGTATTTGTGTGTGTATGTGTATGTATATGTGTGTGTCTGTATGTGTCTGTGTCTGTGTCTTTTATTTATTTATTTATTTAGTTAGTTACTTACTTATTTAGTATATTTATATACCTCCTTTCACACCCCCGGAGGATTCAAGGCGGTTTACAACACATTAATGGCAAGAATTCAGTCCCACAACCAGCAATAGCAGAGAAAATCAATACAAACACACTAGGTAAGGACTAATCAATACATAAAACAATCATCATTGTTTTATGTATTGATTAGTCCTTACCTAGTGTGTTTGTAAGAATTCAGTCCCAACATACATATGGTAAAACAAATCATAATAACTAAATACAGTGTTCCCTCACTAGTTCGCGGTTCACTTACTGCGGACTCGCTGTTTTGCAGATTTCAAAATATATTAATTTAAAATAAATATCATGGTATTTTTGCTGGTTTATGGGGTTTGCCGCCGCCGCTTTCCCTCCTCAGTCCTCCCTCCCTCCAGCCTCGAAGGGCCTTTCCTTCCTTTCCTTCACTTTATTTTAAGTTTATAAAGACTTAAAATAGTGTATAACTGCTATAATAATGTATAAATATTAAAATAGAGTATCCCTACATTGCGGTTTTTTACTTATTGCGGGGGAGGGGGGGTCCTGGGACATAACCCCAGCAATAAGTGAGGGAACACTGTACTGACATATAATCATCATCATCATCATCATCATCATCATCTTTATTTATACCCCGCCACCATCTCCCCAAAGGGGACTCGGGGCGGCTAATAAGAGGCCAAGCCCAAAATTACAACAAAATACAAGTACAGCAGAATAAAATACAAAAAGCAACAATACCATCAAAATAAATACATAACATCTGTATACCTTTATAAAACGGAATGTTTGTATGTGTGTATGTGTGTGTGTATGTGTGTATGTGTGTATGTGTGTATGCGGAGGGCGGGAGGGCAGAAGCCACTTTCACAGGCCAGGGCGGATATGGGGCAGCCACTTTCACAGGCCAGAGCGGATATGGGGCAGCCACTTTCACAGGCCAGGGCGGATATGGGGCAGCCACTTTCACAGGCCAGGGCGGATATGGGGCAGCCACTTTCACAGGCCAGGGCGGATATGGGGCAGCCACTTTCACAGGCCAGGGCGGATATGTGGCAGCCACTTTCACAGGCCAGGGCGGATATGGGGCAGCCACTTTCACAGGCCAGGGCGGATATGGGGCAGCCACTTTCACAGGCCAGGGTGGATATGGGGCAGCCACTTTCACAGGCCAGGCCGGAAATGGGGCAGCCACTTTCACAGGCCAGGGCGGATATGGGGCAGCCACTTTCACAGGCCAGGGCGGATATGGGGCAGCCACTTTCACAGGCCAGGGCGGATATGGGGCAGCCACTTTCACAGGCCAGGCCGGAAATGGGGCAGCCACTTTCACAGGCCAGGGCGGATATGGGGCAGCCACTTTCACAGGCCAGGCCGGAAATGGGGCAGCCACTTTCACAGGCCAGGGCGGATATGGGGCAGCCACTTTCACAGGCCAGGGCGGATATGGGGCAGCCACTTTCACAGGCCAGGGCGGATATGGGGCAGCCACTTTCACAGGCCAGGCCGGAAATGGGGCAGCCACTTTCACAGGCCAGGCCGGATATGGGGCAGCCACTTTCACAGGCCAGGGCGGATATGGGGCAGCCACTTTCACAGGCCAGGGCGGATATGGGGCAGCCATTTTCACAGGCCAGGGCGGATATGTGGCAGCCACTTTCACAGGCCAGGGCGGATATGTGGCAGCCACTTTCACAGGCCAGGGCGGATATGGGGCAGCCACTTTCACAGGCCAGGGCGGATATGGGGCAGCCACTTTCACAGGCCAGGGCGGATATGGGGCAGCCACTTTCACAGGCCAGGGCGGATATGGGGCAGCCACTTTCACAGGCCAGGGCGGATATGGGGCAGCCACTTTCACAGGCCAGGCCGGAAATGGGGCAGCCACTTTCACAGGCCAGGCCGGATATGGGGCAGCCACTTTCACAGGCCAGGGCGGATATGGGGCAGCCACTTTCACAGGCCAGGGCGGATATGGGGCAGCCACTTTCACAGGCCAGGGCGGATATGGGGCAGCCACTTTCACAGGCCAGGGCAGATATGGGGCAGCCACTTTCACAGGCCAGGGCGGATATGGGGCAGCCACTTTCACAGGCCAGGCCGGAAATGGGGCAGCCACTTTCACAGGCCAGGGCGGATATGGGGCAGCCACTTTCACAGGCCAGGGCGGATATGGGGCAGCCACTTTCACAGGCCAGGGCGGATATGGGGCAGCCACTTTCACAGGCCAGGGCGGATATGGGGCAGCCACTTTCACAGGCCAGGGCGGATATGTGGCAGCCACTTTCACAGGCCAGGGCGAATATGGGGCAGCCACTTTCACAGGCCAGGGCGGATATGGGGCAGCCACTTTCACAGGCCAGGGCGGATATGGGGCAGCCACTTTCACAGGCCACAGCGACCAGCGCGGGTGATGGACCTGCACCAAACTTGGTACACAGAGCCCCCCTAACCCCCTTTACATCCTGGCGCAGGTCGGGGGGACATGACCCACGGATTATGGGATTTGTAGTACTTTCCAACACTTTGGTTCCCACAGACCATTGAGGCCACCAAAAAGGACCAATACAGACCACACTCAGCACACAGCCCCCATGACCCACTCTACATCCTGGTGCAGTTCGGAGGAGGGTGGACCATGGATGATGGGACTTGAAGTGCCTCTACTCACTTCCCAAGTCCGCTGCAACTCTCATCCAATCACTGATCGAGACTAAACTTGGCACACATAACCCCCATGACTGCCTTCACGTCCTGGTGAGGTTTGGGGAGGACTGACAATGGATGATGGGATTTGTAGTACTTTTACACCCCTCTGTTCCCACAGACCACTGTGGCCCCCAACAAACACTGATAAAGACCACACTTGGCACACAGAGCCCCAGTGACCCACTCTACATCCTACTGAAGTTTGGAGGGGGACAGAACATGGATGATGGGACTTGCAGTACCTTCCCTCACTTCCCAATCCTGCTACAAACCTAATCCAATGACTGATCAACACCAAATCTGGCACACAGAGCCCTCATGACCCACTCTACAGCCTGGTGCAGTTTACTGTGAGACGGACCACAGATGATGGGACTTGAAGTACCTTCACTCACTTCCGAAAAACAATGCATCCCTCATCCATTCACCAATACAGACCAAACTTAGCACACAGAGCCCCCATGACCCAATCTACCTCCTACTACACTTGGGGGGACAGAGATGATGCACTACCTTCAGTAATTTCATGATACCACTGCAACTCCCAATAATGATGGATCAAGACCAAACTTGGCGCACAGAGCCCCCATGACCCACTCTACATCCTGCTGCGCTTCACAAATAACCCGGGCAGGGCCGGGTCCCCAAGCTAGTCACAAATAAAATAAAACAGTTTCAGAAAGACACAATAGAGAAATGGGACACAGTGGGCGGGCCAAATGTACTAGAAGTAAAATGGATAGAATTGATAAAACCTTGGATGAGGTAGGTAGAATGTGTTTCTGAGGGGGGAAGTCAAAGGGCTGAACAGTGGGATTAAACCTTCAATTAAGGACGTAGCTAATTGGGACAGACGAAAATGGAATGTAAATTCACTCGCCAAAGACACATTGGAAGAGCCAGGTTTTCAGGTCTTTCTTTAAAGCTGCCAGAGTAGGGGCTTGCCTTATCTCACCAGGCAGCGAGTTCCAGAGCCGAGGGGGCACAGTAGAGAAGGCCCTCTCCCTCGTCCCCACAAGTTGTACTTGTCATGAATGTGGGAACGAGAGGAGGGCCTCCCCAGAGGATCAAAGAGCTCGTGCAGGCTTATTTATTTACTTATTTTTTTATTTATTATTCAAATTTGTGAGTCGCCACTCCCGGCTGGCTCGGGGCGACTTACACCAAAATTCAGGATTAAAACAGAATAAAAACACCATAAAACACATAAAAACACAGTAAAATACAATAAGTACAATACACAGCAAGCCGGTGGCACAGGTGTGTGTAACTATGGAGGGAGATACGGTCACGAATGTAGACGGGTCTCAATCTGTTTAGGGATAACCTGCACCTTGAATTGGGACCAGAAGATGAACGGCAGCCAATGGAGCTCCTTAAACAGGGGGGTAGACCACTCCCTGTAATTCGCTGCCATTAGCAGTCTGGCTGCTGAGCGTTGAACCAATTGAAGTTCCTGGGCCATCTTCAATGGTAGCCCCACGTAGAGTGCATTGTAATAGTCCAATCTAAAGATGGCGCAGGTGCAGGAGCAGCTTGCAGGAGTGCTCCGCCTGTGCCCATCAATACCTGATTCTAAGACACCCGAAGCTTCCCCGAACTCAGGGAAAGATCTACTCCCAGCTAGAGTCGACCCCCGTGCCCCAAAAGGGACCGGTGTGGGTCCTCAGCGGGATGCTGCTGAGTTTGTGGACAACAACGAGGATGACTACAAGGACTTCTACCGATTCTGTGTGGACCTGGAAGCCGAGCTGAAGGCGCAGAGGACCTCTGAGGTGCCTTTGCCCCCACCTCCACCCCCGCAAGGACCAGACCCCCGGGGGGCTATACGGCTCCCTATTACCCCAATGGCGGGGCCGCAGCCTTTATGCCAGCTCTGGGAGGAGTTCGGTCTACTGGAGGCGAAGCTTAAAGAGTTGGGGGAGCGATTGCGACTCGTTGTGGCAGTTGCCATAGATGGCCCCTCCATCAAGGACGGCTGCCCCCTTTCAGCTTGCTCAAGCTATGAAAGGGAGGAAGGAGAGGAGGCAAGAGAGGGAGAAGGGGAAGGGGATGGAGGAGACGCACCCGCCCGAACCCCCAGCCCCAGCCCCAGGAATTCCCCGGACCTTCTCTGGGACCACTCCTGGGATGTCCAGGCGGAGGGCCAGATGGAGGATCGACCGGCGGCACCAACAGATAACACACCTTGGTTGGATGAGCTGGTGGACGAGCTGTCGGAAGGGCCGGGAGAAATAGTGGAGAGACGATCTCCCCCACCACTGGGTTGCTTCTTCGGGGCGGATTGCCCGATTGTTCAAGCGGGCCTAGACCCCGGGTCCTGCCCATGGTCGTCCTGCCAGAAGCCAGCAAGGCCCTGCCCCAGCCAGCAGCTGGAGACAGAAAGAGAGGACTCTTTTAATATCGATCGGGTGCTGGAGTGCCCAACATATCTTCGGCCAAGGCGCGCCTCCCTGTCGCTCTCCATCAGAAATGAGTTGAGGGCGAGAGGTAAGATGGCGCGCGACCTTGGGGACGCCCAGGGAGGCCATGCATCTCCCCCCCCCTGCTGATGGACGAAGAGGTGCCGAGGCGCAGACGCACACGCCACCAGCGCCGGCGCCGGAAGAGAAGAGCTCCAGCGTCCGCCCCCCCAGCTGACGTTTCGGATGAGATGAGGAGCGACACCGCGGAAGTGGCGCAGGCTGAGCACTCAGCCCCCCACCCTCTGGAAGGAGGTGGGTTGAAGAGGCGCCGCCGGAAGCGCCGCCGCCGCACACGTCGCAGAGGCGGATCTCTCCTGGCCCCCTCTAGCACACACTGTTCTGACACCGGAGCTCCCCCCTCCCTTCCCTTGTTGGAGGGAGGCTGCCGAGAGAGAGAAGACCAATAGCGCCACCTATGCACCGGAGGACCCTTGCTGTCACTATCAACACCAGTAAACCCTGAGCCCCAGATCGATCGAGTGAGGACTCAATTTGCATCCCCCGCTCGCCTGGAGCCATGGAAGGAAGCAGTTACCACCGCCTCTAAGACTCTAGGCAGCAACCCTCAGATCGAGGAGAGGCCGGTCCCCAGGCAAAGACTATCCTTGGGGCTACCACCAGGGCAGAAGAGTGGTACTACAAATGTTGCTGACTCCCCCCACATGGCCACCATCAAGTCAGAGAGTGGAAGATATAGATCCAGGACCTTTTGGGGGGCGGGATTTAACAACTGCAGCCGTAGAGATTCTACTGAGTCCATCCACCCGCCCCCTCAACCTTTAAACCAACTTGGCCAAGGGCCTGACGAACAACTCCGGCACCCCCACCCTTTTCAGAAGGTGGGCAGGAGACCGGACACTTAGCTCAATCATCGGAGGAAGATGTGCAGGGCGGGTAATATGCGTGATCTCGGGCAGGGGTAACAGGGACGGTAGCCGTAGGCCTTATGAGAGAGGGCGGAGGAGCCGAAGAAAGGCGAGCTATCCCGAAGCACGCAGATGGGGAGCTCCCACTTACCTCTCCTCCAACTCTGATACTGGTTAACACTAGGTCCATGCGTAATAAGTCAGGGACCATCAGGGACCTTCTACTGGAAAGGAAGGCCGACCTAGCCTGTTTTACGGAAACGTGGCTGCAAGAAGGTGACGAGGTCATTCTGCACGAGCTGACACCTCCTGGGTTTGTGGCCAGTTATCAGATGAGGACAGAGAGGGGGGGGGGGGTGGCCATTCTTAGTCGAGACAATTTTAATTCCAGGACGATTCCGACAGCGAACATCCCCGGGATGGAGTGTGCGGGCCTGGTATGGGATCTCGGTGAGAGTGTAGCCTTCCTGCTGGTGTACCGTGCACCCAACGCACCGGCAGGAAGCCTGCCTAAGCTGCTCGAGGTGGTTGCGGAGTGGGCATTGAGGTTCCCTAGACTTATTGTTCTGGGGGACTTCAATGTCCACGCCGACACCACCTCCCCATCAACAGCAGCTGTGGACCTAGTGTCTACCATGGAGGCACAAGGACTCTCACTTTGCAAGACCGGCCCCACGCACCAGGCCGGACACACCTTAGATCTGATCTTCGCTGCCAGAATTCAGGTGACCCCAACCTCCACCACGGAGGTTCCATGGTCGGATCACAGTGTCCTGGAAGTCCGATTGGAATTGGTCTCCCCTCCTGGTAAGGGTGCCGAACCGATTCTGGTTCGCCCGAAGAGACTTATGGAACCCACTAGGTTCCTGAATGCTCTAAGGGAATGGGAACCCCCCAGCGACTCGGTCGACGGACAAGTGGAATACTGGAATGCCAGTCTCTCCACTGCCTTAGACGAGATCGCCCCCAGGCGCTCTCTCATCTCCCTGTAGAAACCGCTCGCCGTGGTATACTGAGGAGTTGCGGGCGATGAAACGGAGGAAGAGACAGCTAGAGGACGTGTGGCGGAGCCTCCGCGACGGAGCATCGAAATCGGCTTATAAACAATTTAAAGAGGTTTATGAGCAAGCTATCAAGGAAGCGAAAAAGGCCTATTATTCTTCCTTGATAGAGTCGGCCAGTTCACGCCCAGCTCAACTTTTTAAGATAATTCGGTCTTTGACAACAATCCCAACTGTCCCAAATGATAGGGGTTTGGCTCCAACAGCTGAGGCTTTCCAGAACTACTTCGCCGACAAGATTTCGACTCTCCGCCGGGACATTCCAGCCACCCTTGATACAGTTAGCGAACTCGAGACTCCGCCGCCACTCGGTGGGCCCACCTTCACCCGTTTCCAACCGCTGGACGCAGCAGCTGTCGATAAGTTATTCGCTGCAGCTAGACCAACTACCTGCTCCTCGACCCGTGCCCCTCCTGGCTTATTAGACATTGCCGGGAGGGGCTACGAGGCCCCCTGGGAAAGATCATAAATAGCTCCCTTGAGCAAGGAGTCTTCCCAGGGGGATTAAAAGAGGCTATGGTAAAACCGCTGCTGAAGAAGCCGAATTTAGACCCTTCGGCTCCCTCCAATTACAGGCCTGTTCCAACTTGCCTTTTCTAGGCAAGGTAATTGAGAGGGCAGCAGCGGATCAGCTGCAGCGGTTCTTAGACGACACAGCTGGACTTGATCCCTTCCAGTCCGGCTTCCATATTGGGCATGGGACGGAGACCGTGCTTGTCGCCATTACAGACCAACTTCGCCACCAGCTGGACCGGGGTGGATCAGCTCTGCTTGTCTTGTTAGATCTGACAGCAGCATTTGATACAGTAGTCCACGCATTGTTGACCCACCGTTTAGCCAGTTCCGGGGTCGGGGGGACCGCCCTTAAATGGGTGGCCTCCTTCCTCAGTGACCGGGGACAACGTGTGGAGGGGGGCGAGGAGGTCTCCGGGAGACTCCCACTTAACTGTGGGGTCCCCCAGGGGGCTATCCTCTCCCCCTTATTATTCAACATTTATATGCGCCCCCTGGCCCAGCTGGCCCGCGACTTTGGTCTGGAGTGTTATCAGTACGCTGATGACACCCAGCTTCTGCTGAGAATGGACGGCAAGCCGGACACTGTACCCGATTATTTCCATCTATGCCTTGAAGCCGTGACTGGTTGGCTGCGTGCCAGCTGGCTGAAGGTGAACCCGTCGAAGACGGAGATCCTGTGGTCTGGTCGGCCTGGGCTGGGTGGGTGCCGGTTGCCTACCCTGGATGGCGAGCGACTTAGCCCGTCAACCTTGGTTAAGAGCTTGGGGGTTCAGTTGGACTCCTCGCTGACCATGGAGACTCAGGTCTCCTCGGTCAGCAGGACATCATTCTTTCACCTCCGACAGGCTAGGCGACTGGCACCCTACCTGTCCAGGAACGACCTGGCCACAGTAATCCAAGCGACGGTCATCTCGAGGTTAGACTACTGTAACGCTCTCTACGTCGGCCTTCCCTTGTCGACAATCCGGAAACTCAAGCTAGTGCAGAACGCCGCTGCTCGCTTGCTGACGAGATCGCCAGTGAGGGAGCACATCACGCCCATCCTCCGGCAACTGCACTGGCTCCCTATTGAGTACCGAATTGCCTTCAAGGTGTTGGTATTGACCTTTAAGGCCTTACACGGCCTAGGGCCTGCGTACTTGAGGGACCGCCTTACCCCGTACTCTCCCCCGAGATCACTGCGTTCAGATGAACAGAATCTGCTACAGGTACCATCAATCCGCTCCTGCCATCTGTCTACAACCAGACAAAGAGCTTTTTCTGTGGCAGCTCCGGTGCTATGGAACTCTCTCCCGAACAATATCCGAAGGGCTTGCAAGACCGCCCTTTTTGGACTAGCCTTAGGCATATCAGTTTTAAGATATGTATGTCATCCACCACTTGTGTTGTGACGTAATGTGTTTTAATATGTTCTATGTTTTTATTGTAGGGCCACATGTCTACTTGTCTGTGACATGCCACCCATCTATTTTACTGTTACCTGCCCCAAGCCTGCAGGAAGGAGCGGAATATAAAATTGAAATAATAAATAAATAGATAAATAAATAAAGGTAACTTAGGCATGCACCACCGTGGTCAGATCAGACTTCACGAGGTACGGCCGCAGCTGGTGTACGAGTTTTAATTGTGCAAAGCCCCCGCCACTGCTGATACCTGAGCATCAAGTGTCAGCGCTGAGTCCAGGAGGACCCCCAAGCTGCAGACCTGTGTCTTCAGGGGGAGTGCTACCCCGTCAAGCACAGGTTGCCACGCAATACCCCGGTCAGACGAGCAACTGACCTGGAGGACTTTTCCGTCTTCCCAGGGTAAAAAGGAGATCTCTAATCTGGGAAGATGGGCTGGCTAGGCTTTCCACCTACAAGCCACCGTGGACCTCAACAAAAAGGATGCTTGACGCAAACTGAGGGCCAAAAGGTATTTATTGGTACAATCAGCATTAAAACTGATGGCTTAAGCTTGGCTTGTTGCAATGTCCAAAAGGGTTTTCTGCCCCGATGCGTCAAGTACCATCAAAGGCGGTCCCTCTCATCGAAGTCTGTAGGTGTCCTGTTGTCTCCTGGAGTGCAGGCAAACTGGGTCCTTTAGCACTCCCCCGAATCTCAGTCCTTGTTGAAGACGGATCTTCCTGTTAATGGGAATCCTGGTTGGAGACGTAGATTAACCTAGCAGTAAAAGCGGTTCCCTTTTGGAGCCGTCTGCTCTAAGACTTGCTCTTTGTCCTGATGGTGCTGGAAGAGGGAGAGGCGTGCCGAGGGCTCCTTTATATAACCTCTCCAAAGGGGTGGACCCGAGGGCGGATCACCCAGAGACCCTGAGGGACCTCATGACGAGCCCAAAGGTCACATGACCCAAAACAACATGGTGAAGGGCGGAAACTAATAGCAAAAACAGCTACATGGAAAGTACCCACAAAACAAATATTATAGCCCTCTTGGGGCGGCACACTTCCCCCTGGATTCCCGAATGGGAATAACAAATGAACTACTTATGGCTGACCGACATAGCATATTTAAACATTCTCAATTAAAACTATAACCTCCGTAACAGGTCTTTCTAATAAGGTAACTTTGCCATGGCTCATGGTCCTAATTTGCACTTTTCTGACCTTCCCGTCAGGGCAAGGGTAGATTGTCTCAATGAGACCCATGGGCCACTGTGACCTGGGTGCGGCCTTATCTTTCAGTAGGACTACATCTCCTGTGCGCAGGTTAGGCTGGGAGTCCTGCCAGATCTTGCGCTGTAGCAACTGACTTAGGTAGAGCGATTTCCACCTTTTCCAAAAGGCGTTGGCAAGCACTTGCACCTGCTTCCATTGTTGCTTGTGCGCTCCATTAGGAACGGGTAGGGAAACATCTTTCCAACCAGGTGTAATGCTCCGGAAAGGGGGGTCCAAGAAACCAAACTCACTCCAAGCTGGGTTGGAAGATAGACTAAAGATTTCCCGCGCGTTCAGTCCCTCAAAGGCCTCCCTAGCCCGCCCCCCTGCCGAGTCCCTCCTTCCGCCGGCTTGACCATCCGGCCTGTCCGCATATCAAAGGCCAGGAAGGTATCTGGCAGATCAAAGGGCTGGCCCAGTCCAAAGCCCGCCAAACGGTGCCCATATCAAATGGCGCGATCGGCATGGTCCGTTATGGCAACAAACGAACCAGCCGGAGCTGACATAGCGCCCCCCTCCGGTAAACGGTGACCTGCAAGGGGGAGAGAACAAAGGAGAAAAAGGGAGCTCAGGGACCCGGCTTGTCCGGGAAAGCAGCATGAAAGGCTTTTACTAACTTTGGGGCTCTAACATGAGGGGCCAACACCCACTCGGGGTGCAAGTCTTTGGCAGTCCACTTAACTAAGTAACTAAGCTGGCCCTTACGGCGCCGTGAGTCCAAAATGTCTCTAATCTCAAAGTGGGTGTGGGACCCCACCATAATGGGTATCGGAGCGCCGTCCTCGGCGGACCACTTCCGGTCGGACACAGCTTTTTTCAGTAAGCTCACATGGAAAACAGGGTGGACCTTGCGCCAGGTGTGCGGCAGGTCCAGCTTGACCGCCAGGGGATTAATTACTTCCACCACGCCGAGGGGCCCTACAAATTTGTTTGCAAACTTGCGCGACGGCTGAGTCGATTTCAGGTGCTTGGTGGAAAGGAACACACGGTCTCCCACCGCGTACGTCGGTTGGGGTCCTCTCTTCTTGTCGGCGTACAGCTTGTAAGACTCGCGGGCCTGTCTCAGTGCTGTCTGGATGGCCGGCCAGGCCGCCGCGACCTTGGCTCCCCAATCCGTCGGCGGTGCTGTCGGGTCCGCGGCCGGGGCCACTGCAGGGAAGGGCGGAAAGTCGTGTCCTGAGACGATGCGGAAAGGCGAGGCCCCCGTCGAGGCGTGTTCCGCGTTGTTGTAGCTGTATTCCGCCACGTCTAACAGCTCAGCCCAATTGTCTTGCTGGTAGGTCGAGTAGCACCGGAGGTATTGCTGCAGGGTACGCTGAACCCTTACCGTGGCTCCGTCGGTCTCCGGGTGGAACGCCGTGCTTAGGGCCCGCCGAGATCCCAGGCCCGCCAGGAACGCCTTCCAGAACTTGGACGTAAACTGGGGTCCTCTATCGCTCACCACCCGCCAAGGGCAGCCGTGGAGCCGGAAGACGTGGTGGGTGAAGAGGCGCGCCAGCTCCGGGGCCGTAGGCAACCGACGGAGCGGGACAAAGTGGGCCTTCTTTGAGAACAGATCCACCACCGTCCATATCGTGGTGTATCCCCCGCTGGGCGGCAGGTCTACGACAAAGTCCATAGCAATTTCGCTCCAGGGTTCGGCTGGATCGGCTACCGGTTGCAGCAGCCCCGTCGGCCGGCCTGTCTTGGGTTTGTTCCGGGCGCACACCTCGCACTCCGCTATGTAGTCACTAGTGTCCTTTCTCATGGCCGGCCACCAGAATTGCCGGGCTAGTAGCTTTAGGGTCTTGGTGAGGCCGAAGTGGCCAGACAAGATGGAGTCGTGGGCTTGGGCCAGGACTGAGGCTCTCCTGCTCTGGGGAACATATAACTTGTCTTTGTAGTACCATATGCCCTTGGCCTCAGTCAGATCCCCGCTGTGCTCTCTAAGCCAGGCGTCCGCTCCATAGGCTGCTGCTAAATCCGCCAGTAGCTCGGGGGTCTCGGGGACTGCCGGGTTTGGGGCCTTGTCCGCTGCCCGGGTGCAGGCCACCAGACCCAGCTGCTGCTTGGAGAACACGGTCCCCACTTCCTCCGGCGCTGAGTAATCCGCCTCAGGCATTCTGGACAGCGTGTCAGCCAGCACGTTTTTCGGGCCCGGCAGGTACTTGAGTTGGAAGTTGAAGCGGCTGAAGAACTGTGCCCACCTCAGCTGCTTAGCGTTAAGTCTCTGGGGAGTCTGGAGCGCCTGCAGATTTTTATGGTCTGTCCACACTTCGAAGGGCAAGGCGGTGCCTTCCAGGAAGTGCCTCCAGTGGGTCAGCGCCGCCCGCACAGCAAAGGACTCCTTTTCCCACACATGCCACCGCTTCTCCGATGGCGTGAATTTCTTTGACAAGTATGCACAGGGCCGCAGGGTCCCGTCATCGTCCCGCTGCAGGAGGACCGCCCCATAGGCCGCCTCCGAGGCGTCGCACTGTACCGTGAACGGCTTGTCGGGCTGAGGGTGCCTTAGCAGCGGCTGGCTGGTGAAGCTTCGCTTTAGGCTCTCAAAGGCCTCCTGGCATTGCGGAGTCCAGTTGAGCTTCGCACCGGGGGACTTGGCTTTCTTGGTCTCTCCTAAGCCCTTGGTTTTTAATAGTTCAGTTAAGGGGAGCGCTATTTTAGCAAAGTTTTGAATGAACTGTCTGTAAAAGTTAGCAAACCCCAAGAAGCCTTGTAACTGCCGCCGGGTTCGCGGCGCCTCCCACGCGAGCACGTCTCTCACCTTGTTGGGGTCCATGGTTAGGCCTCGCGTGGAGATGCGGTACCCCAGATAGTCCAGTTCTTGTCGATGGAACTCACATTTGGCTAGCTTGACATAGAGCTGGTTGTCCCGCAGCCGCCGCAGCACCTCCCGGGTCATTTTGACGTGCTCTGCCTCCGTCTTAGAGTAGATCAATACATCATCCAGGTACACTAGCACTCCCTTGTAGAGCAGGTCCCTGAAGACCTCATTGATGAATTGCTGGAAAATTTTGGGGGCGCCTTTGAGTCCGAAAGGCGTGACTCGAAATTGGTACTGCCCCAGATGGCAGTTGAATGCGGTCTTCCAGCAGTCCTCGTCTCTCACCCTGATCCGGTAGAACGCCTCCCAGATGTCTAGTTTGGTGAAAATCCGTGCCCCCCCCCCCAGCTGGGCCAAAATCTCGGACATCAGGGGCAACGGATAGGGGCTTGAGGCACAAATGGCGTTGAGGCCACGGTAGTCCACACATAATCGCAGCGAGCCGTCCGCCTTTGGCCTGAACAGGACGGGGGCTGCCATTGGGCTGGTGGATTTCTCAATAAATCCTCTATCCATATTTTTATCAACAAAGTCTCTCAGTGCCTTTCTTTCTGGCTCGGACAGGGCGTATAACTTGGGGCTGGGCAGCTTGGCGCCTTTTTCAATTTCGATGCTGCAATCGGATTTCCGGTGGGGAGGCAGCTGGTCACTTTCCCGCTCGCTAAAGACCTCCTCCAAATCTCCATACTCTCGCGGGACCTCGGTAGGTTGGCTCTCTGCTGCCCCCACGCCTGCTCCCTCATGGGTCGGGCCTCCGGCGTCTCCAAGGTCATCTAGCCTTGCCCAAGCCTCTCCGTCCCCGAACCGCAGGGCTCCCGTCTCCCAGTTGATCTGCGGGTTTTGACCGCGCAGCCAAGGGGCTCCCAGGATGATGGGCTGGTGGGCCATTGCCGAGATGACGAACCTCAGGCTCTCCTGGTGGGACCCCATCTGGACTCTCATCTCCCCTGTCTTGTGGGTGGTTGGCTTCCCGTTGGCCGGGGACCCGTCTAGCTGGGAGAAGAGGATCCGTTCAATCAGGGCCCGGGGCTTTATTCCCAGCTGCTTCGCCAGCTCAGGGGACATTAAGCATCTGGTACACCCACTATCTATGATGGCTGTAGTCTCTATGGGTCGAGCCGCCCCGGGGCCCCACACTTTAACGTCCAGCTTGAACGTGTCGCACCCAGGGGGATCTAACTCACCGCCCGAAGGGGTCTGGATCTGCCGTCGGGCGTCTACAGCAGATCGTTGTCGTTTCCCGCCATCCACTCGGAGTGGCTCTCCTCCGCCTCCAGCTCCGGCTCCTCAGCCTCCCGTAGGGCCCGGGGTGCCCGGGCCGTCTCCGCTGCTGCTGCTGCTTTGCCTCGGCCAGGGGGTTTGGCCGGTGTTGCCGGTTTGACCTCCGGCGCCCGCTCCGCCTTGGGCGAGGGGACTTTTTTGCGGCACTCCGCTGCTCGGTGACCTTCCCGTCCGCACGAGAAGCAGGCTCCTCTCCTCCCTCTTTGGGCCTCCCGGCTGGCTGACCGGGGCCTCGGCGACGGTCGGCGGGCGGCCCCTGGCTTTCCCGAGTGGGACCCCGCACCGGCCCCTCGGGTCCTTCCACCCTCTCGGGCCCGTCGGGGCATCTGCTCCATGTCGCATTCCACTCTCCCGGCCGAGACTATCCAGTCCTCCAGAGTCTCAGGGTTCCTTCGGTGCATGGCCCACTCGAGGATATCTGAACGCAGGCCTGCCTTGAAACACTCCAGTATGGTGGTGGCTGACCACCCTCTTATCTTTCCCGCCAAGGCCTTAAAGCTCAGGGCGTACTCGGACACCGACCTCTGGCCGTGGTATATTCTCCTCAGCTGGGCCTTGGCTTTTTCTCCTGCAAGGGGGTCGCGGAACCGCGTCTGCAGGGCCTCTAGGAAGGAGTCCAACCGGCCTAGCTGGGGGGCCCGTGTGTCGGTCATTTGTACTAACCAGTCTGCCGCGGCCTCCTTCAGGTTGGCTCCCACCGCCCTCACCTTGGCCCCTTCCGACGGGAAGGTCTCGCCATAGTCCAGCATGTAGTTTTGGACGTTGGTAACAAAGTACGACAGTTGGCGGGGGTCCCCGTCAAACTTTACCTTCAGGTCCCTCCGGACTCCCGTCATCTCTTGGCTCTGGTCTCCCGGGCCCAGGTTGAAGGTGGAAGCCCCTCTGGGTGGGTTGAACTCTTCCGAGAACCTCACTCTCCCCGAGGCCCTTCCAGACTGTCCCGAGCCCCGACTCAGGCTCCGTCCTCGGGGAACAGGTTCAGGGGTCCCCCAAGGCCTCTCCTCCGGTCTACTTAGCAGCAGGTCTATTTGGGACTGCATCTTCTGCACCGCCACCGACAGCTGGAACACCTGCACCTCCATCCGCAGCATTTCTGGATTGGGTACGTTCGCATCGCGGCGCCTCGTCCCGCTCGCCTGCCGGGGGGGTTCGGGGGCTCCCCTTCGCTCGTCCCGGTCACCACCACCTGTGGCTCGCCTCCGGCAGCCCCAGCCTCCGCCTCGTCCTCGTCCCATTCCTCCTCGGCCTCTTCCTCCAAGGCCCTCAGAGGCAGCTCGTCCAAGGGGTTTCCTCCGCTTGGGACATCCTTCAAGGTTGGTTACGGTCGGAGGGTTTTCAAGGCCGTAAAAGTTGGAGAGTCTATCTTTATGTAATGCTCCGGAAAGGGGGTCCAAGAAACCAAACTCACTCCAAGCTGGGTTGGAAGATAGATCGTTTATTGGGTCCTTACTCCCGGCAAAGCAAAGATAGACTAAAGATTTCCCGCGCGTTCAGTCCCTCAAAGGCCTCCCTAGCCCGCCCCCCTGCCGAGTCCCTCCTTCTGCCAGCTTGACCATCCGGCCTGTCCGCATATCAAAGGCCAGGAAGGTATCTGGCAGATCAAAGGGCTGGCCCAGTCCAAAGCCCGCCAAACGGTGCCCATATCAAATGGCGCGATCGGCATGGTCCGTTATGGCAGCAAACGAACCAGCCGGAGCTGACACCAGGAGTCTTCTGTGTTAGAATGGAAGCTGGCGTCAACACTTGGAGATCCTGAGGATCGGAGCTGAGAGGAGTCAAAGGCCTGTTGTTGATTATGGCCGTCACCTCACCATATCAATCAATAACAAATAACAATGTGCATAACCAACAAACGTTGCAGAAATGCAAACACTTTAAACTATCTCTAAACTATAACTCTAGGAAAGGGTCTCTCACTAAGGATAACTTTGCCCTTGGTTGAGAATCTACCCTATATTTGTCACATACTTGGCACGATGTAACTTCACTCCACACATGGGAGGCCTCTTGGCATTTCCCGGAAACCGGGATTCTGCCTGTGCTGGAGTCGGGCCTCTGTGAGTTTTGTGCATCTCTACCACTTTCTCTTCCATCTCTTTTGTCTGGTTTGGTGCAGACTGGAAGATCTCTGTGCAATCACTGAAATGTCCATCAACATCATGGTCATCCAATTCAGCTTGCAGGGTGCGCGAACTGAGAAGAGTAGGAACCACAAAGGAACATGGCAGGCGGCCAAAGGCTGCATCCTGGCGAAGTTGCGAACGCCGGTAGAGCCTGGTGGGGTCTCCTGTTGACTGCGCAGGATCAGAAGGATAAAGGCTCACCTTGAGGGTGAACATCCATGGTGAACTGCAAAATTTTCAAACATTCTGGCTAAACTACATTTATGGGAAGAATCTGTCCACCAGGTGGCCTCTTCCCTGGCTGGAAGCTCTAGCCTCCACCTTGCAGCGAAGCCACGGCGTCAGACTCCTGTCGTTTTGGAATGTCAGGCTCCGTGGTCCACATTCTGGACGTTGACGCTAGCTGACGCAGATATCGTCGTCCCTTCCTCTTGGGGAAACCATACATCATGGTTGGATGTTGGCAAGATCTTTGTCCTTTGCGCGAGGGCGCCACCTCCTTCGCACTCTCTGTGAGTTGCGGATGGTCAACTCTGGCTTGGTCATCCGATGCGTGATCCTTGCCTTGCGAAGACGAAACTTCCCTTGGCCGGCTAGCCGACACCTTCTTCTCTGAACGAAGCAAGCTGGTGGACTCAGCGTGGTCGATCGCAGAGGCTGGTGTCAGCTTCGCAGGAGATAAAGGCTTCCCTTTTACTCTGGCTCCAGGATCTGACCTTGGTGACTCTGTGAACTCAAGACACCCCTGAGGCTGTCTCACACAGCTGGGCAGTGTTGGACATCGGATTGCAGTCAAAGCTTGAACTTTGGCAGAGCTCTGAAACACGGTTCAGGCAACTCTGCACTTGTCTTGGTCGGACCCTGGGACGGCTGTCTTTGCCAACAGAACCGGAAGAAGAGGGGAAAGGCTGCATTTTGTCGATGTACGCAGGCCCTACCACCGTCCAACCAAGAGGCGTCTTCTGAGCCAACGGAGCCCTTGGCGGTCCTATAACTTGTTCCTCTATGATGAAGAGGCTTGGGCAATTAGCCCCTATGAGGAGATGAATCCCCACATCCTTTTCAATATTCGGGATGCTCCGCTTCAAGTGTTTGAGGTGAGGATGTGCCTTGACTATTGCTTTGGTAGCAATTTGCCCCTTATCTCGAGGGATGGATGTGCATTCCACGAGGTCAGGCAGCTCAAAACACCTCTGCTGGCCGCACGGAGATACAACAAAGTCTGTAGCCACTCTGCCCTTCCTGCGCTTACTTTCAAAGCAAGTAGACGCCTCGTAGTCCACAGTTCGGACTTCGGTGTCGAACATGCTGAAGAACTCTGGAGTGGCCAAAGATGAGTCGCTTTGGGCGTCGAGGGCCACGTAAACTCTCCTCTTCAACTCTGATCTGCCTTGAGGGTAGACCTCCGCGAGGCAGATGGGGTGACAGACACGGGGTCTGGTGCTTCCTTGGCTCAGTTTGGTGCAGGCCACACTGGCTGACTGTGAATCCATGTGAGGCGTTTCGCCTCCCTCTGAGTCTCTCTTGGGTGACTGGCTCTTTACGCTGGAGCTTGCAGAAGAGCCTTCTGGGTTATGCATGGCTGTGCAGTGCTTCAGGCTGTTGCATTGCCGACACTTGACCTCAGCTTGACAGTCCCTGGAGAGGTGAGGCTCACGGCTGCAGCACTTGAAGCACACTCTGGCCTTTTTTACGATGTCTGTGCGTTCTTTGTATGATTTGTTGGCGAACTCCCTACATTCTGCCAGGCTGTGTGGCTTTAGATGAATTGGGCAGGGTATGCTTTTGGCACTTGATGTTGGGTTAGGAGGGCGTTGTTCTGTTTCGGTAGCCTTAACGGTGGCTGAGCGTTTTATCTCCCTAGGACGTTCTTTTAAGTCCCTGGGGAGTCCATCTGAGGGAGTTCCTTGGTAAAGAGCTCGAGTTTCTGGGTCGTTCCTAGACTTGGCCAACTCCTTTACAAATTCCGCGAGTTGGGAAAAGGGGGGGTAGGCTTGTTGATGTGTCCTCTTGTACTCGGCGACAATATCAGCCCAAGTTTCCCGCACCCTCCCGGGGAGTTTGTCGAGGATGACGTTTTGAAAGGAACTTTGGTCCAATGCGACAAGTCCAGGCATTTCGGGATGCTCTTTGGCTGCAAGCATTTGCGCCAGCAGATCGCTTAAGTCCCAAAAGAGCTTGCAATCTTTGGCCTTAATGACTGGGAACTTCTTCAGCCTGTCTTTTAGTGAGGCTTCCACCATGCAACCGGCCCCGTATCTGTAATACAGACGTTCCCAAGCTATGTCGAGGGCTTTCGCTGGGTTCATGACATTGGCCGCAAAGATCCCTTTGACTTGTTGAGAGGACTCGGGCCAAGCCACTCGATGAGCAGGTTTATCTCCTCGCGAGGAGTCAAATAGAGGTCATCAGCAGCCATTTGGAAGGAGGTTGACCACCACGAGTAGTCTTCTACGCGGTCCGAAAACCTTTGCACACCTTGATCTTTAAGACTTCTCCTGGGATGCCGAAGTGCAGGGATCTGCTGGGGACTTGACTGCCGGGCGGGCCTGTGTGGCACTGTATCGAGAAGGGGATTGAAGGGCCTGAACCGCCGGGTGGGTTCGTTGAGCTGGCCGTCTGGGTGTTCTTGCAGGGGTGGTCTAGGTGGGACATTTGTCCCCGATGTTGGCATGTGCGGTGTGGCAAGACGGCCATCCACCCTGGTCATGTCTTGGCGGACGGGACGGGAACGGCGGTAACGGTGGGTTTTGAATTTGCAGGCAGCTGATAGTCTCCAGCATCCCTTGCTCGTGTAATGCCTTCGAGCCAGGAGAACACGACGCTGGGCGGCTTTGGGACCTTCGAAGTGACGTTTTCCCGATCCAGTGCATCCAGAACGTCCTCCGAAAGACCCTGATTCGCGGCTTCCGACCAGAATTTAGCTTCTGCCGCCCGTTTAGACGCCTCCCCTTCGACCTTTAGTGCATCAAGCTGAAGCTGGAGTTCCAGCGTTTGTTGTTTGATGCGCAGTTGCTCTTTTTCGATTATGGCTTCTTCAGCTGCGACCACAGCTGCTGCTTGAGTTTGAAGTGCGATTTCTCTTACTTTAGCCCTTTCCGCTTCCAGGATGACCTGAACCGAGCTTGCCTGGCTGCGGGCTGAACTGCGGCTTGAACCATGCCGCGACGGAACTTTGACTCTGTGCGACGAGTTGGCTCAGACTCCGCCTGATGAGATCAACAGGTGCGTCTGAATGTTCGGGAATGTGAGGTCGCGTGGCGGAAAACAAGGAGTCCAAAATTCCACCGCACCACTCATCCTTCCTGGCCATGTCTCTGGCGAGTGCATTGGCTTTCAGCTGCGACTGGGGATTGTTCAGCTCCTTGAGCACCCGATGCAACTCATTGACCGAGATCAGCCAATCGTTGATTGCTCTTTCGAACTGTTCTTTAGTGGGTTCGTTGTAATTGCCACGTCTAGCGGCCAACTCGTCGATTCGCTGCCAGCACTTTCCTACCACACGAGAGAGATCTGCTTCCTTTTGCATGAGTTGCTCAGCGAACCTCTCCGTAGGATGTCTGTCTCGGCTCGAACGTAGACTGTAATCGTGGGTCTTGGGGCGTACGTCTGATTGGGCATCTGCTCCATAAACCTTTGCTAAGGTGGCTGAGGCCTGGGCTTCTCCATCGTTCGCCGGAGCTTGGTGTCCTGCTTGATAGGCTGCGGCTAAGGAGCCCTCTTGGTTATCTGAAGTCTTGGCGTTCTCAGGTCCTCTGGCTGGAGTTCCGATAGAGCGTAGGGTCGAAGCGTACTCCATCAGACGACGTAGAGAGCCCTTTACAGATTGTACGCTGTACCGTGAGGGTGTAGACATGCCTGGAGGTTATATTGTGCAGTAGCTTTGGTGACTAGGACCTCACGCAACTTTGAGCCAATGGCAACCTTATACACATACAACCTGGCTTTTAAACATTCAAAAATGCGAGAGTCATGCTTAAATAGCACAACCACTGAAAGAAGTAAACTGGCGCTACTTGCTATCCACTCTACGCAATGGCATGCATGATTTTTGGCATAAATGCTAGGCTAGCAAAACAGTTTAGCTTCCCATGAGCTAAGCTATGGCATGTAACTTTTGACATACAGTGCTTTGGAATACAGTCAAACAGCAGTTTAAATACAAGTTACGACCTGAAACTACAATGTACTAAACATACACGCTACGTGCCCTAGGCTTATTCACATATAGTTACACTAAGCACCAAGCAAAGCTGCACACTGCTTCACAATGCTGTCGTGGTTCACAATCAGAAAGGCTTAGCAGCATTAAGTTGATAGGAGATCCTCAGAAGGCTGTTAAGCAGAGCCAGAGGTTTTTCTTTCTTCAGGCCTCTAAAGGACCGCTGGTGCACAAAAGCCTCCCCCCGAGTGACTGTAGGTCCTTTAGGACCAAAGGCTCACCACAGCCCGACACAGGAGCAGATGGAGGAGAAAGTGCTGGGCATCCCCCTGGAACCGCTGCTTGGGAACTACAGGAGGGCACCGTTGATGCTGTCTTCTGGGCCTCTCGGGGCCGCCTCTGCCGCTCTGGAGCTTTTCGGGCCACCCTGGCTGCTTCCGAAGCTCTCCGAAGCCCTCTCAGAGCACAGCGAGAGAAAAAACGAAAAAATTCCAAAAAACTACAAAACAAACTGGCGGCTGAGTCACTTCCTGTCCGGCCGAAAAGGCCTCCCCTAGAAGTTGGTCCGGCAGGAAATAGGCTCGGTGGAAACAAGGACTGAAAAGATAGCAGTCGAAGGTTCTGCCCTAAACAACCCACAAAAACTACAAAACAAGATGGCGGCGGGCCAAAAACTACAGCCAAGATGGCGACCGCCCTCTTTTGGCACCAAACTGATCAACAGGAGAAAACCTGACTAACTTTTGGCGCCAAACTCTTCAGCAGAAAACCTGACTAACTTTGGGCTCCAAAACTGGACAAAAGTAAGAAACCTGGCTTTCTTTGGCGCCAAACTCTACCGCAGGAAACAACCTGACTAACATTTGGCTCCAAAACTGTTCAAAAGTAAGAAACCTGGCTTTCTTTGGCGCCAAACTCTACCTCAGGAAAAAACCAGACTAACTTTTGGCTCCAAATCGGTTCAAAAGTAAGAAACCTGGCTTTCTTTGGCGCCAAACTCTACCTCAGGAAAAAAACCTGACTAACTTTTGGCTCCAAAACTGTTCAAAAGTAAGAAACCTGGCTTTCTTTGGCGCCAAAACTCTACCTCAGGAAAAAACCTGACTAACTTTTGGCTCCAAAACTGTTCAAAAGTAAGAAACCTGGCTTTCTTTGGCGCCAAACTCTACCTCAGGAAAAAACCTGACTAACTTTTTGGCTCCAAAACTCTTCAAAAGTAAGAAACCTGGCTTTCTTTGGCGCCAAAACTCTACCTCAGGAAAAAACCTGACTAACTTTTGGCTCCAAAACTCTTCAAAAGTAAGAAACCTGGCTTTCTTTGGCGCCAAAACTCTACCTCAGGAAAAAACCTGACTAACTTTTGGCTCCAAAACCCTTCAAAGGTAAGAAACCTGGCTTTCTTCTGGCGCCAAAACTCTACCTCAGGAAAAAACCTGAGGAAAACAGACTGCCAAATGCGATGAACGCAAGGGCCGTTTTTACTTTTCCGTCTTCCCAGGGTAAAGTGGAGATCTATTATCTGCGAAGATGGGCAGGCGAGGCTTTCCACCGACAAGCCACCATGGACCTCAACAAAAAGGATGCTTGACGCAAACTGAGGGCCAAAAGGTATTTATTGGTACACTCAGCATTAAAACTGATGGCTTAAGCTTGGCTTGTTGCAATGTCCAAAAAAGGGTTTTCTGCCCTGATGCGACAAGTAACATCAAAGGCGGTACCTCTCATCGAAGTCTGAAGGTGTCCTGTTGTCTCCTGGAGTGCAGGCAAACTGGGTCCTTTAGCACTCCCCGAATCTCAGTCCTTGTTGAAGACGGATCTTCCTGTTAATGGGAATCCTGGTTGGAGACGTAGATTAACCTAGCAGTAAAAGCGGTTCCCTTTTGGAGCCGTCTGCTCTAAGACTTGCTCTTTGTCCTGATGGTGCTGGAAGAGGGAGAGGCGTGCCGAGGGCTCCTTTATATAACCTCTCCAAAGGGGTGGACCCGAGGGCGGATCACCCAGAGACCCTGAGGGACCTCATGACGAGCCCAAAGGTCACATGACCCAAAACAACATGGTGAAGGGCGGAAACTAATAGCAAAAACAGCTACATGGAAAGTACCCACAAAACAAATATTTATAGCCCTCTTGGGGCGGCACAAGGACCTCTGTCTTGTCAGGATTAATCGTCAGTTTGTTGGTTCTCATCTAGACCATCACAGCAGCCAGGCACTGGTCCAGTATCTGAGGGGCTTCCTTGGATTCAGATAGAAAAGAGTAGTAGAGTTGGGTGTCAACTGCGTAGAGATGGCACCGAACTCCAAAACTCCAGGTGACCTCTCCCAGTGGTTTCATATAGATGTTGAAAAGCATAGGGGACAGAAAGGAATCTTGCGGGGGGCAGTACACCAGCAGAATCCCCAAGCTGTCTCAGGTTCCCACCTTCAGGTAGTGTCACACCCCAAGAGATCCAAGGGCCTCCGACAGCATCTTTTCTAGGGTCGGCATTTTGCCCGCTTGACTTCAAGAAACTTTCCAGCACAGCTGGGTTAACTCCCGGCTCCTACAGTGGGCCTCTTCGCTGCTCTCCTGTGCCTCCTAAACAACATGCCATGCTAAAGCAGGATCTCATACCAACGACCGCTATTGCCATGATGTCAAAGTGAACCGGGCCTTTCGGCCAGCTACTAAGACCCAGCCAGCCAGCCATTCCCGGCTGCCTCGTTCCAGCATCTAGCCTTGTTCCTGTTCATCGTCGAGCCCTGTGGGAAAGCTGCATTGCTTTTGCATTGACTTTGCCTGCAGTACCTAAAGCCGCCAACCTTCTTGCACCGGTTGGGGGCTCAGAGACTATCGCATCCTGCATTTGTTCCTGCATTTCCTCCGCTTGAGATCCTGCTGTTGCGGATACTCAAGCCTTACTGATTCCAGTGTCTGCTGCTATCCGGAGGCTGCATACTAAAGGCCTCCTGGACTTATTATCCACTTTGCTACCTTATAATCAATAAAGCTTGTTGTACCTCAGCTGCCTTGTTTGTTGTCCGGGGGGGTCAAGTGCCAAGAAGCCTCAGAGGGCGACAGGTAGACACATTCAAACCTAGGGGATTGTGGAATGGTGCATCTGACCAGAGCGATCCAATGCCAGAAGATCACCACAACTCCTCCTCCCCACCTAGCCTGCTGATGTACCCCGAAGCCCGGAGGGCACAGATGAGTGAGATTTACCCCACCCAGCTCATCCAACCACGTCTTTGTGATGCAAGCCAGATCTGCCCCCTCATCCAGGACCAGGTCCTGAATGAGAAATGTTTTGCCATTGATGGATCTGGCATTCAGAAGCAGGATCTCAAGTCCAGGGGGTCTGTTGTGGAGACTACCACACCTATCCTTCTCCAGGGTCGCAAGAACTCTATTGTGCTTCTCCCTAGGTTGAAAGTGACCAACATTCCTCCTCCCCGACACAACCTCAATGGTACCCCTCCCGCTCGGTTCCTCCTCTCGCCAGTGGATAGGTTGATTCCAACGAGGCTCTGGGGAGCTAGTCAATTTTCTAAAAATGGAGACCCACTTAAAGATCTAAATTGGCTAGGAATTGAGGATATTTTCAGTAGTGTTAGAGAGAAAGAGTCCTCAGGGGTGCTGGGTGGACTAAACAAGGGGAGAGTCTGTGGGTGAGAATGGGAGATAGATTGGGCAGGAACTGAAATTAGCAATGGAGTCTCAAAGTGGAATTCGAGGGTGCGGAAGCTTAACAAGAGGGCTTTCTGCACTGTTGTTGTTGGGGCTTATAGGGTCTTGAGAGTGTAATTTCAGCCCAGCAATGCAAGGGCGGATCAAAGGATCCACCAGAAACCTTCTGATGGTGATGCCCCAACATTTTAATGGGGCCCAAGTGCAAACAGCTCCTCAGTTAACAAATTGTCTTCGGGTGTGATAAGAAGACAGGTAGAGTGTTCTTGTGAATGATAGTGTCTACTGAAACCAATTAATGCACTTAAGCTTGACTTCCATTCGGCTTTTGTGCAAAGTTTGAGTCAGGGATATCTGGACCGCTCTTCTCGAAGTCCATCTACCTCTGTTCAACAAAGAGTCTGAAACTTCCACCGCCAAATTGTTCATTTGCAGGAGATGTTGAGCACAGCATGAAGTGTCCAAAAATCGAACGACAGACTCAGATGTTATATTTTTGATTGGCCTCCGTGGTTCTGAGGCTATTTTCTCTAGTCCAGGCCTCCCCTGTCCCCTTTGATGAAAAGAAAGCCCTCCCCTACCCTCCAGAACCTCAATTCCTATCTTGTCTTCTGCCTTTTGTCCCTCTAGCCTTCCCCTCCCCAGGCCATCCAAAGCCAGTGACCAGGAGTCCTCAAAAAAGTTAGTAGGCACTAGGGGTTCATCTTTTGGGGGGTCATATAGAATAGGATTATTCACGATGAGGGAAATTCCTTTTAAAAAGTGGCCTATTTTTTCGTTCAGTGTCTCGAGTTGTTGTAGAACAAGATTGAACGACTTCCCCATGAGGTCACATAGATGAGAAAGATCACTTCTCCTATGAGTTTCCAACAAATTCATTTTCCTGTAACTCCCAAAAAACCTTCCTGGAGTAAACCACTCTTAAACTCTCATAGACTTCCTTCACTGTCTTCCAAAATCCTTCTCTGCCTAACTTAACTGAAACTCTCACTAGAAGTTCTCCATTAACCCATAACCTTCAAAATACAATACCATACTTACACAAACCATTATACACATTCCAAGGACCACTATAACTACACAGACGTAAACTCATAGGAAACTTTCATGAGAGATGTTCCCTCCCCATAATCCTATGTCATCACTCTTCCTATGACCTAAACTTCACCCTTTCTTATCCGCACTCCCCCCTCTTCATTCCTAAAGGAAAGCCTAAAGGCTCTCAACCAGCTAAATAATAAAATAGGCACAACCCAAAAAACTACTCTTAAAAGAGGAAGGTAAGGGGGACTTCCGGTGGGCGATCATGGAGGTAGGCATGACTTGCTAGGGCTCCCGAGCAAGCCACCCTGACTCGGTGATTTGGTGGACTGATCAGTCCTCCTCTCACCCTGGATCGAAGGGTAGAGTGACGCTAAGCCAGCAGGTTCCTCTGACGGCCCCAGGCATCTCCTTTCCTCAAGGAGGGGGATCAAGGGGTCCGGGGGTTTCAGACTGCGGCGTGCGGGTCATGAGCAGGGAAGTGGAGGGAACTCCGCAGAAACTACCCCACGCCCACTATATAATAAGAAGAATTTGGACAAGAAAGGAGTGCAACCGTAAGTCTCTCCGGGTGTTTTAAAGAGTTCAAACCCCATACTAAAATAAACATCCCTGAGATAACAGGGCTCCCATCAAGAGGAAGGAGCCCCAGCATAAAAGAAAGGAATTAGTAAAATTGAAGACCCGCTGCTAATGTGTCAAGGCAAGGCAAACTAGAAGCTAAAAGTCAAAAGTGGATGTCTAATTAACCGGGATTTTAAATAATATAATTGGAGATTAGTGAGAATTCAGGCCACCAAACAGGAACACAAAGGGATAATTGCAATTAAATTGTGGCGAATAGTCAATTGTCAATTGACATTGGGAGTGGCCTAATCAAGGAATGAGAAAATACTCTGAATATTGAGCTGGAGGGACAGAATGAAGGAATAGAAAAGCAAGATGGCACTTGAGGAGTTTTGTTTAGACTACAACCCTGCTTCTTCATAAACAAAGGGCAGCTGAATACACCAGCTTCTCTTCCGGTGGTGGGGAGAGGAAGAAATCGGAAGAAGAAATTGGAAGGAGATAGTGGGAACACCAACCATAGATAAGAGACTGGAGGATAGGAGGTCTAGTGGAGGAGGGAAGTGGAAAGACGGACTCTATAAGGCGGGGGACAGGAACCCGGAAGTGACGTTGAAAGAGAAGACCATAGAGATACAGGGAAACCATAGAGAAACATCGAGAGAGAGCGGCCCTCCAAGAAAAAAAAATCAACACCAATAGAAGAATCAGGGCGAGAAGCAGACGAAACTGGAGACGATGCTGACGGAGACCGGGAGGAGATAACGAGGTCAACGAGGCATATGCGGTTGAGGAGCAGACGGCGACGGGGACGAGAAGCAGACGAGGTCAAGGACGAGAAGTAGATGATTGGAACGAAGAGAAGTAGACGAAAAAAAGATACCAAGCAGAAGACACCTGGGACCGGGGGGGCGGGACTGTGTTAAATGATATTTGGAAGAGCTATCTGAAGGTCTGGCACTTAACTAACTCAACAACAACAGTTAACAGTGCAAAGAGTGTAAAGCGGGAGGCTGGGAAATTAAATATTAATCAGGAAGAAGATTGGGGTATATATTATATTCTTTTGGGGAAAGGGAAATTTATTAAAGTTAAAAGTATAAACAAGAAGAATTTCCTAAGGGCAGGATAGGCCTATAAATATACATTTCTAGTTCTTTATGAATTTAAGTGTTGAATTGGATAATTAATTAGTAATTGATTGGTTTATAGAAGAAGGATTGTGTGGTTTGAATGATTTGATGAACAATTTGATTAATAATTGATAAATGATTTGATTAAGAATACATAAATTGAGAATACCAAATAATCTTATACACAACTGAACTAATTATATAGAAAAATGGCAATCCCTAAAGGGAATATTAAAGACATCACTGCCGAGAAGGGGATCCCTTTCAGGCCAGGGCCCAGAGGAGGGAGGAATGAAAGAAATGTTGAGAGATATGCAAAGAGATATCCAAAAACTATCGGTGAAACAGGATACACTCCAAACTATGGCAGAAAAACATGAGTCCCAGCAGAAGGCTACACAAGAAAAATGACTACAATGAAAAAAGAGTTGAAGGAGGAATGGAGCATAATGAAAAAAGAGATGACAGATGCCCTTCAGGATATCAAACAATTAAAAACTGACCAAACTACAATGGACAAAGCCCAGAAAAAGACACAGAAGAAGGTTGAAGCTATAGAGAAAAGAAATGATACCATGGAGAAGACACAGGAGAAACTAGAGTTTAGAGAGATGGAACATCAACTCCGCTTTAGGAATATCCCGGAAGCCGAGGGAGAGGATATTAGAGCTACGGTAATTTTATTGATCTCTAATTTAATGGAAATACCTGAATGAGAAGTTGACAGAGAAGTGGATAAAATATATCGAATTCAAACCAATTATGCAAAGAAGAATAAGACACCACGTGATGTCATAGTGAATTTTATACGAACAAGAGTCCGTGATGAGGTTTGGAGGTAGAGTAATACTAATCCGATCAATTATAAAGAGGCTAGTATACTGGTTCTCCGAGAATTCCCAATAGCGGCGCTGAACAGAAGAAGAAAATATTTTTTCCTCACTAACGAGCTTAAGCATCTAAACATTAGGTTTAGATGGGAAAGAACGGAGGGAAACATGGTCACATATAAAGATGAGAGAATATGGCTCACCTCGGAAGAAAAAGCAAGAGAATTCTACAAAAGATTGGAAAAGGAAAAAAATAAGAACACCTCTTAGCTCAGCAGAAAGGAAGAAGCAGAAGAAACAGAAAAGGAAAAGATTCAGTACCCCAGAGTACCAAGGTGCAGCATCTGCAAGTGCCTCGTCCGCTGACCCGCCAGCTAAAGAAGAGGAGGAAGAGGAAGAAGAAGAGGAAGTTGACCAGGATTTAGATGAATTAATAAATAAAGAACAAAATGAGTAATTTTACACAACAATTGAAAGTATATTCAAACAATGTAAATGGGTTAAATTCTCCAAATAAAAGAAAACGGATTTTCAAACAAATAAAGAATGGAAAATGTAATGTGGTGGCATTACAGGAAACGCATATTAGCCAAAAACATATTTCACACTTAACACATAAAAATTAGGACAATTGTACTTCTCCTCCGCTCCAGAAAAGAAAAGAGGGGTGGCACTATATATAGATGAGAATATAAATTCGGAATTCCTTTCAGAGATGATGATGGCAGAATGGTGGCAGTTAAACTCACGCTGAGAATGGAGACAATTTTGGTTTGTAATATATATGCCCCCAATGCCTCAAAGAAAAAATTTACAGAGACCCTAAGGGAAAAACTAGGTAATGAATATTGTGACCACCTAATAATTTTGGGAGATTTCAACGGAGTAATGGACAAAAACATAGACAAGACAAAGAGACCTAAAAGAATAAGCCCAGATGACAAAAGTACACTACCAGATAGTCTTATCAACTTGAAGAAGGAATACGACCTAGAAAATACCTGGCGGGTATATAATGACAGGGTAAAGGACTATACCTTCTATTCTAACCGTCACTCAAGTTGGTCAAGAATACATATGATCTGGACAACAATGTCATTATCAACCAAAGTGGAAGAAATTAAGATCCACCCCCGGGATATATCTGACCATGGTTCAGTAACAATGTTGATAAATCAGAAGAGAGGATCGAGGAAATGGCGGTTAAATGAAAACTTGCTGAAAACAGAAGATGACATCAAAAATATAGAGATAGGACTAAAGAATATTTTGACCAAAATACTACAGAAGGAATTAAAATCCAGAAGGTTTGGGATGCTTATAAAGCGGTGATGAGAGGCCACTTAATACAGCATAATTCAGTCAGAAAAAAACAAAGGAGATTAAAGTTATCTAAAATTGAGGAAGAACTTGCCAATTTAGAAAATAAACTGAAACAAAATCCAGGTAATAAGAAAATAATAAAGAAACTGGGAATATTAAGAAAAGAGAAACATAATCTGGAAATAGAACAAATGGCAAAACAAATGAAATATATCAAACAGAACTCCTTTGAAAACGCTAACAAAATAGGAAGATGGCTGGCAAGAAGGCTGAGGAAAAGAAGGCAATCCCAACAAATCGTCAGAATTAAGGTGGGAGATAAATACGTAGTTGAAGAAGAAAAGATCAAACAAGAATTCCAACTCTTTTACCAACATTTATATACTGAAGAGCAAGTTCAGGAAGAGGAAATAATGGAGTATCTAGGAAAATTGAAGCTAATGAAAATTACTGACGATCAATGCCAAAGATTAAATAAAAAAATAACAACTGAAGAAATTAAAAAAGCAATTAAAAATCTAAGAAATGACAAGGCACCAGGACCTGATGGTTACACAGCGCGTTTCTATAAATCCTTGCAAGAAGAAATAATTGCAATCCTTAAAAAAAATTGAATAAGGCATTAACTGAAAGAGAGATTCCTGATTCATGGAGATCAGCAGACATAATAATGATACACAAGGAAGGAGCAGACCCAGAAGACATCAAGAATTATCGCCCAATTTCACTGTTGAATACGGATTATAAAATATACACAACGATTTTGGCTAACAGATTTAAAGAATTCTTAGTGGAATGGATCCAAGAAGACCAAAATGGATTTTTACCCAATAGATATATTAGAGATAATGTTAGAACAATTCTAAATGTAATAGAATATTGTGAAACTAATCACCAGAAAGAGCTCGCTTTACTTTCAATAGATGCGGAAAAGGCATTTGACAACCTTAACTGGAAGTATTTTAAATTATTGCTCAAAGAAATCAACATAGGATTCCAATTCCAAAATGCAGTTGAGGCAATATATCAACAGGAAAAGGCAAAGATATGGATAAATGGGAATTCAACAAACAAATTTAATATTGAGAAAGGAGTTAGGCAGGGATGTCCACTGTCCCCGCTGATCTTTATCTTTGCGCTTGAGACCTTACTAATGAAAATAAGGGAAAATAGAGAACTAAGAGGTCTAAAATTAGAAAAGCAAGAATATAAAGTAAGAGCATTTGCCGACGATGTGATTTGTATAGTTGAGAATCCGAGAGAAAATATATTAAAATGGCTGTCGACCTTTGATGACTATGGAAGATTAGCAGGCTTTAAGCTGAATAAGAAGAAGACAAAGATTATAACTAAAAATATCTCTAAATTAGAACAAACACAACTACAAGAAATAACGGGTATCCAGGTGGTCAATAAAATCAAATATCTAGGGATCTGGCTCACACCAAGGAACCTCCATTTGCTGAAAAACAATTATACGGATCAGTGGAAAAAAATGAAAGATGAAATAGATCAATGGAAGAACTGAACCTTTCCATTTTAGGGAGGATCGCTGCTATAAAGATGAACTTACTACCAAAGATGCTGTATCTGTTTCAGAATTTGCCTAAAATTAGAAACATGGAGACTTTTAACAGGTGGAAAAAGGATATAATGAATTTCATATGGAAGGGCAAAAAACCAAGGATAAAATATAACATAATGATTATGCAAAAAGAGAAAGGAGGTTTTGGCGTACCCGACTTAAAACTGTACTATGAGGCATGTGCCATGTCGTGGATAAAGGATTGGATGTTGTTATCTGAAAGCAGAATTTTAATACTTGAGGGCTTTGATTTGCGGAAGGGCTGGCACTCCTACCTATGGTATGGAGGGGCCAAAATTGAGAAGAACTTTGGGAACCATTTTATACGTTCCTCTCTCCTGAAAATCTGGGATAGATATAAGGATTACATGTATACAAAGATGGCACTATGGTTATCACCCCTGGAGGCAAACTAAAGAAGGCTATTAGGCTGGACAGAATGGCCAAAGTATAAAGACATATTAATTCAAAAAGAAGGTACATATGTAATGAAAATGCAGGAGGAAATATCAAGAATGTATGGTAATGTGTTGTGGTTACATTACTTGCAGATGAGGGAACGATTTAATAAGGATTGGACTAAAGGTTTTAGTGGTACGGATGGAACATGGGATGTAATATTGAAAAATGGGGAAAAAAATCCCTATATCTAATATTTACTCCATGTTATTAAACTGGGTAACAGAGGCTGAAGTAATTAAACAATCTATGGCTAAGTGGGCACAGAACATTGGAAGACCCATTCAGTTAAAGGAATGGGAAAAGATATGGACAAAACAGCTCAAAATTACTTATGCAACAGATTTAAAAGAAAATTGGCTCAAAATGATACATTGATGGTATATCACCCCTAAGAAATTGAATATAATGTACAAAAATGTAGAAAATAAGTGTTGGAAATGTGAGAAACAGGAGGGTTCCTTCTTTCATATGTGGTGGACCTGTCCCAAAACAAAAGAATTTTGGCACTTAATACATAATGAATGTAAGAAAATTTTAAAAATAGAATACCCTATGAAACCAGAGTTTTACTTGCTTGGACGAATGGACAGAGAAACTTTTAACAATGAGAATATGGAAAAGCTTTTTGTGTTTCTGACAACGGCGGCGAGGATGTTATTTGCGAAGATGTGGAAAACCAATCTCCTGCCAACAAAAGAACAATGTGTGGAGAAAATACTGGAGATTAAAGATATGGACGAGCTCACTTTTTGGCTACGCCATAATAAGGGCAAAGGGAACATTAAGACAGACTGGACAAAGGTTATTGACTATGCTGGAAAAGCAGATTGGAACGAATAATGTTATAAAGTAAATATTAGGACATAAATAAGAGCACGAGGGATGCTTCACTTAAAAGAATATATCAAAAGAATGAGAACAAATAGTATGGAATTAGAACGGAAGTCACCATATTCCCCTTTCCCTTCATTTATGTATGTTATGTGATTATGTCCCCTGAGATCACTACGCTCCGAGGATGCTAATTTGTTAGAGATACCCTCGGCGAAATCGGCTAAACTGACATCTACTCGCCGGAGGGCGTTCTCCGTTATAGCTCCTACGCTGTGGAACGCCCTCCCGGCTGGAACGCGGGCTATAAAGGACCTGCTTCCGTTTAGACGCGCCTGCAAAACTTATTTGTTTAAGCAGGCCTTCGGTGAGTAGGTCCTGCCCATGTTCCGCTTTAGCCGCTGTCCTGGGGTGTCACGCTATCTAATTTCTGAACTGTACCTGGGGGTTTTGTATTTTGCTGTTTTAACTGTTTAATTGTCTTAGATGTTTTATCGCATTGCTTGTGTGTAGTTGTACCTTCGGTTCCTGTGAGCCGCCGCGAGCCTCAGGGAGTCGGCAGCATAGAAGCCCGAATAATAAATAAATAAATAAATAAATAAATATGTTATGTACTGTTTAAAATGTGAAAACTTGCAATAAAAATATTTAAACAAAAGATAAGCAAGACCCAAATTGTTTGATACAGTTCATCCCTGAATTGTGATAACAATGGCATAATTTGGGTTATTTTATCCGTATCATTCACATGGTTCCTTTTGTTTGCAGGGATCCCATCAAGTCCTATGGCTTTGTTGTTTTTATGTTGGCTGGTGGCATAGCTGACTTCCTCCAAACTAGGCAGTGCTGCAAGCTCATCCCTGGTTTGTTGTTGCGAACTTTGTGAAAGAACCTCTTTGGATCCCTGCTGAAGTCTTCAAAGAGGGCGGACCTGAGCTGACACAACTACTCCACCAGCTCATTGAAAAAGTGTGGGTGACCGAGAAAATCTCAGATGACTTCAAGGATGCCAGCATCATTGCCCTTTTCAAAAAAGGGGAAAGAACAGACTGTGGAAACTATTGAGGTATCTTCCTTCTAACCTCTGCTGAGAAAATCCTCACAAGAATCCTTGCAAACTGCCTTCTACCTGTCTTCACAAAAGTCAAAATTGTCACTGAAATACACTGCCTGAGCTTTGTGAGTGCAGCATTTTTCTGAATGAAGCAGAGTGTTTGTGGATCAGGTCTTCCGTAGGGAGATCAAGGTGCTTGTTTATAAAGCTATTGTCCTCCCAACCCTGCTATATGCCTGTGAAATGTGGACTGTTTACACCTACAAGCATCACACTTTACTCCTGGAATGATTCCATCAGTGTTGCCTCTGAAAAATCCTGCAAATCTCTTGGGAAGACAGGTGGACAAGTGTAAGCATGCTGGAAGAAGCAAAGACCACCAGCATTTAAATGATGCTCCCACGCCATCAACTCTGCCGGACTGGCCACATTGTCTGAATGCCCAATCACTCTCTCCCAAAGCAGTTACTCTACTCTAAACTCAAGGATGGAAAACGGAATGTTGGTGGACAGGAAAAGAGATTTAAAGATGGTCTTAAAGCTAACCTTAAAACTGTGGCAAAAACACAGAGAACTGGGAAGCCCTGGCCCTTGAGCCCTCTAACTAGCGGTCAGCTGTGACTAGCAGTGTTGTGGAATTTGAAGAGGCACGAATGTAGGACGAAACGGAGGAACGTGCCAAAAGGAAGAAGTCACGTCAAGCCAACCCTGACCGGGACTGCCTTCCACCTGGAAACTGATGTCCTCACTGTGGAAGAACATGCAAATCAACAATAGAGCTCCACAGTCACCTATGGACCCACCGCCAAGACACTACACTCGGAACGTCAACATACTCGGACAACGAGGGATCGCCTATGTAAGTACTGTAAGTCCTTTTGTTTATTTATTTATTTACTTTTTTAAGCGCCCCTCTTAGCCTGAAGGTGACTCGAGGCAGTGTACGAGGGCGGGTCAATAAGTCAGTGACTTTTTGAATTTCCCACCTCTTAACTGAAATGGCAACACTGCTCCTGTCAACAGGCATCTGTCAGTTGACTCCTGTCAAAATTTGAACAAGCTGCGTCATTTAGTTTGTGTTTGACAGCCATTGATAGCAGACTGCCACGTGATTTGAGGAGAAAATAGAAAAAGTGAATTTTGTGTGCTCATTAAGCATTATTTTTTGTGGAAAAAAGCCCACCACTCAAACCAAGGCTAAGCTTGACTCTGCACCATAAATTTCAATGGTAAAAAAGTGGTTTACTGAATTTTGTTGTGGCCGTACAAGCACAGAAGATGCCACACGTTCAGGACGCCCAGTTGAGGTCTCTACACCCGAAACAATTGACAAAATCCACAATATGGTGTTGGTCGATCGGAGATTGAAAGTGTGAGAGATTGTGGAAGCCATAGGCATCTCACATGGCTCAGTGATTTCTTTTTTATACATAATAATTTTATTATCATTTTCATCAGGTAGATAAATTACAGTGAAAGAGGGGGAACAATATAAGATTATAGAAAAGTAAGAAATTTGAGCAAGTGAAGTGCTGGAAAGGGAAAGAAATAAAAGAAAAAAAGAAATGTTGGAAATGTAAAGCCCATGAAGGATCCTTCTATCATATGAGGTGGTCATGCTCGAAAACAAGAGAATATTGGCAAATAATTAATAAAGAATGTAAAAAAATTCTAAATATTGAATTCCCAATGAAATCAGAATTCTACCTACTAGGCCTGCTGAATGATGAAATATTTAAAGAACAAAATATAGAAACATTATTTATATTCTTTACCACGGCAGCAATAATTATGGTTGCAAAAAGTAATGGATATTAAAGATATGGATGAATTGACATTTTGGCTTAAACACAATAATGGAAAGGGATTGAAAAGAACAGACTGGAAAATATTGGAGAAATATGTGAAGCAAGAATTTTAAAATTCTTGCATTGCTAACCCTTTCCCAACTGAAAGATGGACAAAAATAGAGATGGACAAAGGTCAGTAAGCTTGGAGGAAGAACGGAAAGAAGATAAAAAGACTAAATAAATTTCAATGTTAAAAATATGATAATTGTATCACGATGCGGCAGCGCTAAGCTGGGTGAAAGACTGGGCCACACTAAGAGACAAGAATCTGCTAGCAGTGGAGGGGTTCGACTTGCGCCGGGGGTGGCATGCTTACCTTTGGCACGAGAAGGTGCTAGTGAAAAAAAACTTCCTAAATCATTTTGTCAGAGCACCACTCCTGAGAGTTTGGAACAAGTACAAAGATCGGCTTTACCAAGCAACCCCCCAATGGATTTCTCCACAAGAAGCCCAGCAGATCAGGGAACTTCCATCCAGCAAGTGGTACACATATGAACAGCTGATCGTTAGAACGGGGTCTGGGTGGACACTTAAACCGCTGGAAACATTACGAGAACAAGCCATAGAATTGTCATGGTTTCAATTTGCGCAATGCAAAGAAACCTTCAAACGGGATGCACGGAGAAACTTCAATACACAGATTACAGTGTGGGAGAAAGCAATGAAAGCGGAGAAAAAATTAATAAGCCTCCTATATAATCAACTCCTCGTATGAGAGACGGAAACGGAAGTGATCAAGGACACGATGGTCAGGTGGGCTCAGGAATTAGGGCACTCCATCCTGTTACAGGAGTGGGAGACCTTATGGAAGGAGAAAATCAAGCAGCTGGGGTTCTCCCATATAACCGAAAACTGGTACAAAATGTACTATCACTGGTACCACACACGAATTTTTCCCCCAAGATGTGTTCCATGTGGAGGTGGATTTTCCCCCAGAATTTCTTGAGGAGCTTGCATTGCCACCAACAGTGGTTGGTGGCAATGCAAGCTCCTCAAGAAATTCTGGGGGAAAATCCACCTCCACATGGAACACATCTTGGGGGGAAAATTCGAGATGACACCGGGCCTCTACTTGCTTCATATCACGGATAAGAAATGGGAGAGCAACGATGATAGGATCTTTCTCCTCCTAGCCACTGCGGCGAGAATGGAAATTGCCCAAAACTGGAAAAGAGAAGATCCCCTATCAATAAAGAACTGGTTTCTTCCGATCAGAGAAATTATGGACCTTGACATCTTAAGGAGTATCGTCTTTGACCAAAGTAATAAGAAGAAAACGAATTGGGATAAGGTTAGAAGTTATCTGAAAGATCTGAGTCCTAAAGTTATAGACAAGATTTAATGAAGACTTCCATGGCGAAATGAACTAGTGGGGGCCAAGATGGCATGTTGCTTTGCAAGGAATGGTTGGATTAGCAAGTCGCGATTGACCAAGCCGATTGGACGGGAGTTTACCCAATATCCGTACCCTTTTGTGTCTTATCCCCTCACCCCCGCTCCTCCCCTCCCTGTCCCCCACCAACCCCCCCCCCCCCGTTTTTATCCCCTGTATTTGAAATGCATTAAAAACAATTAATAAAATAAATAAATAAAAATATGATAATAGACTGCTAATTTTAGCAGAAATTAAGACATGAAAAAAGGAGCGGAAGAAGAATGGAAGTGTTGTCGTCGTTGTCATCCCCCCCGTGGTTTCAATTTTAAATAATCACTTTGGTATGAAAAAGCTTTCCGCAAGATGGGTGCCGCGTTTGCTCACAATCAACCACAAACGCAATTGTGTGACAATTCCACAGGAGTGTTTGGCATTGTTGGACGGGTTTTATGGACGGGTTTGTGCACCGTTGCGTAACTGTGGATCCTCCACAACACACCAGAGACCAAACAGCAGTCAAAACAGTTGGTTTCTCGGGGTGAATAGGCGCCAAAGAAGGCCAAGGTGGGTTTGTCAGCCAATAAATCATGGCAACCGTTTTTTGGGAAGCACGCGGTATAATCCATATTGACTACCTTCAAAAGGGTAAAACAATAAATGGCAAATATTATGCCAACTTATTGGGTCGATTTAATAATGATTTGGAAAAAAAATGACCACATTTGGCCAAGAAAAAAGTTCTTTTGCACCAGGACAATGCAAGGGTGCACACATGTGCAGTTGCCATGGCAATAGTCCATGAATTGGGATACAAATTGCTCCCTCATCTGCCCTATTCTCCAGATGTAGCCCCGAGTGACTATTTCTTGTTTCCAAACCTGAAAAAATGGCTCGGCGGAAAGAGATTTGACTCCAACGATGAAATCATCTCACAAATACCTATTTTGATGACCTTGACACCTGTGCGCTCCTAGAACTGGTTCCCTTTCCGGAAGGCATGCAAGAACGCCCTCTTCAGACTCGCCTTCGGGTAATTCGGAAATGTTTCATATGGTCTCGTCCATGAGTTTTTAAGGAATCTTTTAATCTTAAAATTTCTTAACATTGTTGTAACTTGATGTTTTTATTGAATGTTGTGGTCCGCCCCGAGCCTGCAGGGAGGAGCGGAATATAAAACCGAATAAATAAATAAAATAAAATAAATAAATAAATTGGAGAAATGTTTGACAAAGTGTATAGAGCTCAAAGGAGACTACGTTGAAAAATAAAATGATGTTTTATCCAAAAAACCTTTTTATTCAAAAAGTCACTGACTTATTGACCCACCCTCATACAATGGCAAACGAATGCCCACAGATAAATACATAAATTAATAAAAACTGCCATATAAATGCAAAAATTCACAGTTAAAAATATAAAATACAAATCTCAGTGTCTCCTTATTGGAATCGGTTTCCGTTTCATCGTCATCGTTCCATAGGTCTCAATTCCATAATTACACTTCCTCTGCAAAAGCCTGCTCAAACAGCCAGGTCTTCACTTTCTTCTGGAATGTTAAGAGGGAGGGGGCCAGTCTAATGTCCCTAGGGAGGGCATTCCATAGCCGAGGGGCCACTACTGAGAAGGCCCTGTCTCTCGTCCTTGCCAATTGGGTCTGCGAAGAAGATGGAACCGAGAGCAGGGCCTGCCCAGTTGATCTTTTTTTCTGTTAATATTTTTTATTGAGTAGTTTTACAATAATAAAATGAAAGTAATAGAGTATAAAGAAGTAATGAATAGGAATAGAAATGGAAGAGGGAAATAGAAGGGGGAAAAGGGAAGAGTGTCCGTAAGGGAGTGAGGGAAGAAAAAAGAGTGTGAAGAGAGAAAGCGATAGTGCATAGAGATAGACTACGTGAGTCCTTCCAGTTCGGTCCGCAAGGGTTATTCCTTCATCTTGAATCTTCTTTGTTATTGAGGTTTTTTCCCTTCCTTACACGATTTTGATTTCATAGCGCGGGGTTTTACTGTTTTATCAGTATTGCATTTAGATAGGATCTGGTTGATTGCCAGTCTGTTCTATTCTTTATACTTATATCATTGACCCGACTATTTAATATATCTAGGTCCATAAGATCATTTAGTTTAATAAGCCAATCTTCCGTGGGAGGTGGCTCTCCATTCTTCCAGTTTTTTGCTAGAACTATTCTGGCTGCAGCTGACATAAAATGAAATAGTTTATCATGGTTTTTATCTAGTTTCCCATCCGTTAAGTTTAGTAAGTAATATTCAGGTTTTAGGTCAAAATTGTTCTGTAACATTCTTCAGACATGTATATGGACAGATTTCCAGAATTTTTGAACCTTCCCACAGGTCCACCAGCAGTGGAAGAATGTCCCCAATTGCCCTTTACGCTTCCAACATTTGTTGTTTGTATTTTTGTAAAATTTGGCTAACTTCTGTGGCGTTAGATGCCATCGATAAAACATCTTGTACCAGTTCTCTGCTGTGGTGGTAGCTCCCAAGAATTTAATATTTTTCTTCCATATTGTCTCCCATTCCTGTAACAGTATCGTATGTCCCAAATCCTGTGCCCATTCAACCATCACTTGTTTTATCAATTCCATTTCTGTGTCCCATTCTAATAGTTTGTTGTACAGTATCCTTATTTGTTTTTTCTCTTGTTTCATGATAATTTCCCATATTGTTTCTTTTGTATTAAAATTGTTTTAATGGTCTGTTTTAAAGTAATCTTGTATTTGTATGTATTGAAACCAAGAGATTTCTATGCCAGAATCTCTTAGATTGTTCAGAGATTTTAATTTCCATACTTTGTCTTTCTTTTCCATTAATACTTTGTATGTGTACCATTTTGACATTGGGATTTCTTTCTTGTGTTGAGCTTCAAGGGAAGATATCCATAAAGACGTTTTTGTATAAAATGTGTCTTTATACATATCCCAGATTTTGATTAAGGCTGCCCTTATGAAGTGATTGGTAAAATTGCTCTCGACCTTTGCTTTGCCATACCAAAGGTATGCATGCCACCCTCTTCTTGTGTTGTAGCCTTCTAAGTGTAGCACTCTTCTTTTATTTAGCGAGGTCCAGTCTTTGATCCAACTCAGGGCTGCCGCCTCATAGTATAATTGTAAATTTGGGAGTGCCAGGCCAACTCTTTCTCTTCTGTCCGTGAGTATCTTATACTTCACCCTGGCCTTCTTCCCTTCCCAAATAAATGTCAAGGTGTCTCTTCTCCAGATGTTAAAGTTGTGGGCAGTTCTCAAAATTGGAATGGATTGGAACAAGAATATCATCCTTGGAAGAATATCCATCTTGATTACTGCTATTCTTCCTAGTAAATTCAGTTTTAGGTGTCTCCAGCTTTCTAGTTTTTTCTTTATGGTTTTCCAGGTTGTTTCATAGTTGTTTCCTAAAAGTTGGTTATTTTTCGATGTTATCTGTATGCCCAAATATTGTACTTTATTTGTTACTTGTATTTTGGTGATATCTTGCAATTTTTCCCTTTTTTCCCTTCTTTAGATTTTTTGTTAATATTTTAGATTTTGCATAGTTAATTTTTAGGCCCACCACCTTTCCAAATTTTGTTATCTTTTCTAGCCATTTTCCATCCTTTCTACTGGTTCTTCCACTATACACACAATGTCGTCGGCGAATGCCTGCAGTTTATATTCCTCCTTTAGTATCTTCAATCCTTTTAAGTTGTTGTCTGACTGTATATGCTGTAGGAGTAACTCCAGCATCATGATGAAGAGTAATGGAGAGATTGGGCAGCCCTGCCTGGTGCCTTTTTGGATTTTTATATTGCCTGAGGTTTTCCCATTAATTATGATGTTGGCCAATTGTTTTTAGTAAATTGATTTGATTGAATTTATAAAGTGAAAACCCATATCTTTTTCTTCCAAAATTGGAAAGAGAAAATCCCAGTTGGCATTGTCAGATGCCTTCTCGGCGTCCAGAAATAATAAACCCACCTCCTTTTGTGTATTTAAATCATAATATTCAATTGTGTTTATTATTGTCCTTATGTTATCTCTCATTACTCTTTGCGGTAAGAACCCTGTTTGATCTTCATTGATGGTTTCATTTAGAAATATTTTCAGTCTATTGGCTAAGATTGTAGTAAATATTTTATAGTCCGTATTTAAGAGTGATATCGGCCTATAATTTATGACGTTAGTTGGCTCTGTTTTCCCCTTATGTAAAAATACTACGTTGGCCTCCTGCCATGATTCTGGGATTCTGCCATATTGAAGAGCATTGTTTATTATTTCTTTCAGGTACGGTATCAGTTCTTCCCCAAGTAGTTTATACTATTTGGCTGTTAAGCCATCGGAGCCAGGTAACTTGTTATTAGGCATACTCTTTATTGCATCTTTAATTTCTTTCTCATTTACCAGTTTATTTAATTATTCTCGTTGTTTGTCGTTTATTTTTTCTAGTTTTTGTCTTGCCACATATGAGACTACATTTTCTATTTCTATATTTTCTTTTCTGTACAAATTTTCATAGAACTCTCTAAATTCTTTTGCAATCTCTTACTCATCATATACTTGTGTTCCATTTCTCATTATTTGTGTTATAAATTGTTTTTGTCTTTTTTCAACTAACTTTTTAGCTAATAATTTCCCTGGTTTATTCACATTGGCATACTGATTCATCTTTAAGTATTTCATATTTCTTGCTATTTGTTCCTCCTGTGTTGTATTTAGTTCTTTTCTTAATAGATCTATTTCCAATCTTAATTTCTTACTTCCTGGTTTGGCTTTTAATATTTTTTCCTTTTCTTCCAACTCCTGGTTTAGTCTGTTTTGTCTTTCAAACCTTTTCTTATTTTTGAATGCCCCTTGTTTAATAAAGTGGCCTCTCATGACAGCCTTGCTAACCTCCCATATTTTTCTTTTCGGATTCCTTCCGTATTATTTAATTCAAAATATTCTTTGATCAATCCTTTGTTGTATTCAATCTCTGTATCCTTATTTAGCAAGCTGTCATTTAATTTCCATCTTCTTTCTTTCTTTGTCTTATGAAATGATAGTATTAAGGGAAAGTGATTGGTATTGGATCTGGGGAGAATTCTTACTTTATCTATTTTAGTTGTTAAACTGGTTGAGGTCCAGATCATATCGATCCTGGACCATGATGAAGGACGCGCTGAAAAAAAGTATAGTCTTTCTCTTTAGCATTTCGCATTCTCCATACATCATGCAATGCTAGTTCTTTTTAAAAATTTAACATACAGATTGGAAGCTTGCCTCCCTTGGTATTACTTCCATTCTTCTTTGTTTTAGTCTTGTCTAGTTTACAATCTACCACCCCGTTAAAATCACCCAGCAATATCATGTTATCATAGCTTTGTTCTAGCAGAAAATTCTTTAACTGTTTCACAAATTTAGATTTTGCACCGGTAGGGGCATATATGTTGCAAATTAGTAAGACTTCCTGGTTCACTTTTATTTTCACTTCTAGGATCCTTCCGTCGATCTTTATCACCTGGAAGGTTCATAGGGAGAGATGCGTTCGGACAGATAAGCTGGACCAGAACCATTTAGGGCTTTAAAGGCTAAAGCCAGCACTTTGAATTGTGCACGGTAGCAGACTGGCAGCCAGTGGAGCTGGCACAACAGAGGGGTTGTACGCTCCCGGAGTGCCGCTCCTGTTATCAACTTGGCTGCTGTCCGTTGGACCAATTGAAACTTGCAAACAGTCTTCAAAGGCAGCCCCACGTAGAGCACATTGCAGTAGCCTATACGGGATGTAACCAGAGCGTGAGCCACCGTGGCCAGGCCAGACTTCCCGAGGTACAGGCGCAGCTGGCGCACAAGTTTTAACTGTGAGAATGCTCCCCTGGTCACCACCGAAACCTGGAGCTCCAGGCTCAATTATGAATCCAGGATCACACCCAGACTGCGAACCTGCATCTTCAGGGGGAGTGTAACCCCGCCCAGCACAGGCTGTAACCCTATGCCCTGTTCGGCCTTACGACTGACCAGGAGTACCTCTGTCTTGTCAGGATTCAATTTCAATTTGTTCGCCCCCATCCAGTCCGACACAGCGGCCAAGCACCGGTTCAGGACCTGAACAGCCTCCTTAGTAGCAGGTGGGAAGGAGTGACAGAGTTGTACATCATCTGCGTACAGATGACGCCACACCCCAAAACTCTGGATGACCTCCCCCAGTGTCTTCATGTAGATGTTAAACAACATGGGAGACAATATTGAACCCTGAGGAACCCCACACGACAATGGATGAGGGGTTGAACAGGAGTCTCCCAATAACACTATCTGGGAACAACCCTCTAGGAAGGACCGGAGCCACTGCAAAACAGTACCTCCAAGGACCATTTCTGCGAGGCGTTCCAGAAGGATACCGTGGTCAACGGTATCGAAGGCCGCTGAGAGGTCCAGCAGAACTAACAGGGACACACTCCCTCTGTCTAGCTCCCAACGTAGATCATCCACTAAGGCGACATTTTTGTTTGACATCTTTTGGTATGTAAAACAAAATAATGATGGTAGAAGATACCACTTTTCGACTGCCATGTGTTCTGAAATCAAATCTTATGAAACACATCAAGCAAAATGCAAGATGAGAGAAGTGGATACAACTTTACTTTCCACCACTAGAGGTCAGAATGCATTGAAACTGGTTTGCAAATTTTCAAAATACATTCCAAGTTCCAACCAGAAGCAAAAAGTGCAACTATGGTTCTTTCTTTCTGGCATATGAAAAATTTCTTCGTCTCTCTTTAAAAAAAAGAAAAAGAAAAAAGGTATGCTCAAGGATTTATTATTTTCGTTCTGAGCATTAAATCTTCATCTTCATCTTAGTTTTGGGGCTGTCAAGAGTTCTTATCCAATTAGTAATAAAGATGTTTTTAAACTCACAATTCCGCCTTCCAATCAACCTCTGTGAGGAGCAATTCTTCATGAGACTTTAGTTCAACAGTATTTTTCACTAAAATATCATTATATGTGAGCCATGTTTGCCAACCTAATAGTCTACTTTGATTGGCCTCCATTGGAGAAATCCATAAGGGCCTTTTTTGTATAGGAATATTTTTTATATTTTTGCCATGTTTTCAATAGGACTGATCTAATAAAGTGGTTGCCAAAGGTTTTTTCCCTTTTTCTCTCTTTCATACCATGTACAGGCATGCCAACCTACTCGCAGATCAAACCCCTCCAAGTTTAAAGCCTTTTCTTCTTTAATAGTCATCCAGTCTCTAATCCATGATAAAGCACAAACTTCATGATATATTCTTAAGAGAGTTTTTGGGAATCAAAATCCCCCTCTTGTTTTTTTATCGATTAGTGTTGCAAACTTAATCCTTGGTTTTTTCCCTTTCCAAACAAATTTCAACAGGTCTTTATTCTACTCTTTGAATTTTTTCTCAGTTCAAATTATTGGTAAGTTCTGGAACATAAACAGTAGTTTCGGTAAAATAGTCATTTTAACCAAAGAAATACGGCCTAATAAAGATACATTCAAATTCTTCCATTTCTCCAAATCTTAATTTTCTTCCAAATCAATTTGTAATTATTTTTAATAGTTGACCATTTTTTGCAGTTATCCATATGCTTAAGTATTTCAACTTATTTGTAATTTGCACTCCAGTTTGTTCTGTAATCTGTTCTTGCTTTTCTTTATCCAAGTTTTTAGGCAATATTTTCGTTTTTTTCTCGTTGATTTTAAAGCCTGCAACTTTCCCAAAATCCTTTATTTTCTGAATCCAAGTTTTTAAGTTATTGCATGAGTCTTCTATTATACCCACGACATCATTGGCAAAAGCCCTTCTTTTGTATTCGTGTTTACCTATTTTTGCTCCTTTTACTTTCTCATCTTCTCTTATTTTTTTCATCAAAATCTATAAAGCCATAATAAAAATAAAAGGGGATAATGGACATCCTTGCTGTGTCCCCTTAGTTATATTAAAATCTTCAGTTGTTTGGCCACTGATAATAATCTTTGCATTTTGAGATCTATATATAGAATTTATAGCATTTGTGAATCTAAAGCCCATGTCCATTTGAAAAAAATCCCAATTTAAATTATCAAATGCCTTTTCGGCATCCAATGCTAAGATCGCCAATTCTTTCTGGTGGTTTACTTCATCATATTCTATCAAATCTATTACTGTTTGGATATTATCTTTCATATTTCTATTTGGTAGGAAACATGTTTGTTCTTCTCCAATTCATTCATTCAGAAATTCTTTTAATCTCGCCACCATCAGGACTGGCTCCCCCCCACCAAGACCACCGATCTGGCGATGCCAGGAGGCAGGGGGGCCCCTCCCTAAGGGTTGGAGGCTTAGACCATCTGAGGCCATTTGGAGCCAGGGCCCATAGGGCCTTCCGGACCAGAACGTTTTGGAACTCGCACCATGGGCAACGAGATCCTCGATGGACATGCGTTAGCCTCATCAAGGCCAATAAGGACCTTCTTGTGGCAAACCAGGATTGCCCCCTTGGACTGCCACAGAGCAGAATGCTGGACACTGAACTCGCTGGTGGGGAGCCACCAGTGATTCTGCTAAGGCCGCATAGCCTTCCGCCCTTCGACGGCAAGACGGTGCCCTGCTAGGACTGTGTTGTCCTTGTCACTGTTTGTCACTGTCTGTCACTGTTGTACTGTCTATATGTAAATTGTTCTATGTTTGAACTTGTGAACCGCTCCGAGCCCACGGGGAGTGGCGGTGATAGAAGTTTGAATTTAATAATTAATTTTAAAAAGTTATTTGTGAAAATCTTATAGTCTGTATTTAGTAATGATATTGGTCTGTAGTTCTTTATTATCTGTTTCTTCTGTGTCTTCTTTGTGTATCATTACAATTTCTGCATTCTTCCAAGAATCCGGTATTATCTGTTGCGTCATGGCTTCGTTAGGAACCTTTTTCAATAATGGAATTCATTCTTGTTTCATTGATTTATAAAAGCCTGCTGAATATCCATCCAGGCCCGGGGATTTATTTGCATGCATTTTATTTATAGCTTCCTCAACTTCTTCTGTAATTTCCCTATTTATTTTTTCTCTTTCTTCATCTTTAATTTTCTGCACTTTCAATTGACCTATATATCCCATTATTTCTTCTGTACAGGTTTGATCCTTGGTATATAATTGTTTATAAAATTTCCGGAATTTCCTTGTCTTTGTTTACTTCCTTACCATCAATTTTTAATTTTACTATATGTTGGGCTTGGCGTTTTTTCCTCATTTGCCTTGCCAGCCATTTCCCCAGCTTATTGCATTTTCAAATGTTTGTTGTTTTAGAAATTTCATCTGTCTTGCCTGAAACTCTAGTTCTAGGTGATGTTTTTATTGGTTACGCGACTTTAACTCTTTTTGGAATAGCTTGTTTTCTGGGTTACTTTTTGCCTTCATTTCAATTTTTCCCTCTTTAATTCTATCTCTTTCATTTCTTTATTTCTTTTTCTGTTATTACTTGCATTGTGTTCTATAAGATGACCTCTAAGGACTGCCTTTAGAGCATCCCAAACAATTTGGGGTTTTATTTCTGGTATATCATTCAGTCTTATATATTCTTGAATTATTTTTATCAGGGTTTATATCTTCCTCTTTTTTCAGTAAATTTTAATTTAATCTCCATTTTCTATAATGGTTTTTCTGATTGATAGTCATCTCCAATGGACAATGGTCTGACATATCTCTGGGTAGGATAGTATCAATCAATCAATGCGCCCCGGGTACTTTAAAAGCCATGGTCCAATGAGATTGGATCTAAGATCTCTGTAGAACATGCATTGAAGAAGCACGTGCTCAGTTGTTTCCACATGACCAGACCCACAGGGGCATAGTCTCTGCTTGAAGGGGGTCTTCTGATACCTCCCCTCCAATACAGCCGATGGGAGGGCATGGCATCTTGCCAGGGTAAAAGCCCTTCGGTGTTTGGGCACCTCCAGGTCTGTTAGGTATGCCATGGGGGCAGTGAGGTATCTAGTGGCGTCCCTAACAATGAAGGCTGGGGAACAGGCTAGGTCGGATTGGCGCTCTATGTCCAGGATCCGTTGCTTAATGAGATCCTTGGCTTGGTCCCATCTCATGCTTAGCAATTGTCCTTGGGAGAAACCTAGTGTTGCGATCTTTGCTGCTACTGTTTTAATCCATGTGGACTGCAACTCGTCTCTCATGATGAGGGGGGCAAGACCGCATGGGGAGAAGCATAGGTGTAGCCAGTAATTGAGAATAGCTGTCCATATTCTCGCTTCCACTTTCACAAAGCCTGTCTCCAATCTCAGGGTAGCGTTAGGGACACATCTGGGAGCCTGTAGAGCCGCTCTTAGGAATTTTGATTGGACACGCTCTAGTGGGGCATAATTTGAGAAGGGTCCAAGCTGGGCTCCATACAGCATTTGTGCGGCTGATTTTACTTCAAAAAGTTTAAGTGCCGCCGGTATAAAGTGACCTCCTCCCGTCCTGAGATATCTTAGGATAGCGGATGAACTCTTTTGTGCTGTCTCTGCTGCACACTCTGCATGGGCTTTCCTGCTGTTGCTGCTGTGGAGGGTAACACCAAGATATTTAAAGCTTGAGACCTGCTCTATTTTGTTTCCATCTATTCTCCAGTTGTGTCTCTTGGGTCGTTTAGCAAACACCATAATTTTAGTTTTCTGAAAGTTGAGGTGCAACTGTTCTTCCTGGCAGTAATTTGTTAATGCTCTCAGGGCTCTTTTCAGTCCAACTTGAGTTCTAGAAAGAAGAACTGCATCATCAGCATAGAGCAGGGTGGATAGATGCCTTCCAGCTAGTTTTGGAGGATGGAAATCCAAGTTGTATAGGTGTTCCACCATAGAGTTAATGTAGAAATTGAATAGAAGTGGAGCCAAAATGCACCCTTGCTTGACGCCCTTCTCAGTTTTGACTGCTTTGGTAAGATGGCCCTGGGAACTGCATCTTACTTTCAGAGTAGCTCCTTCATGGAGTGTTCGTAATAGCTGTAGAAGTCGCCTGTCTATTGAAGTGGACCCAAGCTTTTCCCATAGCTTGGTACGGGAAATGGAATCAAAAGCTGCTCTGAAGTCTATAAACGCAGCATAGAGGGAGGATGGCTTGTGGGAGGAGTATTTTTCTATGAGATGTTGCAATACTATACATTGATCGTTGGTGGATCGTCCTTCCCTGAAGCCGGCTTGCTCCTCTGCCAGTATGTTCTCTTGCTCCATCCAGTCCAGCAGTTTCCATTGAAGGTACCTTGCGTATATTTTGCTGATGGTATTGAGGAGGCTAATGGGCCTATAGCTTGCAGGGTCATCCTGTTTCCCTTTCTTTTTATATATGGGGACAATAATTGCCAGCCCCCAGTCCTTTGGTACCTGTCCATATTTATCTATGCAGGTAAACAATGACGCTAAAATGGGGGACCAGAAGTCCAGATTGTTCTTAATGACTTCAGGGGGGATCAAATCTTCTCCTGGTGCCTTTCCTGGTTTTAATTGAGCTACAAGTCTTTTAATTTCGGAAGGCGTCACTGGAGGCCACATGGGTAGGATAGTAAGATCGTGAGTCTTTGTAACTAAATTTTTTGTTGACCAGATCATATCTATCCTGGACCAAGATTGATGCCTATGCGAAAATAAAGTGTAATCTCTTTTCTTTTCATTTCTACACCTCCATACATCCTCTAGTTCAAATTCTTCTTTAAGGTCCAGGAACTTTTTTGGAAGTACACTATTCCCTTGAGTGAGTCCCTTTTTCACCTTTCTACTTTTATCCAATTGATTATTGAGTACTCCATTAAAATCACCCATTAAATGAGGTCATCAAAGTTTGTTTTCTTCAAATTTTCCTTAAGAGATTGAGTAAATTTTGATTTCGGTCCATTAAGTGAATATATATTACAAATTAAAATTTTGCTGACTCCAATTGTTAATAAAGCCGCTACAAATCTTCCTTCTTGATCTTTAAATGCCAATTCAGATTTTATACTGTCTTTAACATATAAAACTACACCTTTCTTCTTTTTCTCAAAAGAGCAGTGATATTCTTTTCCCAACTTCTTATTTGTGAGGTGTGCTATATGTTTGTGACATATGTGAGTCTGTTGGAGTGCAATCACATCGTAATTATATCTTTTCAATTTATTAAACATTTTTCCCATTTCTGTGGGGAATTAAAACCATTAATGTTATTTGAGTAACATTTTATTGGTAATTCTGCCATTTTCATCAATCTTAAATTTCTTCTGGTCCTATGTCATCTTTATCTAGGTTCGAAGGTCCAATAGCTGTTGTCGCTTGCCCAACATTCAATGCTTCATAATCCGGGGAGTCAAATCTGGCTTTCTTATTTTTATTCCCTTTCCTGGGAGTAGCCTCTTCCGTTTCCTCCGGTTGTTCATCTTTCATCAGATTCTCATAGAAGGCTTTGGCTTTATCCACAGTCGTTGGCCAGTATCTTTCTTCTTTGTAAGTGACCATAATCCCTTCTCTTTTCTCCCAACAAAATCTAATTTGGCATTTTTTGAGTTCTTCTGTCAAAAATAATATTTTCCTCTTTTGTTCAATGTTGATTGAGGGAATTCCTTAAGTACTGCAGTTTTATTTCCTTTATATATAATTGGATTTTCGTTGCTGTTGCATATGATTTCATCTCTCATTTTCTTCTTTGTGAATTTGACTATAACATCTCTCGGTGTTTTGTTTTGTCTTGCATAGAAAGTAGAGATCCTGTAGACTTGGTCAATTTCCTGCTCCATTTCTTCCTCCTCACATTCCATACAAGAAGAGTCTAAGAAGAGTCACTTTTCTTGAAGTTTATTCGGCAGAGAGATCAGACATGGCTGACCTCGAGCCTTGTCGTTTTGTGACTGCTATTGCCACACAGCTTTATGGAACATATGGATAATCCTCAATCCCTTTATCCTGCATTTCTGTCTCTCATTTCAAATCACAGCCCCAAAGTCCCCTATGCTTTCCAACAGGCCCCTTCTACACTGTCATATAATCCACATTATCTGAGTTGAACTGGATTATATTTTTTTATTTATTTATTAGATTTATCAATCGCCACTCCCAATTGGCTCGGGGCGGTTTACACTCAAAACAAAGCAATACAATAAAAGCGATAAAAACAGTTACAATAAAATACCTGTGTATTAGGACTCGAAAGCCTGCTTGAACAGAGTGGTCTTACAGGCTTTATGAAAAGCTAGCAAATTTCGTAAAGCTCGAGTTTCAGGGGGTAATGCATTCCAAAGAACTGGAGCAACAATGGAGAATGCCCTTCACCGAGTTGCAGTCAGATGGTACGATTTCACACTAGGCACGACTAGGAGGTTCTGATTTTCAGATTGCAGTGATCTCCTGAGACAATATGGGATAAGGCGCTCCCTCAGGTACACTGGCCCCAGATCATACAATATTTATTTATTTATTTATTTATTCGGTCTTGTATACCACTCCTTCCCGCAGGCTCGGGGCGGTTTACATACAGCCAATAAACACACAGTGTACAACAGTAGCAATAAAACAGGAAGCAATGGGTAAAATTACATAAAATGTCATAAGCAAACAATAGACGGTTACAATATCCGGGATTCAGTTAAAGGCAAGCCTAAATAAGGTGGTTTTGCATGCCCTCCGGAATGGAATGAGCTCAACAGTGGCACGGACGTCATCCGGCAATGTATTCCATAATGTTGGGGCAGCAACTGAGAAAGCTCATTGCCTGGTGGTCGACAAATAGCAGGAGCGGATTGATGGTACAGCTAATAAATTTTGCTCTTCCGAGCGAAGTGATCTCAGGGGAACATACGGGGTAAGGCGGTCCCTCAGGTACACTGGCCCTAGACCATGCAAGGCCTTAAAGGTCAAAACCAACACCTTGAAGACAATTCGGTACTCGATCGGTAGCCAGTGCAATTGCTGTAAGATGGGAGTAACATGCTCTCTTGTCGATGCTCCCACCAGCAAGCGAGCCGCAGCATTTTGCACTAGCTTGAGTTTCCGGATTGTCGACAAGGGAAGGCCTATGTAGCGGGCGTTACAGTAGTCTAGTCTCGAGATGACCGTCGCTTGGATTACTGTGGCCAGGTCGTTCCTGGACAAGTAGGGGTCAGTCGCCTAGCCTGTCACAGATGAAAAAACGATGTTTTGCTGACCGTGGAGACCTGGGCCTCCATGGTCAGCAATGGGTCTAATTGAACCCCTAGGCTTTTTACCAAGGATGACGGGCTTAGCTGCTCGCCATCCAGGTTAGGCAACCAGCACTCATCCAGCCCAGGCCGACCAGGCCACAGGATCTCCGTCTTCGATGGATTTACCTTCAGCCGGCTGGAACGCAGCCATCCAGTCACGGCTTCTAGGCATTGCTGGAAACAATCGGGTATGGTGTCCGGCCTGCCGTCCATTCTCAGCACGAGCTGGGTGTCGTCAGCGTACTGATAACACTCCAGACCAGCTGGGCCAGCGGACGCATGTAGATGTTGAACAATAAAGGGGAGAGGATGGCTCCCTGGGGGACCCCGCAACTTAATGGGAGTCTCCCAGAGACCTCCTCCCCCCTCTCCACACGTTGTCCCCGGTCTTGGAGGAAGGAGGCCACCCATTTAAGGGCAGTCCCCCTAAATCCCGTCGCGGCTAAACGGTGGGCAAATAATGCATGGTCTACTGTGTCAAACGCTGCCGTGAGATCTAGCAACACAAGTAGTGCTGACCCGTCATGGTCCAGTTGGCAGCGAAGTTGGTCTGTAATGGCGACAAGCACTGTCTCCGTCCCATGCCCAATACGGAAGCCGGACTGGAAGGGATCAAGTCCAGCTGTGTCGTCTAAGAACCGCTGCAGCTGATCCGCTGCTGCCCTCTCAATTACCTTACCTAAAAACGGCAAGTTGGAAACCGAACGGTAATTGGAGGGAGCCGAAAGGTCTAAATTCGGCTTCTTCAGCAGCGGTCTTATCATAGCCTCTTTACAACCCCCTGGGAACACTCCTTGCTCTAGGGAGCTGTTGATAATCTTTCCCAGGGGGTCTCATAACCCCTCCGGGCAAGATCTAACAAGCCAGGAGGGGCACGGATCGAGGGAGCAGGTAGTTAGTCTAGCTGCAACAAGTAACTTATCGACAGCTGCTGCGTCCAGCAGTTGGAAACGGATGAAGGTAGGCCCATCGAGTGGCGGCGGAGTCTCGAGCTCACTTACTGTATCAATTGTGGCTGGGATGTCCCGGCGGAGATTCGAGATTTTGTCGACAAAATAGTTCTGGAAAGCCTCAGCTGAAGGAGCCAAATCCCTATCATTTAGGACAGACGGAATTGATGTCAGAGACTGGATTATCTTTAAAAGTTGAGCTGGGCGTGAACTGGCCGACTCTATCAAGGAAGAATAATAAACCTTTTTGGCTTCCTTGATAGCTTGCTCATAAACGTCTTTAAATTGTTTATAAGTTAATTTCGAAGCTCCGTCTCGGAGATCTCACCACATGTCCTCTAGCTGTCTCTTCCTCCGTTTCATCGCTCGCAACTCCTCAGTAAACCAAGGTGAGCGGGCTCTGCGGGGGGTGAGAGAGCGTCTGGGGGCGATCTCGTCTACGGCAGCGGAAAGACAGGTGTTTCAAACTTGCCTATCGACCGAGTCGCTGGTGAGCTCCCTATCCCTCAGAGCATTCAGGAACCTTGTGGGTTCCATAAGTCTCTTCAGGCGAACCATAATCGGTTCGGCACCCTTACAGCTCTAGCCGGACTTCCAGGACACAATGGTCCGACCATGGAACCTCTGTAATAGAGGTTGGGACCACTTGGATTCCGGCCACGAAGATCAGGTCCAGGGTGTGCCCAGCCTGATGTGTGGGACCGGTCTTACATAGTGAGAGTCCTAGTGTCTCCATGGAGGACACCAGGTCCACGGCTGCTGTTGAATGGGAGGTGGTATCGACGTGGACATTGAAGTCCCCCAAGACAATAAGTTTGGGGAACCTCAATGCCCACTCCGAGACCATCTCCAGCAGCTTAGGTAGGCTTTCTGCTGGTGCATTGGGTGCTCGGTACACCAGCAGAAAGGCTACACTCTCACTAGAGTCCCACACGAGGCCTGCACACTCCAACCCTGGGATGTTCGAGGTCGGAACTATCCTGAATTTAAAATTGTCTCGGCCGAGGATGGCCACTCCCCCCCCCCCCATCTCTCTGTCCTCGTCTGGTAACTAGCAATGTAGCCTGGAGATGTTAACTCGTGCATCAGGACTTCATCCCCCTCCTGCAGCCACGTTTCCGTAATGCAGGCTAGATCTATGTTCTTTCCTATTAGGAAGTCCCTGATAGTCATGGTCTTATTACGCACGGATCTAGCATTTACTAGTACCAGAGTGGGAGAGGAGATATTTGGAGCCTCACCAACAGTGTGCCTGGGGATAGCTCGTAGGTCAGAAGGAGGTCGAGTCCTTCTCCGACTCCAACTCCTTCTCTCATAAGGCCTACGTCTACCGTCCCTTTTACCCCTCCCCGAGATCACTGGTATGCCCTGCCCCTGCTTTTCATCTCCCGATGGAATATCTAAGTGTCTGGTCTTCGACCCACCCTCTGAAAAGGAGGCGCCCCGTGGCTGGCCTTATGCCAGTTTGGGGCAGGTGTAAAGTTAACTTCAGCCAGGATACGTAACTGGTCACTTTGGGTGGTAATCTTAGAGTCTAGGTTTAAACACCCAGGATTCTCTAGGGTCCTTTTTAGGCCAGGATGGTTCCTGGTTTGATCTAGGGTCAAGCTGTTATGAGACCGTCCGGCATTGTCCTTAGGACCATAGCCCGGTCCCCAGAAGGTCCTTGGCCCAAATTTCCTAGGCCTGCTCCTCCCGCGGGGCCGATTTGCCAGAGTCTGCCCATCACCATCAGTTGTCTTTTCGCCACTACTGGCCAGGGTTGAGGTAGTCAATACTGCCATATAATCCACATCAAATATGAGTCTATACTGCCATATAATCCACGTCAAAGCAGATAATCTATTCTAGATTTTATATGGCAGTGCAGAAGGGCCCATAGAAAGGCCAACAAGAGCTTTGGGGTTAGATGTCATCCGCATCCTGATCACACCCGGTGCTATTACTCCTTTATAACGTCTGGCTCCCTATCTCTCCTGTTGCGACCTGGCCACGGTGATCCAAGCCACGGTCATCTCGAGGCTCTATTACTGTAATGCACTGTACATTGGCTTACCTTTGTCAGCGATCTGGAAACTTAAACTGGTGAAGAACACGGCAGCCCGCCTGCTGCTGGGAGCCACTAGAACATCCCATATAACACCTCTCCTGCGCGAACTGCACTGGTTGCCAATTGAATTCCGGGTCTCCTTCAAAGTGTTAGTTTTAACTTTCAAGGCCTTACATGGTTTGGGGCCAGTGTACTTGAAGGAGCGGCTTACCCTATACGTGCCCAGAAGATCACTGCGTTCAGAGGGTCTTAACATGCTTGAGGTCCCAGGTCTGAAGCTCTATAGGCTTTCCAGCACATGGCAGAGAGCGTTCTCGGTGGCTGCTCCGGTTCTGTGGAACTCACTGCCGGCCGACACTTGGGCCCTGCGGGACCTGATGGCCTTCTGCAGGTCTTGCAAGACCTGGCTGTTCAGTCGGGCATTTGGTGACTGACCGGTGCTTGAACTGTTAATCCCCTGCCTAGCCGTGCTGCTACTGTCTTCTATCACGAATCAGCCCTGCTCTGATTCGCGTGATTTCATGTGTTTTAATGTGATTGTAATTGGTAGGATTGTTTTATGGTATTTTCGGATATTTTAAGATGTTTTAAAATCTTGATGTGTTTTTATTTGCTTGGAAACCGCCCTGAGCCTTGGGAAGGGCGGTTTAGCAAATCAAAATAATAAATAAATAAATAAATAAATAAAATAACTGTTTCCAAGGAGGCTATGGCAACACTGAATTATTGCCTGAATGCAAAAAAGGATTGGTTCAATCCAGACAAGAAGGAAATGCTACTGGTTAACAGGAAAGCCAACCTGGCATTGGGATTGCAACCTGTTCTGGATGGAGTTGCATTCCTATGAAAGTTCAGGGTCATAGCCTGGAGCTGTTCTTGGGCCAAGTGCTGATCCTGTAAAGCCAGGTTGCTGCTGCGGAGAGAGCGCTTTTGCCCAGCTTTGGCACAACACTAGCTGTGCTCTTGCTTGGGGCAGGGAGAGCTGACCACAGAGTTGCATGCCCTGCCTATTTCCTTCTTGGTTAGATGACTGTAATGCCCTCAGTGTAGGACAAAAGTGTTCGGAAGCTGCAGCTAGTGCCTCAGCACTGCATTTATGTGAAAATAAAATTCTGATGGACATGTCATTACACCTGGGGAATGGCTGAGAAAGTCATAATGACATATCTAAGGAGATTGCAGAAATGGCTGAGTCATCATCATCATGTGAGATTTATGATAAGGGGTTGCATCAGTCATTTGTTCCTTAGTGATGACAAGTCAGCAGGGGATGTTTTGTTTTTTGTCCCCGTCCCCCCTCTCCGTGGGAACAACTTGAGAAACTGCAAGTCACTTCTGTTGTGAGAGAAGAGTGGTTATAAAAGGGAGAAGAAATGCTCTTTCTTGTGAATTGTGTCATTAATATCTCTGTCTTTGAGAATCCTCTGATTATGGATCAATGTATCCTGATTGTACAGCTGTAAATAGTGCAGCGCTGAAGATTAAAGCCTCCTGAATTTTTTGGATGAAAAACCATATCTGTGAGTTTACTAAACAATGTTTGGAGAAGGTCAGGCACTGCAGTTGTGCTCTGCTGACTAGCTGATTAACTGACTAAACTGTCTTTGCTGTGAATTAACTCTGCTAGGTTTTGCTTGTCTCTGTAGCACTTGCTTTTCCAGTGTACAGCTGTTCCAGGGAGGTAATGACTGGAAAACTATATGTCACTTCGCAAACCTATCCCACGACAGAGTCATAGGTGGATTTTAGAGACCATATAACACCAGTCTTACTGGTGTTGTACTAGACAGCCCTCCATGACTTGGAGCCAGGATATTTCCACCCATATGTGTTTGTCAGAAATTTGAGATCTTAAAAGGAACCCCTATTGTTTGTTCCAACACACCTCGTAGGATTGTTTTTAGACTATTTTTAGTAGCTTTTAAGTAATATTTTTACACCAGGAGCCCCCGGTGGAACAATGGATTAAACCGCTGAGCTGAACTTGTTGACCGAAAAGTTGCAGGTTCAAATCTGGGGAGTGGAGTGAGCTCCCTCTGTTAGCCTCAGCTTCTGCCAAACTAGCAGTTCAAATACATGCAATTGTGAGTAGATCAATAGCTACTGCTCCAGCAGGAAGGTAATGGCATTCCATGCAGTCATGCTGGCCACATTACTTTGGAGGTGTCTACAGACAACGCCAGCTCTTTGGCTTAGAAATGGAGATAAACCCCACCCCCCAGAGTCAAACACAACTGGACTTAATGTCAGAGGAAAACCTTTACCTAAATAGTATTTTTAAATTATACACACACACACACACACAGAGAGAGAGAGAGAGAGAGAGAGAGAGAGAGAGAGAGAGAGAGAGAGAGTTTTACTTTGATTATTGCCACTGGAGAGCCTGTGAACTGGGAGGTGATAGAAAAATAAAAGAATTATTATTATTATTATCTTTATTTATACCCCATATTATCTGTACCCGGAAAGAGACTCAAAGTGGCTTAACATAAAAGTATCAGCACAACAATTTTAAATATACAAGTATGCAAACGTTAAAACAGAATTAAATATTAACGGTACTAAAAATTCACAGCTACATTCATTAAAACTTATTCAAAATTAAAAGCACAGTATTCCCTGAACTGATCTTTAAAACCATCATATTTAAAAGCTGGATTTAGCCTGCTGCCAGAAGGACAGCAGGGATTGATATGTATATAAATTTTTATATTTATATTTATATGAATTAATATCTTGTTGCTAACCACTACCCTATGAAAACAAACAATGCATATTATTCAGCAACAGAATGCAAAACAGAAATCCGAATTAGAATTGGCAGTAACAAGCAAGTTCAGGGAAAAAAGAAGGCTTACCTTTCCGGGCTATCCGAATACAATTCAACCTTGTTTCCTAAGAAAGAAGAAAACAGGCTGTCAGGTTTACACAACAAGGTGCTGTCTTCCAAAAGGAATACTTCTTCTTCTTCTTCTAGATTTATTTGTACATAAAAATATTTATTGACTGTACTTCTAGCCTGCCCTTCTCACTTCGAAGGGGACTCAGAGCGGGCAACAATTCAATGCCACATAAAACAACACAGCACACATGCACATGAGGTCCAAGTGTCTGGGATTCGTCTCTGAATATCTGGCTCTTCCAAAGGGCCTAGGATATTAGAGATATTATTACTATTATTATTATATAATTGTTATTGTTGTTATTATTTATTTACATGTACAGAACAACGCAGCACACATGCACATGAGGTCCAAGTGTGTGGGATTCATCTCTGGTTATCAGGCTCTTCCCAAGGGCCTGGGATATTAGAGATATTATTATATTACCATTATATTATATTTATTATTATTATATTTCTGTTATATATATATATATATATATATAATTATTCTATTTACATATAAATAACAACACAGCACACATGCACATGAGATCCAGGTTATGGGATTTGTCTCTGAATATCGAGCTCTTGCCAAGAGCCGGGGATATTACAGGTATTTTCACAGAATGTGTGTGGTTCCAAGAAGTGATGCTTTCTGCAGCCTGTAGATTGATGTTCTGTCCAAATTAAGGCTTTTCCAGTGCTTTTTGGGATTTCTTGGAATGCCTACATCTGCACAAACCACTATTGGTCCCACTATTGTTCTCTTTTGTCACAGTCATCCCATTTCCATTTGTAAGTCCTTGTATTTCGTGATCTTTCCCAGCTCTTTGTCCTCTACTATACTGTCACTTGGTACTGCCAAGTACATAATAAAAACATGTTTCTTCTCCACAACTGTTATATCTGTTGAGTTATGTGGCAGGTGTTTATCTGTATGAATTCTAAAACCCCAGAGCATTTTTCTCCTTTGTTTCTGTGGACTTTTCTGGCTTGTGTTCAGACCAGATTCTCCTGCAGGGGAAAACATACTCCTCTTGCACAGGTTCTAGTGCACAATTTCTGCCAACCTGTTGAGACGTTCCATAGAGTTAGTCAGACTGACATCTCCTCCTCCTCCTCCTCCTCCTCCTCCTCCTCCTCCTCCTTCTCCTCCTCCTTCTTCTTTTCATCATCATCATCACCATTTTAAGCACTCATCTATATTGCCCGCTTAATGCAGCTTCAAATCAGCTCAATACTGCAGTGGCCACAAAATATAAACCCTCGATGGGTGCTGCAGCACAGATTTAATGGGAAGCAGCACTTTTTAAAAAATAAATGACAAGAAAGTCCCATGGAAGCCATATAATATGCTCCAAATGATTGTGGTGTCTCCCAGGTCCAAGGCAAAATCAGCTCTGCAAAATGCAGAATGTGTTGTAGACGCTTGCTCCTGCTGAAGCATGTAAACAATCCTGAAGGTGGACTGCCAAAAAATGTCACAAGGCAGCAGGGGGTTAATTCAGCCCCTGGGAGGAGTAATGGTTTACCTCTGCTTTTAAATGTCTTAAATGTCATCACCTTCCTGGCCTCAGACTAGTTCCCAGCATGGCAATATGATCACCCGCACAGTGAACCCAGTTTCTACCAAAATAGTTCCGAAATGCATTACAAATTTGCTGGGAACTTTGACCATAGTAAGTTTTCTGTCAATTTCTAGTGATCCAAAGTCATTGCAAACCAATAAATTAAAAGTAACCTTCAAGTCTACCACTTACATCTTTTCAAAGGATTATTATGCTCAAAACTCTCTTTAAAATGTTAGTATTTATTAGCACGAGGGGGAAAAACAAGGAAGAATAATGAAAAGAAAAAGACAGAAGGTGTGCTGTGATTCCTAGCTCTGAATATGTTTTAATGGGTTTTAACTGTGAATTTTAATATAGTTATGTTGAATTCTGTTTTAATGTCTGCATATTGGTATATTTTAAATTGTATATTTTAAATTATGTGGAGTTGGACTAGATGGCCCAGGTGGTATATTCGAGCTATATGATTCTATGATTTTACTGAGACTTCATGGTGATCAGCTACACTCTCAGCTGCTCTGAGAGCGACAAGCTGTTTGGAGCCAGGTAGAGCGCAAATAGCTCTCCCCCGAGGTTGGACTTAAACCTTAGGTGTGCCAAATCCCCCTAGGACGTTCAGTGGAAATCTAATATGTATTATTATGTATTATTAACTGTATTAAAATTCACAGTTAAAACCCGTTAAAACATATTCAGAGCTAGGAATCACAGCACACCTTCTGTCTTTTTCTTTTCATTATTCTTCCTTGTTTTTCCCCTTGAGGGAGGATCACTCTCGGACCAGCTTGGCGGACAAAAGGGATACAGGCTCCAGGCTTGCCAATCAAGCTCCCTAGCTTGAACACGATCGCCAGCACGGATTTTAAAGTAAATGTGAGTACGGAACTCAAGAAGATATAAACAAATCCTCGGTATAGCCCTAAAACCGATTGGATGATTATCCATAGTGAAGAAATCATCCGGGGAAAGAGGGGAAAGAGATATCGTAACTACGGTGAAAACCCCTTTGAATACTAAAAGAAATAAGGAAGGAAATCTAGTGTTGTGAGACTTTAGCTTTATTCGGGATCGATATTGCTACTGTGGAAAAAGTTACCAACCTCACAGTGGGCTCCCGAAAATAGTTCCTGAGCAGTTCATGAATGACCTTGGAAATGCAACCGGCGCCATAATGCCTTCTTTGTGAAGACTGCATGGTCGAGGTCTTCACAGAGGCAGCCCAGAAGAGGAGGAGCCTAGGTGAACAAGAAAGAGCCGCATAGAGGGAAAAGTAGGAGGGGACTCTGGGGGAGACGAATGGAGGACGTAATCACCGTAATCAACGTGGCGATGTATTAAAAGACACAGCCGAGAATGCAACGACGGATTGGTGGAGCGACGGGAAGGTGACCTCCCGGCGGAGTGTTTGGACAACCTCATAAAGGACTGTAACAGAAAAAAGCTAATAAAGCCAATAAAGTTAAGAGGCAAGAACTAAGATGAGACTGAGAAACAACCAAGAGAAGTAGAGGAGCTGATGAAGACTGAGAAGGGCTATGTTGGTGAGTGAACTATAAAGAAGGTGAAGGGGCAAGGTGAAAGGTTAAGAAGCCTTTAAAACAACATTTATTTATTTATTCGTTCGACTTAATATACTGCTCTCTCTGGAGCCCAGAGCGGTTTACAGAGTTAAAAACAGATAACCACATAAAATGCAATAAAACCAGAACATGGCATCGCTTTGGTTCAATAATCCTTAAAATGTAACAAGCTGTTTCTGCTGAATACCAAGAGAGATATAGAGAGATGTTTTGCTTAGAAGAAATCAGTGAACTATAAGTATTGCACAAATGACTGTAAAGCTTGAAACCACAGAATTGAGGAACTAGCCCGTGTTGTTGACCTGAAAGTCAGAGAAATGAGGAACTTGGCCAGATGTTGTTTTGCTAGAATGGAAGACAGCACCTAATGGCCAACTTTGTGGTCGGCCGATTTGGTTACAGCTGGTACATGTGAGGTGGGGGCTGAGTTACTCAGAATACTATAAAATGTTGCATCTCAGAGGAGGGACTTTGAACATTGGGCAAGGCCCATTGCCTAGGCACCTCTCCGTGTGTCCGATTGCTTAATGTTCCTGACAATTGTCAAAGAAAGATTTGCAATGAAAGCAATTGGAGACCAGTCTCTGCCGTTGATTGACTCAGTGTGTTTCTGCGCCCGTGGTTCCTGCAACATTTCTGGGGGCTCGTCCGGGATCCCAGGAGCCAGATGGGCACGGAGACCCCTGAGGGGAACGGCAGACTCTAAGGGTCTTGGGACTCCCGGACAGGGAGAGCCAATGTGGTAACTTGCCGAAGGGCCCTTCACGGCAGACCTCCTTGGCTTGCCCCAGGCCAGAGGGGAGACCGACGGCGAACACGGCTTCCAGCTGAACTAACCTATTCAAGATGTCTGAAATAAGGTAAAGCGCTTGGGGAAATTAGTAAGTTTTAGGGAGAAATAAGCAAACGTTTGCAGGCAGAGATTTCAGGGAAGGAAATTAGCTGACTGCATTGTTTGGGTTACAGGGAACTGTAGCTCGGGGTCTCGTGCAACGGTGTTTGGGAGAAGAGTAAGAAAAAGGAGACAGGCCGTCCTTTTTGTCCGAAAGGCTCTCTAAAGCAGTTGGGAAAGGCATTTCGGACAGGCTTCCTTTGGCCAAGACCCTATCCAGCCACATTGATTGGTTGCATAGATGGTTTTGTTAAGGGAACCCAGGATTTTGAGTAAAAGGGAATAGCTGAGATAGATACAAAGGGGGGAGAATAAGAACATTGTTGAATGCAAGTGCGTGCAAGTGTGCGAATGAAATTGTGCGGACAGGAGACAGCTCCCTAAGCTGTAAGAGGACACTGCGAGACCGGTCGTGTGCCATTGATCTTCTGGGCACGATTTGGCCAGTGGATATGGGTCTTCACTGAAAAACCCCTTCCCACCTAGACCCCCCGTGTCTTCCCCTTCCTTTAAATGTGTCAGGGCAACCTTTTGTGTTCTGTCTTTTCTCACTGCACCACACAAGGAAAAGAAAGGGATGCGGGGAGGTTATTTGATGGGGAGAGGTTCATTTCTGATCCTGCTCCGCCATAAGAGACAGGAGAATTGAAGCCCTAGCAACACACCGCTGCTAAAAGAAAAACCTGTGTGATGCCGGGGTTTTGGTTTTCCTATCGCAATCACCACTAAGATGGGGTTGAATGGGAAGAAAATTTGAGTTGCTGGAGTACGGGGAATATATCGGCTGGAATAGTTGTTAACAAGTTACCAGTCGATGGGTCCCTGAGAGGCTCCAGCACTCAAAGGTTCTCTGGCAGAAAAATGTTCGCCCAGAAAACATAACATCCTACTTGAGAGATCGGACTCACTTGGAGCAGTTGAGTCTGACGGCACCCAGTAGGAGGAAGGGGAACTCTTGGCCAGAATTTTGGCCAGGAGAGGTTCTTTTAGGCGGCCACTCGAGATGGTTAGACTCGAGGCTGCTGAAAGAAACATTTCGGCCGTGGCATACCCCCGCTGAAAGAGGCCCTGGGAGATGAACCAATCCCTAAGGGGCATCAGCATTGAAAGGGGGGTTTGCCAAAAGGGAAAAATGTTCATGTGATCTTGGTTGCCTGGAGAGAAAATGTAGAGCAGCATTGAGCTATAGGGCATATTCCTTTTGACCAAAAACCAAACATAACCAAAACACTAAAAGTGTAATGGAGAAGGAGAACCCCCACAAAAATTTATTCATTCCTTTGGATGCACATTCAGAAAGTGCATTCAGAGGGAAGAAATCAAAGGGTCATTTATGACATAAATTGGAAGCATGGGGTATTATTTTCAGTGTAAAAGAGAAAAGGGGAGAATGACATTTTGCTTTTGACTAATGTTTTATGAGGAATTTTAGTTACACTGTTTAATGATAAGTTGCTGCGTGTATGAATAAAAATCGAGCCTACTGTGTACATATGTGAATACAAAGATGTGTGTGCTTAAAACATTGATGTTCTAGATTACTCATTGCCTTTCCTATGACAAAGTGACATCAATTGGAGTGGGTAATAATGAAATGTGGAAAAGTTATTTTTAACTGCCAAGGTGTTTCGGAGGGCCCTTTAAGATGGCCACTTGGGGGGCCGTTCCAAACACCAAAATAAAAGGGGATTATATTAAGACCAAATTACGGGATGAAAATTGCATTACTAAGGACATTGAAATCCTTCTAACATGTTTCTGTAAATCCCAAATTATAGAAAGGTATAAGGTAGATTAATATTTTGGTGTACATTGTTGTAATGTTCAAGATAATGTGCGGGTTGGCATTTTGGCCCAGAGACTTGGATATTATCTTGCTCAGATCCAGATGGCTGGGTTGAAATATTAATCCTGTACCGCCACCTCTCTAACAAGACATTTGAGAACGGCAGTTTTGAGGGGAGGAGAGGGGGACTCAGAACTGTGGTACGTGATATATGCATCTCTCTCCAACCCCAATCCCTTATTCCAGGCTCAAAAGAATTGCATACATTTGTGTTATTTAAATGGTGGGAGTGGATCATTGTGCTTACTGTTGACAGCATAAAAGTTACAGCCTTTTGTGCCACCAGCATAGAAGTTGCAGCCGCCCTGATTTATCTCTAGGTAAAACATAGAGACTTCTTTTGCCCTCTTTCAAAGCAGGCTAGGAATAAGGGAACAATTGATGTTTGAGGTTTACTTCAGCTCTGTGCTGTCACCCACAAACCACAAACCCTGGCCGATTGCAGGGCAGGAAACCATAGCGGGGAAAAGGAGAAGAGAAAACTATGTATACCCCCTATCTGGCTTTTATTTCGGCTGTGTACTGTCACCTGCTAGCTGGGGAACTGAGAATCATTGGTTCTCAGGTGTCCCTAGCCTTATAATATACCGGCTATTGTTGCCTGCTGAGAATCGGATAGGGCAATAACCGCTTGGGTCCCAGGCTCACACCAATGCCAGTTGTGTTAGGAAATAGGCACAGGTGTGAGACTGTAATTTAGGCTGGTAATATACTGAAAAAGATTGAAATTAGAACTGAAATTCTAAGCCATTGAGATACGAGGAGTTTTCACCAAGGATAAATGTTTGTTTCTGTACTGCCGCCTGGTGGAATAATTATTTATAATTGGCAATTGTGTTGGTCTGAATCATTTGAACCAAAGGAGCGGGAGTTGTCCCAGGTGCTCGAGGTAGTCGATTCTAGAGCGCCTGAGGTGTTTAAACCAATAGGACAACCCGAGCTATTTGGGCCAATTGAGATACCTGAATTAATTGGGCCATCTGAGAAATTTGACCCACTTTGGTCAGGACCATTCGGGTCATCTAAATCATTTGAACTATCTGAACTTTTCAGACCATCGGAATTGCCCGAACTGTCAAGACTATTCGCATCTTTTGAGCCTCACGAGCTAGTCGAACTAGCTGGGGAATTACACTTAAAGGGTTTGTTTTGATATTAAAACCCGTATAGAAATTTTGGGTCATTGAGGCTTGAATTCCTTGGGTTTGCAATCAAAGGCTACTTATGGGTAAAAGAGAAAAGATTTGTTTGAATTAAGAATGATAACCCATTGCCTTCAGCTTACCACTAAATGCTCACTGTTTGCCTCTTGACATCAATTATAAATAACATGCAATTAAACATCAGTTGTATGTTGCTTGTAGTTGATGTTAGGAGGTGAATTCACGAGCACTCGCTATCATTGACACGGGTCATCAGAAAAGCGTTACAGAAATTACAACCAGTAAAGAGCGTATTGAATTGTGAGCATTCTGGGCTCAGCTTCACAACTTTTGGGATTGCTAGGCTGAAGTTCAGGTCACATACCATTGCCTGTTATTATTGTATGCTATTGTGGGTTCGTTATATATGTATATATCAGCCGACCTCTCTGCCAAGGAGGCAGGGAATAAAAAGGGATAGTACATAAGAAATAAGAAAGTAAACCACTCATGCTGTTTGCATGGTAGGAATGGCTCATTTTAACAATTGTAATTAGTATACTGATTGCAATTGCTCTGTTTTACTGCCACACAGAGCACGGGGATTTGGTTGTCCCTAAAATGCATCAGGAATGCCCTAGAGGCCAGCCAACATTTATCTAAAATAACTGTCTCTAACATAGAAACGAGTTCCTCTGTCACTTATAGTAAAATGGCCGCGGTAGCAAATAAGAGAGACTCACAAAAGGTCCTTTTTGTTGACTGGCTGATTAATGAGATAAGTAGCAAGAAGTATGAAGGGCTAGATTGGATTGACAAGGCCCATACGGTCTTCCGCATTCCCTGGAAACACCATTTAAGAAAGGACATTGTAGCTGATGATTACATTATTTTCAAGGAATGGGCTGTAGTCAAGAACAAATACTATGATCCTCTACCAGACCCAAACAGACGGAAGGCAACTTTCTGTTGCGCTTTGAGAAGCACAAAGAGGTTTGAAAGGCTGAAGTCAAATGATCCTGATTACCGTGTGTATAGAATCGTGGCAACCAGCAAAGTAATTAGACCAAAAGGGAAGAAATCGCTCTCTTCTCCTATCAAGATTCTAGACCCAAAGGAAACAGGGCAAGGGAGGTCTGTTAAGCAAAAAAGATCCCTTAAACGCCTTACTGTTTCCAAAGGAGGTCCAACAAAAGGGTGGACTAGGTTGGGGCCCATGCTGTGCGAAAGCACCAGGAACAGAAGTAGCGGCAGAACACGTCGCAACATGTGGGGCAGCCAGTCGTATGTCGACCTTGCTCATCACCATCACTGGCTGGTTGACCTCATCAGCCAGGCCATTGAGAATGCCCCGGAGAAGCGCCTGACCCTGGCCCAGATCTACGAGTGGATGACCCGCTCCGTGCCCCGCTTCCGCGGCAAAGGACAAAGTGACAGCAACAGCTCCGCCAGCTGGAAGAATCACACCAGGCATAACCTCTCCTTGCACAATGAGTTCATGAAAGTATACGATGAAGCCACAGGAAAGTTTTGGTGGATGCTCAACCAAGAAGGGATTAAGAAGGGAAAGGCTCCGCCAAAGAGAACAGCCCCCATGGACGATGACGGTAAGTCGGCCAAGGTCCAAGGAGAAGCCTCCAAGGAGAAAGCGACAGCCATGCAGGTGGCTCCGGAGCCTATCACTGACAGCCCAGGCTCCCAGCACCCACCCGAGTGGCCAAGCAGTCCTTCTTCCGGCAGCAACAAAGAGGACGTCTATGAGGTAGAAGAGGCCCTAAGTGTCAATTTAGAAAGCAGCAAAATGCCCAAAAGATTACAATGGAAGAAGAAAAGCAGAGCATAAATGAAGATACCCAAGAGGAGCTACAAATAAAGCCTCTTGATCTTTCACAACCAAAACAAAAGACACTTTACGGGTTGGAAGTTCTGTGGAAGGCCATACGTACTTCCAAAGTAAACCCCATCAGTTGAAAGTTTTGAGGAAAAGACTCCAGACATTGTGGGAGACCTGTATGGAGTATGCCAAAGACAACCAAGAGTTGAGGGAAGAGCGTGATGGCCTACTAGCAAGAATCCCTCTGGTTATTCCTAGCCTGGACTTGCCCTATGCAGAAAGAGTAGGTAATGCAAGTCTGTGAAGCCTTCTCGGTCCGGCTGAAGATGCTGATGGCCGAAAAGGATGTTTTAGAACAGCAATTCCAATGCTTGAAGTCCCTGCAAGGACAAGATTACAGGATTGGGAGCGCAAAAGGATTTTGGATCAAGAGAATTGGCTACTAGCAATGCTTGGCAGGAAAGGCCCCATGGACTGTTTTCAATTAAGGTATGGAAGAACCCTACTCATCATGCCTTCAGTACAAAAGGACTCAGCTCACGTTAAAGGGAAATGATTAGTTTGAGAAAGGTACTCAAAAGGTACTCAAAGGGGTTAAAGGTATATGACAGAATGGTACCCTCCACCATGTCTTCCAATTAGGGGATAAAATAATAGAAGAGGATTTGACTATATGTTTGGGGAAATTACAGGGTTTGTTGTATGTTTCAAAATGTTCTGGTGGACCTTTTATAGGTGTCCCACAAATGAGGTTTCTAAGAGCCTCCTCTAAAGGGTTAGAAGCTATATTATAGCTAAGCCTATGGATATATTTTTAATTGAATGAAGTCTTGCTTTGGTAAAATGTTTGGTAAATTGCTTGCTTAAAGTTTATTAGTGTAGGAGGAAAATAATGGTTTTGCCTTGGATAGATCGACATACTGGTGTTTAAGAAAATATGTATATATTGAGATGGTTTCAAAAATAATGATTTCGAAGGGCATAAAAGGTGTTTGAAGCTTGGAGTTTAAGACGCCCCCAGGACCGCTAACTGTGGAAAATGTATGTATTCATAGCCTGTTAGGACCATAAAGATCGTAGTTATGTGTTCACATGCAAATATTTGACCAGGATACGAAGTCCTTTATGTGAATATTAAAATCTGTATAAAATTGTTAACAGAACTCATCCGTAAGTTGTTTCATTACAAAGTTCAGTTTAGGTTTGTCTCATTGAATGTTAAGAACATAAGAAGAGCCATGCTGAATCGGACCTCAGCCCATCTAGTCCAGCATTCTGTATCACACAGTGGCCCACCAGTTGTACACGGGGATCTCGAGCAGAAGGGAGGGCAAAACCCTAACCTGCTCCCGACCCCCCACAACCAGTATCCAGGGAAATCCTGCCTACCTCAACCAACTCCGAGGTGGCACTTGAATGTCCTTTTCAGTAACTACCAATACCCTTGGTATCCATGAATCTGTCTAATCCTGCCCTGAAGTTGTTCAGGCTGACAGCTGTCACAACCTCTTCTGGAAGTGAGTTCCATAACCCAATGACCCTCTGGGTGAAGAAATATTTCCCTTTATTAGTCCTAATTTTCCTACCTTGGAGCTTCAGGGAGTGCCCTCTAGTCCTAGTGTTTTGTGACAAAGAAAATATTTTTTCTTTATTCACCTTTTCTATCCCATGCATGATTTTATACACTTTGATCAAGTCACCTCTTAGACGCCGTCTTTCAAGGCTGAAAAGACCAAGGCGTTGCAACCTGATTTCATAAGGGAGCCGCTCCAACCCTTGGATCATTCTTGTTGCCCTTTTCTGTACCTTTTCCAGTTCCGTTATATCCTTCTTAAGGTGCGGAGACCAGAATTGTACACAGTACTCCAAATGCGGCCTTACCATAGATTTGTAGAGAGGTAATACAACATTTGCTGACCTATTTTCGATTCCCTTTCTGATCATGCCTAGCATAGAATTTGCTTTTTTCACTGCTGCTGCGCACTGGGTTGACATCTTCATTGAGCTGTCCACCAAAACCCCAAGATCCCTTTCCTGGTTTGTCTCGGAAAGCTTTGACCCCATCAATTTGTAGGTGTAGTTGGGGTTCTTTGCCCCGATGTGCATGACTTTACACTTGTTTAGGTTAAAATGCATTTGCCACTTTGTTGCCCATTCACTCAATTTCGAGAGATCTTTCTGGAGCTCTTTTCAATCAGTTTCATTTTTAACTACCCTGAACAATTTAGTGTCGTCTGAAAACTTTGCTACCTCAGAATTCACTCCTACATCCAGATCATTAATGAATAAATTAAAAAGTAACGGACCCAAAACTGAACCTTGAGGTACGCCACTTCTCACCTCTTTCCACCCAGAGAAATGTCCGTTTATTACCACCCTTTGTTTCCTACAGTTTAGCCAGGTTCCAATCCAGGACAAGACCTGTCCTCTGATTCCATGGCTGAAGAGCTTATTTAGGAGCCTTTGGTGAGGGACTTTGTCAAAAGCCTTTTGAAAGTCAAGGTAAACAATATCAATTGGGTCCCCTTTATCTATGTGTTTATTTATACCCTCAAAGAATTCTAACAAGTTAGTAAGACATGATTTGCCTTTGCAGAAACCATGTTGATTTTCTTTCAGCAATGCCTGTTCTTCTATGTGCCTAGTAATATTTTCTTTAATAATGGTTTCCATCCCTTTGCCTGGAACTGAGGTTAAACTGACTGGTCTATAATTTCCTGGATCACCTCTGGATCCTTTCTTGAAGATCGGTGTTACATTTGCCTCCCTCCAGTCCTCGGGTACAATGTTAATATTACAGTTGCAATAGTTGTGCTATATTTTGGATTAATGGTTAAAAAGAATTAGGTTCAAATATTATATTCCAAAGAGACCTCACAGACAGCACTTTTGTTTGTTTTAATAAGTCTTCTAAAATGCCAGAAGCTCATGAGTTTTGTTCTAATATTGTTTTTGGGGTTTTACTCTGATCATGAGATCCAGTGCTTGTCTTAAAAGGGTTGTGGGATATTATCAGAGGCCCTCCTGATAGGCCCTTGATGACCTGGATACTGAAAGGATGGAAAAAATAAGGCAACGATGGCTGGATAGGCTCTCTGGTGTAAAAGTTGTCCATGTACAACATCACCTCTGCCACCAGTCGTGCCATATTATGGGTCAACATATCCTAAACACCCTACGTTCACTGTGTTCCAGCATTTGTTAAGATCTAGACATGAGCTCTTTTCATGGCACAAACAAACTGTAAGTCATAATAAGTTGTTTTAAGTGTTCCTTGTCAAGTCCAAAGGATTATCCAACTTGTTAACACCACTTTAAGCCTTCACAGAAATCAGTCGAGAAAAATTAAGGTATTTTAGTTAAAGATTGAAGCTTAAGCCAAGTTTAAAAGGCATTTGATTTGATTTGTAAGTTTTTGTAGTTGTGTAGATTTGTGGACATTTGAGTTTGGATTGGAAGGGTTTAAAGTTTTGTACCCCAGTTATGGGCTAATCCTACGACTGGAGGGAAAGAAGAATCAGGCTAACCTCTGCAGCCAGCACATTCGGGACGGTGCTGGGCCAACGCACAGGTAGACCTACTCCTGCTGAAGGAAGAGAAGAATTAGGGCTAGACACTGCTGCTTGGTCCATACCGGGAGGCGACCGAGCCCTATGCACTGTCAGACCCACTACTGGTGTGGAAAGAAGATTGGGGCTAGGCCCTACCGGACCTGCCGTGAATTGGTCATCCTGCGTACAGCCGGACCCCCCCCCCCCCCAATGAAATGAGTGTATGGCTTTTGCTTCTGTCATTTGCTTCTGCTGATTTACATAATGATAAGGAAAAAGAGGATATTATTACCTGTAAATGATACATGATTATTTGATTAGCTTACTGCACAAATGACTGTAAAGCTTGAAACCACAGAATTGAGGAACTAGCCCATGTTGTTGACCTGAAAGTCAGAGAAATGAGGAACTTGGCCAGATGTTGTTTTGCTAGAACGGAAGACAGCACCTAATGGCCAACTTTGTGGTCGGCCGATTTGGTTACAGCTGGTACATGTGAGGTGGGGGCTGAGTTACTCAGAATACTATAAAATGTTGCATCTCAGAGGAGGGACTTTGAACATTGGGCAAGGCCCATTGCCTAAGCACCTCTCCGTGTGTCCGATTGCTTAATGTTCCTTACAATTGTCAAAGAAAGATTTGCAATAAAAGCTTGGTTCGGAATTGGAGACCAGTCTCTGCCGTTGATTGACTCAGTGTGTTTCTGCGCCCGTGGTTCCCGCAAGAGTTTTGGTTCTGATCTGTCTCTTAAGAACTGTATAAGGACTGACTCCTTGAGAAGAAGTGAGAGAAAGATAGAAAAGATATAAACAACTCCAGAGTGAAAGATAAATCAAGAGAAGAATACTCAGTCCTTCAGATATTCAAATACACAATCATGGCCTATGTTAAAGGTAAATAAAGTACTAAAGATATGATGAATGACAAGAAAACACCAGCAAGAAGGGATTCAGCCCAGAAAGAACTAACTCTGGAGGATTTATTTGCAGAAATGCTGATTTTTTTAAAAAAAAAAAAAAACCCAAGATGATCTAGCAAACAAATAAGTAAACGGCTCCCTTGAGCAAGGAGTTTTTCCAGAGAGTTTAAAAGAGGCAATGGTAAGTCCGCTGCTGAAGAAACCGGGTCTAGATGTCTTGGTTCCCTCCAATTACCGCCCAGTTTCGAACCTACCGTTTCTGGGCAAGGTAATTGAGAGGGCAGCAGCGGGACAGCTGCAGCGGTTCTTGGACGATTCAGCCGGATTAGATTCCTTCCAGTCCGGCTTCCGTTTGGGGCACGGGACAGAAACTGTGCTGGTCTCCATCATAGACCAGCTGCACTGCCAGTTGGATCAAGGTGGGTCAGCGCTGTTCGTGTTATTGGACCTCACGGCAGCATTTGACACAGTCGACCATTCGCTATTGATCCACCATTTAGCCATGACGGGAGTTAAGGGGTGTGGTGAAGTGATAATTTTAATTACAGGTTCCCGTACCAAGCTATGGGAAAAGCTTGGGTCCACTTCAAGGTGTTAGTTCTAACTTTCAAGGCCTTATATGGTTTGGGGCCAGTGTACTTGAGGGAGCGTCTTACCCCATACAAACCCAGAAGATCACTGCGCTCAGAGGGGCTTAATCTACTAGAGGTCCCTAGTATTAAGATCTGTAGGCTGTCGAGCACCCGGCAGAGAGCATTTACAGTGGCCGCTCCGACCCTCTGGAATTCTCTGCCGGAGGAGATACGAGCACTACGATACAACTTGGATTTCCATCCTCCAAAACTAGCTGGAAGGCATCTATCCACCCTGATCTATGCTGATGATGCAGTTCTTCTTTCTAAAACTCAAGTTGGACTGAAAAGAGCCCTGAGAGCATTAACAAATTACTGCCAGGAAGAACAGTTGCACCTCAACTTTCAGAAAACTAAAATTATGGTGTTTGCTAAACGACCCAAGAGGCACAACTGGAGAATAGATGGAAACAAAATAGAGCAGGTATCAAGCTTTAAATATCTTGGTGTTACCCTCCATAGCAGCAACAGCAGGAAAGCCCATGCAGAGTGTGCAGCAGAGACAGCACAAAAGAGTTCATCCACTATCTTAAGATATCTCAGGACGGGAGGAGGTCACTTTATACCGGCGGCACTTAAACGTTTTGAAGCAAAATCAGTCGCACAAATGCTGTATGGAGCCAAGCTCGGACCCTTCTCAAATTATGCCCCACTAGAGCGTGTCCAATCGAAATTCCTAAGAGCGGCTCTACAAGCTCCCAGATGTGTCCCTAACGCTACCCTGAGATTGGAGACAGGCTTTGTGAAAGTGGAAGCGAGAATATGGACAGCTATTCTCAATTACTGGCTACACCTATGCTTCTCCCCATGTGGTCTTGCCCCCCTCATCATGAGAGACGACTTCCAGTCCACATGGATTAAAACAGTAGCAGCAAAGATCGCAACGCTAGGTTTCTCCCAAGGACAATTGCTAAGCATGAGATGGGACCAAGCCAAGGATCTCATTAAGCAACGGATCCTGGACATAGAGCGCCAATCCGACCTAGCCTGTTCCCCAGCCTTCATTGTTAGGGAAGCCACTAGATAACTCACTGCCCCCATGGCATACCTAACAGACCTAGAGGTGCCCAAACACCGAAGGGCTTTTACCCTGGCAAGATGCCATGCCCTCCCATCGGCTGTATTGGAGGGGAGGTATCAGAAGACCCCCTTCAAGCAGAGACTATGCCCCTGTGGGTCTGGTCATGTGGAAACAACTGAGCACGTGTTTCTTCAATGCATGTTCTACAGAGATCTTAGATCCAATCTCATTGGACCATGGCTTTTAAAGTACCCGGGGCGCAGTGAAAGATGTTATTCCACCCTGCTGCTTTCGGACTCTTAACACTGCAATGACTTACAGTGTTACTATGTTCTGTGCTGCTGCCCTTAATATCAGACGGGTGATGATTGACACCGTAAAGGGAACAATATCCTGTCTCTTAAAATATATTTCTATATTGATTACTAGTCTGATTTTAAATAACTGTTTACTGGGGAGTTGTCCTTCTCCTCTTAGGGCGCTTGTGCCCGCTTTGTGCTGGTCTGTGACCGTAATAAAGTTTTTGATTTGATTTGAAGGCTCAGAGAGAGCAGTTAGAGTTTTCCTGTCAGCAAAGCTAGAGTGTAGCTTCAGCTGGTCAGTCTATTTTTAGAACTGTAAGGAGACAGTTCTAGTGGGCTGAGCTTGCGAGCCAGCCAGTTTGTGTAAAGCCTGAGGGCTAGATAGAGGCAAGGTGCCTTTAGAAGGCAAGAGTGCCTGTGTGTTTGAGATAGTTAGGAACTAGCCTCATTGACTGATAGTAACCTTTGAACATTGTAACTTCATACCTTCATTAATGGAAGTGTAACTGATAAGATCTGAGCTTCTATGACAAAGTAACCATTAAGTTTATGTGCAAAACCTTAAATAAACCAAGTTACAGTTTCTCTTAAACCCAAGCCTCTCTCTGTGTTGGTATTATATGGTGGCAGCGTAAGTCAGAAATAAATAAGAGGTTTCTGACAGGAAAGAAGACATCCACATCAATGGCCATTACACGGTTTTAGTGCCGAAGACACTTCGTTACATTACGCTTCGTTACAGGGGGTCCGCCCTTAAATGGGTGCCCTCCCTTCTCCAAGATCAAGGACAACGGGTGGAGAGGGGAGGGATGGTCTCGGAAAGGGACCCCCTTAATTGTGGGGTCCCCCAAGGGGCTATCCCCTCTCCTCTATTATTTAACATCTATACGCGTTCACTGGCCCAACTGGTGCGTAGTTTTGGTCTGGAGTGTCATCAGTATGCTGGAACCAGCTGGTGCTGAGGATGGATGGCCGGCCAGACTCTATATCCGATTATTTCCATCTGTGCCTTGAAGCCGTGAATGGATGGCTATGGGCCAGCAGGTTGAAGGTGAACCCGTCGAAGACGGAGGTCCTGTGGCTGGGTCCTCCGGGGGGGGGGGGGGTGAGCTCTGGTTGCTAATCATGGACAGCGGGGTGGTTACCCCGTCACCCTTGGTTAAAAGCCTGGGGGTCCAACTGAACCCTCTGCTGACGATGGAGGCTCAGGTCTCCGCCGTGAGCAGAGGCGAGGCAGCTGGCACCCTACCTCTCTGGTGACGACCTGGCTATGGTAATCCAGGCCACGGTCATCTCAAAACTGGACTACTGTAACGACCTTTACATTGGCCTTCCTTTGTTGGTAATCTGGAAACTTAAGCTGGTGCAAAATGCTGCGGCTCGACTTCTGGCTGGAGTGACACTATCATGCCACATCACGCCAGTCTTGCAGCATTTGCACTGGTTCCCGATTGAGTGCTGGATTGCCTTCAAAGTGATGGTGCTAACATTTAAGGCCTTGCATGGTCTGAGGCCAGTGTACCTGAAGGACCATCTTTCCCCGCACATTCCCCAGAGGCCACTACGGTCCATGGAATGAAATCTATTGGAGGTTCCATCTCTCAAGGTCTGGTGCTTATCATCGACACGACAGCGCACTTTTTCTGCAGTAGCGCCTGTTCTCTGGAATGCCCTTCCTGAGGAGACCCGATCAATAACTGATCTGCAGGCCTTCAGGAGGGCCTGTAAGACCTACCTTTTTTGACAGGCGTTTAATCTTTAATGCTGCATAGTCCACTCTGGTCTAAAGCTGTTTTTATGTTTTAATCTTTTACTGTGATTGTGTCGGTTGTTGTTGTAAACCACGCTGAGCCTTCTTGGGAAGGGTGGTATATAAATTGAAATAATAAATAAAATAAATAAAAGACCAAGAGAAGCTTTTAAGGGACCAGGAAAAACTTATAAAAGAAGAAATGGCTAATCTAAAGAAAGACCTAAGAGGAGACATTGCGAATATTCAAAAACAAATGACTGCCATGCAAGAAAAAAATAAAAGAAATTCAACAAAAAGAGATAAAACTGGAAATAAAACAAGATCTCTTAGAGGACAGCCTCAAGAAGAAAATTGGAAATTAAACCCTTCTAAACAAAAACCTAGAGGAACAACAAGAACTCTTGGACTTCAAAGAAAAAGAATTTCAACTACGATTTAGAAATGTGGAAGATGAGCAGGAGGACATAAGAGCAGTTATGACGGTGATAATAGCAAAATTGCTACAATTACCAACTGAAGAAACAGAAACAGAATTAGATAGAATATTTCGAATATCTACAAATTTCTCCAGGAGAAACAAGGCTATACGTAATGTGTTGCTGTTTTTCAATAGGAAAAGAATAAGGGATGAGGTCCTGGGAGAAAATGGGCTAAGCCCAATATTCTATAATAAAAGGAAAATCATAATTATGAAGGAAACCCCAACAACGACACTTGCTAAAAGGAAGAAATATTGTTTTTTGACTGATGAATTAAAGAAACGAGGCATTAAATTCAGATGGGAGAAGAAAGAAGGCCTGATGTTAACGGTCAATGGAAAGAGACATTGGATAACAACTGAAGAGAGAGCTAAGAGCTTCCACAATGATCTAGGCAAAGGAAACTTTGCACAAGAAAATTATAAGGAAGACAAGCATAGAGAGGAAGAGGAGTCGGAACAGGAGGAGGGAGAAGATGGAGAGGAAGGAGAAATTCAACAAACAAAGGAAAGAAGGATACCACAACAGCCAGAACACCTAGAGTGGACTATACAAACAAGAGCACAAAAGGAGAAAGAGTTAAGGAAATTCTTTAATGGAAATTAAATGTATTTCAAATAACGTAAATGGCTTAAATAACCCGAATAAGAGAAAGAGAGTGTTCAATCATCTATTTTCTAAAAAGGCAGATGTTCTGGCTTTAAAAGAAACCCATATAAGACATAAAGACATGGCTTACTTAACTCAAGATAGATTAGGAAAAGTATTTCAATCAACTTTTAACAAAAGAAAAAGAGGGGTGGCAACATATGTGAAAGATACTTTAAATCCCATGTTAGCCTTTAAAGATAAGGAAGGTAGAATGATTGGCATAACATTCAACTGGGATACAAAAAAAATCTCTTTTGTAATATATATGCGACGAATGGGCCCAAAGTACTTTTTTCCGAGAATTAAAAAAAGCCATACTAAAAGAAATATTTGATGAACTGATTGTTATCGGTGACTTTAATGGTGTTATAGAAAAAGAACTAGGCAGCTCCAACAAGAAAAACAAAAAGAAAAGCAATGATCGGGGCAATTACTGAAAGAAGCTAGAGAAGTTTTAGAAGATCTAGATATCAGAGATATGTGGAGAGAGCAAAGTCCAGGGGTCAGGGATTACACATTTTATTCGGATAGATTCACCTCACGGTCTAGAATAGACATGGTGTGGTCCACCAAAAATATCTTGACTAAAGCAAAAAAAGTATGTATAATGCCAAAATTATATCCCGATCATTGCTTTCTTCAATTTAAACTAGGGTTGAGAAAGATGGTAAGGAGATGGAGGTTGAATGAAAACCTATTGAGAAAAGATGATCAGATCCAAAGGTATAAAAAAATCCTTGAAGACTACTTTGTATTAAATCTGAATAAGGGTATCTCTGACAAAATAGTTTGGGACGCTAGTAAAGGGGTATATGGGGTCACTTTATACAACAAAATATAATCAGAAATAGAAATAAATATAGAACAGAAAATGAAATCATTTCCAAAATTAAGGAGGCGGAAAATAAAGTGAAACTGAACCCAGAGGATAAAGAAATAAAAACCCAGCTAAAATCCCTAAGAAAACAAAAGGAAATCCTAGATCTTGAAAAAATCAAGAACAATCTGAGATTCCTAAAACAACAACACTTCCAAAACACGATTAAGCCGGGAAGATGGTTAATGACAAAAATCAAGGGGAGGGGGGGCAAAGGAACCATATCGCACAAATCATAGATAAGGGTAAGGTATTTAACACAGATATACAAATAAGAGACCAATTCCAAAAAAATTATAAAAACCTCTATGCAGCAGACATCAAAAGAGAAGAAGTACAGAAATATATAGGTAGTAGAAAACTTCAAAAGATAACAGATATCCAAAGAGGAAAAGTAAACACTCCAATTACAACAGTAGAAATCCTGAAGGCCATTAAGAAACTGAAAAATAATAAAGCCCCTGGACCGGATGGTCTGACAGCAAAATATTATAAAGTTTTTGCTGAAGAACTAACTTCCCATCTGTGTAAGATTATGAACGATGCGCTGACAAACTCCATGATCCCAGATTCATGGAATTTAGCTACCATTACGGTAATCCCAAAAACCAGCCAATTAAAGACTGAGATTAAAAACTACAGGCCCATATCTCTTTTAAATCTAGACTATAAACTGTCAGAGTCAACAGCCAGCGCAATCCGGAGCTCTGGCCTTGGAGACTCCGCCATGTGTATCACAGTAGAAGCCGAGGCCCGCGACCTTGGACAAGGCCGGCGGGATCCGGATTTAGACCTAGACTAAACAAATCACAGCTGACAGCAGGGGACATTACTAACCCAAGGCTCCCTAGGATGATGCAAGGGGCCCGCAGGGTGCCGTCGGCTGGCTGGGTGATGCAAGGGGCCCACGATGTGACATCAGTCAGGGGGTATAAATATACTGTGTCGGGTGGTGGGGAGCAATCTTGGCTTCAAATGTTTTGTGATCTCCAATAAAAGTGGTGTTTACTGACAGCTGGCTGAGTGATGCTTCTTTGAACCTGGAGCGGCCTGACAATAAACTATATTCAAATATTGTGGCTGAGAGGCTTAAAGTCTTCCTGAGCGAATGGCTAAACCCTGATCAGGCAGGATTCTTGCCAGGGCAACAAGCCAAAGAAAATGTAAGAATTATTCTAGACACCATTGAATATTACAGAACAAATATTAAAAAAAAGGTTGCCTTTCTTTTTGTAGATGCCGAAAAGGCTTTTGATAAGGTAAATTGGGACTTCGTAATACTCTTAATTAAAGGATTCTATGATTTTACTTTTAATTGTAAGCCGGTTTGAGTTTCCTTCGGGAGAGCTAAAGCAGGGTATAAATAAACCTAATAATAACAACAACAACAACAACATTCCAATTTATTTTCACAGGAAAAGCTGAGCAAGTCCTAAAAGCAAATAGCACCATCTGCTGCTCTGGGGCCAGAGTGAAAAGGGGGAAATCAGGACGAAGACACCGTTCCACTATGTCTCGTGTGCTATCAGCTGGGAGCCCCTCCCCATCAACAATATAGTAATATATAATACTAATATTGTGCTATGCTAACAATATAATATATTGTATATACATATAATATTGATCATAATATAATGTAATACAGCATAATACTAATAATACAATATTTGTATATTATATATTACATGTAATATTACTAATAATATTGCAGTATAGTGGTATTATACATATATAATACCAATATTGTGCTAGCCTAATAATATACTATATTGTACGTGTCCCAGTCCCATTTCAGCTCGCAAGAAACGACTCACAGAGACAAGCTGGATGCCATCCAATACGTTTACTGCATGAAGCCCAAGACGTTTGATGCCAGGAATGGCATCTCAATACATTGCATTTTCTTATATACATCTTACATTCAAAATCCCATCAATCAGTCTAAATGGCTAAATTAGAAGGGATGCAGATGGACTGGTTTTCTTATCACCAAATAAAGGAGAAATTCAAAGGAGATATCAAAATTGGATTTGAGGAAAGTAGCAATGAAATTGAAGAAATTATTGTGGGAAAAGAGCAAAAAATTACAGGGAAAATATACAAAATATTATTAAAATGGGAAACAGAAAACAACCAAAATAGAGAATATATGAAGATGTGGTCAAGAAACATAGGATACAAAATTAAAAAAGAAACATGGACCCAAATTTGCAAGAAGAATGTAAGTAATATCCCATGCTACGCATATCAAGAAAACTGGGTGAAAATAATATACAGGTGGTATCTAGCACCTGATAAATTGGCTAAAATATATAAAAATTTGAACCCAAAATGTTGGAAATGCTCAAACATAAATGGAACTTTCTTCCATATGTGGTGGTCCTGTGAAAAGACGGTTAAATATTGGAAAATGATACAAAAAGAAATAAGCAAAATACTAGGTTGGAAGGTGGAAAGAAGACCAGACCTCTTTCTTTTAGGCATAACAGACACAAAAAAATCGAATGAAGACTGGAAATCATTTTTATTATGTATAACCACTGCCAGGATTGTGTATGTGGGACATTGGAAAGCTAACGAATCCCCCACAAGAGAAAACTAGTTTGCCAAACTAATAGACACGATCCAGATGATGGCATTAGGTGAAAACCTGCAAATATCAGATAAAGAGAATCGGGAAACAACGGACTGGACAAAGATTAAGAAATACTGCCAAACTGAATTTAATGTAGAGTGTAATATAGTATAAAAATTAAAATAAGAATGGTTAATATTTAACACCATCTCTCTCACTTACACTCCTATAGGAGACGAAGGAACCATAAGAAAGGGCACGGTAAAGTGCCAAATAAGAAAGGAAGAGCGGGCCTGGTAAACAAACCCCTCGGTCTCCAAGTCTGTGCACTCTATCTCTATCTCTGTTCTCAGTCACCTAATGACTCTTAAACTTAGTTTTCTACTTTTCAAACAGTAACGGGAACCTGTCCCCTGGCTCTTACCCTATTTCTATCTCTTTTCTCTTCTCCTTTTGAATCATATTTCTTTCCAACCACTACTGCTTTCCTTTAAGTAGTGGAATCTCTATCTCTGTAAGAGATAGGTCTGGATTTATGTTGTAATGTTTCTATGTTGATGTGTTTTAATGGAAATCAATAAAAATTGTTTTATAAAAAAATCAGTCTAAATGGCAATGCCCCCCCCAATTGTTTGGCGCCAAGCATAACGGATCTCCTTTCCCAGGCTTGCAGCTGGTTCTTATCTGCAGTGAAGAGCTGGCGGGAACTCAAGGTCGGGGGCCCATGGCCTCGAGCTTTTGGTTCCTGACAGGATGCCCCCCTTTGCCCTCCGGTGGGTCCATGTTCCCTCTTAAACTTTAAAGCTGTACCCCAGTAACTTCCCCTCACAAGCCAACTAAATCCTACTCCACTTCACCAAGCTAACACGTGTCTACCCCTGCTAAACTCCACAAGGCGAAACCAGCCGGCCTCCGCCTTTCTACACTATACAGAGCATGATGGGTATCAAATCCCCCCAAATCTTCTAACGCCACAGACATCCAATCACTCGGCTTCCAAATTCTCACACACATGCCGGAACACCAGGCAGGCGTTTCTAAAACAAACACAACCACCTCATCATACCACTGAACAACGTCCAGCCACCTACTGCCTAAAACGGCCGTCCTTCCACACTGCACACAACCCCAGGCTTCCTCAAGGCATTCAACTCGTATCCCATTCTGTCCCCTCTCATCCACCAATGCTACAACTATGCACAACAGACCCCATCGTCCATACCTACGCAGGCACGACCCTAACTACTGTCCACATGTCACAAAATGCCCTATCTACACCCGAACGTCTTCAGGTGCACCCTGGACCATCCATACCACCGTACAATTCGACAGCTTCCTTCACTCTTTCAAACTCAGCAAACTATCACGTGGGACTCCCCACAGCAACTGGCCGACAGGCCTATCTTCATGCAACTTCCATCCATGAACAGTCATAGCATTCTCACTTGAAACAGCTTACAAACCACACCTCTAAAATCCCACCTACTATTCAACACAATCGAAAAAACACTACATTCGAGCGATCCTTACCTACTACCACTAATGATAATCTCCCCAAACAGTACACTCATGGTGTACTTTAAAACACCTATTCTAACCTACCCTTCACCAGGCTCTGACCGCATGTACAAAGGCGTGCAGGGACACCATCTGCGCTCCCAAAACCCCTGCAAACTTCTATCCCACTAAAAGATACTCCAAATTAGGAATCCTACTACTCTACGCGAACCACACATCCCCTCCAAGGTATAACTCGCTGTAATCCAGGACTACATCCCCCCCGCTAAGATCTGGCTAGGGAATATCACACCAGTCTACAGAACATAACTCATCACATAACTCTGCACGGAAAGTGCCTCTCTCCCTTAAAAACCTATCTACTAAAACTCCCCAATAGAAACCCTTTGCATCTTCACTTTGAAGCCCCAACATATTTTCAAAGCATCAGTAAAAACATACTCATCCCCAAATACCCTCTTATGCAAAAAATACACGCAATGACATCTTAAACATCACATAATACAATTCCAGCTCCCCATGAACTGGCAATGCCAATATGTTAGTGAATTAACTTTTCTAATAATACATCACAGTGAAAGGAATTTATCTAAGCAGTAAAAGCATCCCACAATTTAAACTTATCTTTTCATTCATCATCAGTACTTATAACTTCAATATCTATTTGCATACATTTCATTTTACACTTCAAACAGTTACTTCAATGCATGTGAATCTATACTTCCTACCCTTCACAAAATAGTTGCTGAACCCCAATACAATACATCTTATTCCGCTTCGTGGTTCCATGTGCCTTTCTCATCGGCTCCGTTTCCAAAAGTGGGCCTTCCTCAAGTCACTCCCCTCCTTTCTGGATTTACTCTAAGCCAGGGCTCCATAAAGGATTTCATTTGCTCCACTATATCCAATAGGGTGAGTTGGGAGGCATTCCCCACTCTGTCTTTCACCGGGAACAAACTTGCCATCAGCTCGCTTCCACCCCACAGATGAATAACCATCATGCAACATCCCCACAGTAGTCCAAATACATGTCCCACCATTGAACTCAGCATGCGTGCTCCAAAAGCAATGTTCAGAAGAGTTGCTTCAGCAGTTTCCACAGCTATTGTTCTCTTAAGAATTTGCAGTTCTCCCTGCACTGCAAGCAAATCGATTTTTACAGTTGGCAAAGGTCTCTTCCTAAGTTCTCCATCAGGATTCAAACAATTGAATTCAATGTTTGCGATCCAGTTCTGAAAATTTGCACCCTTTGGAACTGGGTCACTCTCTCTCAGCTCCTTCGCTCCATCTGCGCAACTGAGATCCCAAAAAGGCTCCGAGGCGTCAGCGGACACTTGCCCTTCGAAAGCCTCAGGCTGCTGGCTCTCCTCTCTTTCCATGTAGCTGGAGCGCTCCGAAACCCCCCCTATGTCAGCGCCACTTGACCTGGTTGTTGCCCTAACGGGTCAAGCCCCGCGCGCCATCAGATAAGAACAGCATCTGGCGGGCTTTGAACTGGAACCGCCCTTTGAAGTGCCAGGCTCCTTTTCCTGAACTTTGATATGCGGAGAGCCGGATGGTCATCCCTGAGGAAGGAGGGGCACAGCAGGGGGGCGGGCCAGGGAGGGCTTTTGAAGAGAACCTCGCGCGGGAAAACTTTAGTCTATCTTTGCCTGCTTTGGATTAAGGACCTATTAAACCATCTTTCCTTCAACCACGCTTGGAGTGAGTTTGATTTGCTAGACCCCCCCTTGCCGGAGCTTACACCCTCTCTCCTCTCCCTCTCTTTCCATCTGCGCGGCTGGAGCCCCAAACAAGCTCGTTTGAGGTGTGTGCATCTGCCTCTCCCCACGGGGCTTCTAGTTGCAACGTTTGCAAACTCTCCTCCTTCTCAGCTTGCTTCCCTTTTGGCCCTCTTTGCGAGAAGGGGGAATCCTCACCCCCTTCCTCTGTATCAGGCAACACACTCACGTTGAGCAGCTGGCATCCCTCTCCGGCTTGCCCTTCGCTGGCAGAATTCCCAAACATCTCCGACTGCTGGTTTCACAGCTCGGTGTATAACCTGGTCTCTCTCCCTCTGCTGTTTCGTGCAGGCAATGGGAAGATCCACTCCCCACTCCATTCTCCTGAGCCAGGTTTTCTGACCAGCTACCTCCCCCTCCCGCTGGCAGGCTCCCTGAACAGCTTTCACTCTCCTCCACGTTTTGCAAAAAAGGGGGATCAGCTTCCAGCCACTCACCCTCCTTTCTGGGTTCATCGGCCAAGCCTGATGCTCTCACAGTGTTGCCTGGGGAACTGTGGGGCGTTTCTCCCACTTCTGGGTCACTCTCTTCAGATGAAACCAAAACACCCTCTGCCTTTCCCATGGTAGAAAGGACTGTATCTTCCGATGCGCAGTCACTCCTCTCCTCCGCCCTTTCCACATCAGTGTTGGTGTTTGGGGGTACCACTGCTTTCAGCGTCACTTCTGGCTTTGCGTCTACTCCTCCTTCACTGCAGGCTTGGAGACCCCTCACCTCTCCGTCCTGTAGGGATAGGATCTCTTTGGTGGCCCCGGGGTAGTTTTGCAGCTCCGCAGGAAGTGGAACCAGTTTCTCCAGCTGCTTGTGTACCTTTTCCACTAGCTCTTCCAACACACTCATCCTCTGGAAAGCAGAATCTAACTGTTTGGGAACGGAAGGGTCCCATTCTTCGCCCCTTCGAGGCAGCTCTCGATGGTGATGCTGGCCCCTCTGCCTCTCTTCGCCCCATGACTGCCACCCCTCAGGGGTAACTAGGCATCTGCTCTCACCCCGGGGGGTCTTCTCCCGGCTGCAGAGCAGGGCTACCTCCCAGGGCACTGGCTCACGTGTGGGGTCCCATACTCGGCATCCGAAGGGTGCTGCAACAAATTCAAAATGAATCACTTTGTCCTCACTCGCACTCGCGGAGTACGGGTCCTGGTCCTCATGGCTCTCCCAGTGCGCCTCTGGCATTCTTTGGCATTTTGTCACCCTCACCATAGCCACGGGATGGGTGTTGTCATTCATGGCATTCTGTCACGGTCCCATTTCAGCTTGTAAGAAATGACTCACAGAGACAGGCTGGATGCCATCCAGTACGTTTACTGTATGAAGCTCAAGACGTTTGATGCCAGGAATGGCATCTCAATACATTGCATTTTCTTATATACATCTTATATTCAAAATCCCATCAATAAGTCTAAATGGCAACGCCCCCAGTGTTTGGCGCCAAGCATAACGGATCTCCTCTCCCAGGCTTGCAGCTGCTTCTTATCTGCTGTGAAGAGCTGGCAGGAACTGAAGGTCGGAGGCCCATGGCCTCGAGCTTTTGGTTCCTGGCAATGTACATATAATATTGATCATAAGATCCTCCGGGGAGGCCCTGCTCTCTGTCCTGCCATTGTCACAGGCGCGATTGTTGATGAGAGACAGGGCCTTCTCAGTGATTGCCCCCGGCTATGGAATTCCCTTCCTGGCAGGATCAGATTGCCCCCCTTCCCTCCTGTCCTTCAGAAGGATGGTAAAAACTTGGGTGTGGGAACAAGCTTATGGGACAGGGCAATAAAGCAGCAACAGGAAATATTACCAGGCCAATTAGATTAGACGCAGATGACCAAGACGGTTTTAAATGGTGTATTGTAATTATTGAGATAAATGTTTTTAATATTTATGCATGCGTATATGAATTCTTGTCCCGGCATTGAATGTTTGCCGTATATATGGTCTGCTCCACCCTGAGTCCCCTTCGAAGTGAGATGGGCAAAATATAAATGTTTTAAATAAATAAATAAATACTAATAATAATACAATATAATATTTATTTATTATATATGCTACCTGCAATATTACTAATAATATTGCAGTATAGTGGTATAGTACAATTTAGTAATATATAGTACTCCTATATAGTCCTCTCCGTTGGCTTGCGTACCCTAATGAAGTTGTGAGCTATGCTGGTGGTGGCATAGACATAGGGCCTCCCATGCCAGACAGGTCACAACCGAAGGGTCTGACAAAGAGCGTCAAAGGGCAGGATGGGCTCTCTAGCCTTTTGGCAACCATCCTAGGAGAAGGAAAACTCTGATTTCAAACCCGGGCAGATGGTGCTCATTTAACCCTATAAGGTCAACCATCTAGAGAAGGAAACTCGAACCAAAGCTATGATCTGAGGACCTCACTGCCATCGTCCCAGCTTGCTAGTCCCCGGCAGATGGACCTTTGGTTTAAAGGGTGAGGCTAGTTCTGTGCACGCTGCGCTCCACCAGAAAAATCTACTGCACAGGCTCGAAGGACACATCCAACCTCCTTAGTCATCAACGCACTTGTAGAAAGCGTGGGATGAAACCTTCCTGAATCTTCGTTCGTGAAGAAAAGCCAAGAAGTACTCATATTGTGCTAGGCTAGCAATATAATATATTGTATTTCAGTTAACAAACCTTAGGCAGATACAGAAAAATATAATACAGATAAAAGTCACATATAAGACACAATACAAGTTATCAAATGTACACATATTAAGATTGCGGGTCTTAAAATTTATACCTCTTAAAAGCTAATAATACGTATCTAGGGCTGTGTAGTTTTCTACCATTTAATGTACTACAGGTATAATCGGATAAAGACTGTAGTTAAATTTCTCAACTTCTCTTCGGTTACTTTTCTTTGGATAAAATGCTCTTTCGGGTCTTTGAGGCATGAGCAAAAAATTTTGCTATCTCCTCTGTAACTTTTCTATTTGAGTCCCCCATACAATACTTTAAATACCATTGTAAAGATCTTCCTGGCCAATGACAGATAAGAGGCATTATTACCTTCCTTCTTTCATCCCCATAAAAGGAACATTCAAACATGACATGCAGTAGAGACTCTACTACGCCCGCTCCACACGGGCACAACCCATCATGGTAATCTTTATGTTGAAAACGTCCTTCTAGGATAGCTGAGGGAATAACGTTGAATCGGGCTTTGCTAAACACCTGTCGATATTTAGGGATATTTAAGTTTTCTAGGTATTTAGCTCTACTTAGTGGTCTAAACTCCAGGCCCAGGTTTATAGGGGAACAAGTACTACATGCTGCAGTTGTAGAATTTTGCATATCTATGTCAATTATTCATTGTTTCAGAATTTGTATTGCCCTACTTGAGTCTAGGGAGAGTAATAGGTCTTGTGAGAGTCCCAGTTCGAGTATTTTCTCTTTTAATGTCTTCTTCATTTGAGAAATGAAGAAGTCTTTTTGTAGCAAGTGTACATAGTCATCCTCCTCACCCCTAGACATGTGTTTCCATGCTATACATTCTACAGGTGGTGTACCCACTTCTAGGCGCAATACTGCTGAGGGCACGCAGTTGAGTACAGCAAATAGTTTTCTTAAGAACATAGATAAAACCCGTTCCATTTGAGATGCAAAGCCCAAGATCCATACTGGGATGGCATACAGTAATTGTGGAAGCACCTTTGCCTGAAATATCTTAATTGCTGATGAAATAAACTGCCCACCTTTAACAAAGAAAAAGCAAACTATTGCTTTGGCTGTAGAAATCACATTCAGTACTGACATCTGTTGGCGAGATGTCCATGTGCCTGACCCGTGAAAGATAACTCCTAGGCATTTGAAATGAGTGACTTGTTCAATTTTGCAGCCAGCTATTTTCCAGTTGTATCTACAATTTTTTTGGAGAAAACCATGATTTTGGATTTGTCATAATTAACAGTTAATTGGTTTTCCTTGCAGTATATCAGAAAAGCTTTCAAAGCTCGCTCCAGACCCACTTTTGTGTAGGCAAGTATTACTGCCTCATCTGCATATAAAAGCAGAGGTATGCTCACTGTCGATAGTTTGGGAGGGCGCGGATTCTGTAGTGAAATACAACCAGCTAAGTCATTTAGATATAGGTTAAAAAGTGTGGGAGCTAAAATGCATCCCTGGCATACTCCCTTGTTGATACGGATAGACTTATTCAAATTTCCTTGGGTACCGCATCTGACCTGGATAGTTGTATTTGTGTATAGCTTTCTAATTAAACACAGTAGTTTTTTGTCTATTGAGAAAGCAGAAAGTTTTCTCAATTACGAGAGATGGAGTCAAAGGCTCCTCTTAAATCAATAAAGGCAGCATAAAGCCTTTTAGGAGGGATACTTGTATATTTCTCCACAAGGTGGTTTAATACAATGCAACGATCAATGGTAGATTTTCCCTTTCTAAAACAAGCTTGTTCTTGCCCTAGAATTTTTTCTGACTCAATCCAGTCAAGGAGACGATTATTAAGGTACTGAGCATAGACTTCTCCTATGATTGATAATAGGCATTAGGCATGAGAAAAAAGTTATGAAAATTAAAAGAAATCGTAAGTGATTCGTATGTAATGGGACTTTCTAGTTTATACGCATCACGGCAGCTAACCAGGAAGTAGACTTTCTTTTACAGTCCTTGAGGCCAACAATTTGCATTATGATCGTAATTAATTCTTAATTATTGTACTACTCACGTCTCCCTGTCTTCTCCCCCTCATTTCCTTCCCGCCTTCATTCGTCTTCTTCTTTTTCCCGCATTTCTATGGGGAACTGGAAGTGACGTTGCTGCTAGGCATTCTGGAAAGTGTAGTCCTCCACGCTTCTCCTCCCTCTCCCCCCCGCGGCTCTCTGATCTTCGTGGTGGCGGTGGTTTGGGGTCTTGAGGAAGAGCGGGCTGACTCACTTCCTTCTGGGCGCCGCCTTGGTCGTCTTGGCCTTGGTTCTCTTGGCCGGCTTGGGCTTGGCTTTCGGGCTCTTGTCTTCTGTGGGGACTCTCTGTCTTGCCCCACCGCACGGGCCAACTTCACACACACACACACACGCTTCTCCTCCTTTCTCTCCCTGCGCTCTCTCACGTGCTTCTCTGCCCCCTCCTCTTTCCTGGTGGCTTCTCCCCCCCTCCCTTCTCTTCCCCGTTGCTCTGTCTTGCCCCACCGCACGGGCCAACTTCACACACACACACACACACGCTTCTCCTCCTTTCTCTCCCTGCGCTCTCTCACATGCTTCTCTGCCCCTCCTCTTTCCTGGTGGCTTCTCCCCCTTTTCTCCCCGTTGCTCTGTCTTGCCCCACCGCACGGGCCAACTTCACACACACACACACACACACACACTTCTCCTCCTTTCTCTCCCTGCGCTCTCTCACATGCTTCTCTGCCCCCTCCTCTTTCCTGGTGGCTTCTCCCCCCCCTTTTCTTCCCCGTTGCTCTGTCTTGCCCCATTGCACGGGCCAACTTCAGCCCTCCAGGTGTTTTGGACTTCAACTCACACCATTCCTCACAGCCTCAGGCCTCTTCCTTTTCCTCTCAGCCTGGGCAAACTTGGGCCCTCGCTCCCTCAGGATCGGGGTGAGAGAGAGGCAGCGAGGAGCGGGGGGGCTCCTCCTCCTTTTTTTGCTGCTTCCAAGAATAGAATACCCCCTCCCTCCTTCCCTCCCTCCTTCCTATTTGGAGAGTCCCATCTAGAATTCAGTGTGATTTATTCAAGTTTTGGCCTACAACTCCCAGAAATCCCAGCCAATTTACCAGCTGTTAGGATTTCTGGGAGTTGTAGGTTAACTGAGCACACTGACGATTGGGGAGACCGGGAGCAAGGGATGTCGGCCTGGGCCGGCAACGACTGAATGGGTTTCTCCACAGGCCTCCCCTTTTCACCGGGGGTGCCGAAAGCTGAACCCCCGGCCAATCCCTGCCGATCAGGTCTGCTGAGTATTCCAGTGATCTCGGGGCGGGGGGAGTACGGTAGGCGCAGGCCAAATGCTAACTTGACTGCGAGAACTGGCTCGAGCCAAAGGCGGCCTCGACCCAGTTCTGACCTGCGTCCTATCCCCAGGCACGCTGTTGGTAGACATCCAGCTTCTCCCCCTTCCACTCTGGTGCTGGTTAACGCACGTTCCATCCGGAATAAGACTGCCACGGTCAGGGAATTTTGTGAAGATCTCAAAGCGGACCTGTTCTGTATCACCGAGACCTGGCTCCAAGAGAGCGATTCCATCTGCCTCCATGAAGTGGTCCCCCCTGACTACGTTGCCACGCACCAGAATAGGAAGGAGGGACGGGGGGGGTGGCAATACTCTCCCGTGATGGATTACACCTTAGAGCGACCCCTGCGCTTGTCACCTTGGGATTGGAGAGTGTTGGCCTAGTGTGGGAGTCCCCGGAGAGCCTGGCGATTCTGCTGGTGTACCGTGCGCCTAGCGCACCGGCAGAGAGCCAGGCGCGGCTGCTGGAGACTGTGTCGGAGTGGGCATTGAGGTTTCCCAGACTTATTGTATTGGGTGACTTCAATGTCCACGCCGACGCAGCCTCCACTCCATCTGCAGCCGCGGACCTAATTTCGACCATGGCGACATTGGGCCTCTCCTTATGTAACTCGGGACCCACGCACTCGGCTGGGCACACCCTCGACCTGGTGTTCAGCGCAGGGGTTCAAGTGGACCTAGCCTCGGTAATCGAGGTCCCATGGTCGGACCACTGTGCTCTAAGTATCCGGGTTGAGCAACCGCCTCCCCCATGCAAGGGCGCCGAACGGATTTTTGTTCGCCCAAAGAGACTTATGGAACCCGAGAGGTTCCTGAATGCTCTGAGGGACCTGGAGTCTACCAGCGTCTCGGTCGATGAGCTGGTGCAGGCTTGGAACGCCTCACTAGCTAGAGCTCTCGACGAAATTGCCCCTAGGCGCCCTCTCCGACCCCGCAATCATCGGTCCCCTTGGTATACTAGGGACCTCAGGGTTATGAAGCGGGAGAGGAGACGGTTAGAGCGCGAGTGGCGGAAACTCCGTGACGGAGCCTCATTATCGGCTTATAAGTTATTCAAAGAAACTTATGAGCAAGCTGTCAAGGCAGCCAAAAATGTATACTTCTCTGCCTTGATAGCATCTGCTAGCTCACGCCCGGCTCAACTCTTTAAGGTAATTCGATCTCTGACGACGGTCCCTACCGTCCCAAAAAATAGCGATCAGGCCCTTACTGCCGGTGTTTTCCAGAGCTTCTTTGCAGACAAGATACTGAGTCTCCGCCAGGACCTTCCGGCCACAATTGATACAGTGAGAGAGCTCGAGACTCCGTGGCCCTCCGCCGGGCCCACCATCGACCGGTTTCGGCCACTGGACGCAGATGCTGTTGATAAGATAGTGACTGCGGCTCGCCCCACCACCTGCTCCCTCGACCCGTGCCCCTCCTGGCTTGTTAGATCTTGTCTGGAGGGGTTACGTGGGCCTCTGTTGAATGTCATAAACAGCTCCCTTGAGCAAGGAGTCTTTCCAGAGTGCTTAAAAGAGGCGGTGGTGGCTCCATTGCTGAAGAAACCATCATTGGACCCTGCGGTTCCTCCAACTACCGCCCAGTGTCAAATCTTCCATACCTGGGCAAGGTAGTTGAGAGGGCAGTAATGGAGCAGTTGCAGTCCTTCTTAGATGATACAACATGGTTAGACCCCTTCCAGTCCGGCTTCCGTTCGGGGCATGGGACGGAGACGGTCCTGGTCTCCATCACAGACCAACTCCGCTGCCAGCTCGACCAAGGCGGGTCTGCGCTGCTCGTGTTATTGGACCTCACGGCAGCGTTTGACACGGTCGACCACAATCTTTTGATCCACCGCCTGGCCATGGCTGGAGTGAGGGGACTGTCCTTAAATGGCTGTCCTCCTTCCTCCGCCAGCGGTCTCAGCGTGTGAGGAGGGGGCGGGAGGTCTCCGAGGGCTCCCCATTGGTGTGTGGAGTCCCTCAGGGGCCATTCTCTCCCCTCTATTATTTAACATCTACATGCAGCCGCTTGCACAGCTGGTGCGGAGTTATGGGCTGGTCTGCCATCAGTACGCCGATGACACCCAGCTCATTCTGAGGATGGAGGGCAGGTCGGGATCCGTCCCCGATAATTTCCAACATTGCCTCGAAGCCGTTACTGGATGGCTGCGAGCCAGTAGGTTGATGGTGAATCCGGCGAAGACGGAGATCTTGTGGCTGGGCAGCTCGGGCGAGGTCGGTGCCCGGCTTCCGACCCTGGACGGTGCGGCGCTGCATCCAGCGCCGTCTGTGAAGAGCCTGGGTGTCCAGTTGGACTCCCAGCTGACCATGGAGACCCAGGTCTCCATGGCCAGCAAGGCTGCTTTTTTCCACCTCCGCCAGGCAAGGAGGCTGGCCCCCTACCTCTCCCGGAGTGACCTAGCCACGGTGATCCAAGCCACGGTCATCTCAAGGCTAGACTACTGTAACGCGCTCACGTTGGCCTGCCTATGTCGTCGATCCGAAGCTCAAGCTGGTGCAGAACACTGCCGCCCGGCTCCTGTCTGGGGCACCAGCAGGATGCCGCATAACACCAATTTTGCAGGATCTGCACTGGCTGCCTATTGAGCACCGGATCGCCTTCAAAGTGCTGGTTCTTACCTTCAAGGCCACACACGGCCTGGGGCCAGCGTATCTGAGGGACCGTCTCACCCCATATCGCCCAGCGAGATCACTTCGGTCCGAAGAGGCCAACCTGTTGGTAGTACCATCTGCAAAATCGGCACATTTAACATCAACCCGCCGGAGGGCGTTCACTGTTATAGCTCCCACACTATGGAACGCCTCCGGCCGGCCAGAGCCCTGAGAGACCTACTGCCATTCAGACGGGCCTGCAAGACTCATCTGTTTAGGCAGGCTTTCGGCGAGTAGGCCTCACTTATAGGCCTCATTTATATCCTCTGGGTTGTGATATTTGCTGCTGCTCAATTGTTACATTGTATTCTGCTGTTTGAAATTGTTTTTTAACTGTTTTTATGTTTTAACCTTTGGCGATATGCCACTGGCTCTGTGAGCCGCCGCGAGCCCCCGGGAGTCGGCGGCGAAGAAGCCCCAATAAATAAATAAATAAATAAATAAAACCATCTGGAATGCGCATGCGCTGGCATACGAACTACTAACGAATTTCGTTAGTAATTAAGTTACATTTTAGAAATTTTTGGAAATTTTTTTGTAAGTCTTTCTATTACTAATAAAAAAAATCCCCCCCCCCTTAGATTTTCGATTTCCTATTTTTGGGTTCTAAACCATGCCTAATAGGCATATGGGACGATAATTATTTGGATTGTTCGTATCCCCTTTCTTATAAACTTGCACTACAATGCCTTGTGACCAAGTAGATGGTAGTTGGGCTGTACGATTTATGTGTGTGAAAAGGGTTGCCAGGAGTGGTGGCCACCATGTAATATTTGCTTTGTAGTTCTGGCACAATTAGGTTGGGCCCTGGGGCTTTACCTGATTTAATAGATGAAATTAGCCTTTTAATTTCCTGCAGACTTACTGGAGGCCATTGTGGAGAATTTATCAATAATGTTGGTGTTACAGCACTTTCCATATTATTCAGTGTTTCACAGTTGCCAAATTGCGTGGTGAAATAATCTTCCAAAATTTTCACTGGTATATTGCACACAGGAGAACCTCTGAGATTACCCAATAACACAAGGTTAACACAAAATACAAATCAGTTGTATTACATATATATCAATTACACATTACATTACAGGCCGCAGACACACACAATACCGTCAAGTGGAGTAATACTGGAAGTAGATCTATCAGTCTGTAAAAGACATGAGCAAAGTGTTCAAATAAAGTTCCAACACAATTTCTCCATATATAACTCCATAAATCCCATAGTCTATGGTGTTGCCATCAAATATAAGTAAAGGTATTTGTAATCCAAAGGGGTGCGTCAATATTAGGTGGGCCATACGAGTTTTATTGAACTAAGAATGAGAGCACAATAATCCGGGCTCTAGAAAATCCGAAATAGAGGCATGCCAGCGGGCAGGTAATCCAAAAGCATTGGGGCCACTGAAATCCGTTTCAGAGTCTTTATCAAGGCTTAATTCATATATATACGTTCTTGTTATGTAAAGGTTATATATAAATATAAACAATAAGTTCAAGCTAACATCTAATAACCCAAGAGAAATAATATATATAGTAGTGTAAATGTAAATACATTCATACAATTACATACCAAAGTCGAGTAGTCCTTGAGCATAACCTCATCTTATGCAGATGAGGTGACCTAAAAGGTACTGAATCAGGAGAGTAAAGTGATTTATATCCAGCTGATTGATTAATTAAATTAAATTAGCAAGGAATGCAGGCCAACCAGTTCGTTGAGTCTAAAAGGTAACTCAGAATGGAGGAGAATTATCCATTTTACTTCGAGTCTATGGAGCACCTGGGACAGGTTAGAATGTGGCGAGGCATATGCTTTTTCTAGTGCCTGTATTCTTAAAGAGGTAGCAGAGTGTTTGCAGTCATGACAATGCTGGTAGAATGGTATCTCAATGCTCCCAGCATTGATTTTGTTGCGGTGTTCAATGAAACGCTCTTTTAATATTCCTGTGGCAGACCCTCAAAAAATTAAAGAACAGTGGCAAGAGCTGTATAATAAGAACATAAGAACATAAGAAGAGCCATGCTGAATCGGGCCTCAGCCCATCTAGTCCAGCATTCTGTGTCACACAGTGGCCCACTAGTTGTACACAGGGATCTCTAGCAGAAAGGAGGGCAAAACCCTCACCTGCTCCCCGCCCCCCACAACCAGTACCCGGGGAAATCCTGCCTGCCTCCATCAACACAGAGGTGGCACTTGGATGTCCATTTCAGTAGCTACTGATTCCCTTGGTATCCATGAATCTGTCTAATCCTGCCTTGAAGCTGTCCAGGCTGACCGCTGTCACAACCTCCTCTGGAAGTGAGTTCCATAACCCAATGACCCTCTGGGTGAAGAAATATTTCCCTTTATTAGTCCTAACTTTCCTACCTTGGAGCTTCAGGGAGTGCCCCCTAGTCCTAGTGTTGTGTGACAGAGAAAATATTTTTTCTCTATTCACCCTTTCTATCCCATGCATGATTTTATACACTTCGATCAAGTCACCTCTTAAACGCCGTCTTTCAAGGCTGAAAAGACCAAGGCGTTGCAACCTGATTTCGTAAGGGAGCTGCTCCATCCCTTGGATCATTCTTGTTGCCCTTTTCTGTACCTTTTCCAGTTCCGTTATATCCTTCTTAAGGTGCGGTGACCAGAATTGTACACAGTACTCAGATGTGGCCTCACCATAGATTTGTAGAGAGGCAATACAACATTTGACGACCTATTTTCGATTCCCTTCCTGATCATGCCAAGCATAGAATTTGCTTTTTACTGCTGCTGCGCACTGGGTTGACATCTTCATTGAGCTGTCCACCAAAACCCCAAGATCCCTTTCCTGGTTTGTCTCGGAAAGCTTTGACCCCATCAATTTGTAGGTGTAGTTGGGGTTCTTTGCCCCGATGTGCATGACTTTACACTTGTTTAGGTTAAAATGCATTTGCCACTTTGTTGCCCATTCACTCAATTTCGAGAGATCATTCTGGAGCTCTTTACAATCAGTTTCATTTTTAACTACCCTGAACAATTTAGTGTCGTCTGCAAACTTTGCTACCTCAGAATTTACTCCTACATCCAGGTCATTAATGAATAAATTAAAAAGTAACGGACCCAAAACTGAACCTTGGGGTACGCCACTTCTCACCTCTTTCCACCCAGAGAAGTGTCCATTTATTACCACCCTTTGTTTCCTACAGTTTAGCCAGGTTCCAATCCAGGACAAGACCTGTCCTCTGATTCCATGGCTGAAGAGCTTATTTAGGAGCCTTTGGTGAGGGACTTTGTCAAAAGCCTTTTGAAAGTCAAGGTAAACAATATCGACTGGGTCCCCTTTATCTATGTGTTTATTTACACCCTCAAAGAATTCTAACAAGTTAGTAAGACATGATTTGCCTTTGCAGAAACCATGTTGATTTTCCTTCAGCAATGCCTGTTCTTCTATGTGCTTAGTAATTTTTTCTTTAATAATGGTTTCCATCACTTTGCCTGGAACTGAGGTTAGACTAACTGGCCTATAATTTCCTGGATCACCCCTGGATCCTTTCTTGAAGATCGGAGTTACATTTGCCTCCCTCCAGTCCTCGGGTACAGTGCCTGATTTTAGAGAAAGGTTATATATTTTGGCTAGAATTTCAGCAATTTCACACTTGAGTTCCTTAAGAACTCTGGGGTGGATGCCATCTGGCCCTGGTGATTTGTTGACATTTAGTTTAGTAAGGCATGTGAGAACATCTTCCTTGTTTATCTCTTGTTTATTAAAATAATGACCTAAGAAAGATTAAAATTAAAAAACTGTGTCGTGATGAAAAAGATCTAAAGGAAGGATGCATATATAAACTACCTAACAGATCTGGCCAATTCAATAGGAAGGTTACCTTTCCCCAATCCATTGATTCAGCATCATCAGGAGGTAACCTTTCGACAGATACAGAAGGCGCTACAAGACCTAAACCTCCCAGATATGCCCTACGTAACAAAATACCTTACTATAAGAACCAAAATTTTCCCAGGGGCCCCGACAAAAAGAACCAGACATAGTTGTGAACTATTCCAAATATAACTTATCGGATAAGGAAAGGAGTTTACTGAACCATGGATTTTCTTTTGTTTCTACACCCAGAATGAATGAGTTAGATATTCGCAAAGATCTAGCGACCCTTTTTAGGTCAATTAGACTTAAAGAACGCTTCTCTGATGTACAATTTTCTGTTGACCCTCTTGATGTAAACCCTCTTACCAGATTCACTCCTAAGAGTAAATTTATTCCTCTAAATATAAATAAAGTAAATAAATAAATAAATAAACGTTTCTCATTCTGTCCGCACTTTTGAGACAACTGTGCTGAGAGAGATTAATAAAGCCAATATATGTAATGACGCATATAAAAGGAATATGTCTTATTCAGATCTCAGAATTCTTGAACAATTGGGCCAAAATCCCAATATAATAATCAAAAAAGCCGACAAGAGAGAACTGATTGTTATTTTAGACAAAGAAATCTATGTTCAGGAATGTTTGCGATAATTGAGTGACACTAACTTTTATGTCAAATTACCTAACGATCTTTACATACAAGCAATGAGTTGCAAGCTATACACAATGCATAAACACACAGAACAACTACAGTATATATCAAAAATAGTGTGAATCTATTATACTTTCAAATTGGGTGTGGAGCAATTTCACAAGAATATACAAATAGCACAATGTCACGCAGTTTATACATAAATATGCGGGTGTATCAAGCACTTATAATGACAAGACGCAAAAATAAGTCCCAGAGCTCGAAATGAGATTAGCGCTCGATAACCCGGTACAGTACCTCAAGCTTGGCAGACAGGAGTCTCGGACGGGGAGAAGGAAAACAAGAACGGGAGATGTAGTTCACAGGAAATAAGGAAAGTTTTCAAGGGGTTATCCGAAACGCGGCAAGGTCGGTGGGACGCCAATGCGTCTGCCGCCACCGAAAGACAACCTGTTGCCAACCAAAGCGACGTCCGTTGGATGCAATGCGGTGTGAAAAAGCTCTAAAACCCTGCCCGGCGTTTCAGGCCATGCAGCCGGGCCAGCTCTAGAATTACACACGGAGATACTTCCATCTACTGCTTTTCCAGCGTCTGGGGAACCGCGGCCAACGCTGCGGCTTGGATTACCTGCTTTTCTATTATTTACGGCACCCTGACGCCTTAGGAACTGCAATTCATGCCGCGATACGAATAACCCCTTGAAAACTTTCATTTTTTCCTGTGAACTACATCTCCCGCTCCTGTTTTCCTTCTCCCCGTCCGAGACTCCCGTCCACCAAGCTTGAGGTACTGTACCGGATTATCGAGCGCTAATCTCATTTCGAGCTCTGGGACTTATTTTTGCATCCTGTCATTATAAGTGCTCGATACACCCGCATATTTATGTATAAACTGCGTGACATTGTGTTATTTGTATATTCTTGTGAAACTGCTCCACACCCATAATATAATAGATTCACACTATTTTTGATATATAGTTGTTCTGTGTGTTTATAAAATACCTAACGATCCCATAAATAGATATTCCACTGTTATTCGGAACACTATTGAAGAGGCAGTTGCCATGGGATACATTGAAGACAAAGTGGGAGAATATCTACATGTACGTCATCCCAAAATTCCACGGTTCTATGTACTCCCGGAAGACCCATCCTGGCCTGCTGCGGCGGACTGATCGAACCTCTTTCAAAATTTCTGGATTATCATCTCCACTCGTTTGTGCAGAACACTAGAGCATACTTGAAGGATACAACAGATATTATGAGGAAAGTAGAAAACATTAAGATTGATCAGGGAGACATGCTTTACACCATTGACGTCGTATATTTGTATAACTTCATCCCTCTTATAGATCCAAGAGCCATGTTATTTGATGTACTGGATAATAGGCAGGACAAATCTACACCATCATGTTTTCTTATGGTGATTTTTGACATTATTTGCAATTACAATTACTTTTCTTTTGGCAATGATTTTTACCTGCAAAAAACCAGCATTTCCATGGGCCAAGCTGCTGCCCCCTCATTAGCAAATACTTTAATGTCGTTTCTTGAAAAGGAATTTGTTTTTGCATCCAACCATCATCTTTCTTCATACATCAAAATTTTCATCGATTCATTGACAACATCTTTCTTGTGGCTGCTAAAAATACACCCCATGAAGACTTCAAGAATTGGATGAACAGATGGCATGAATCCATATCTTTTACCTTTATGTCAGATGAACAACAGGTTAATTTTCTGGGCCTAACCGTCTTCAGAAGCGACAATACTAAATTTAAGAACTATCGAAAACCTGTAAGTAAGAGCTCATACCTACAATTTGCCCTTTACCCAATTCCTGCGTATAAAAAGGAATTCATCAGTGACAACTGACTATGAAGCTGAAGCCTCCCACATGACATAAGATTTTCTAGCCAGGGGCTATCCAGAACATATAGTCCTTAATGCCAGAACAAAAGCGGATTATATGGACAGAAAAGTATTATTGCAACCTTCCACTAGACAACCTTTGAATAACCTGGTCTGGCCTCTGACTTTGACTCCTCAGAGTAGAACATACATCAACATCATAAAGAAATACTGGCCAATCATCTCTGACATCAAAGGCTTAGAAAACCCACCGATTATCGCCCATAAGCGTACCAAAAATTTGGGTGAAATTCTGACTCATTCCGACCACACCATGAAAATTAAATCTGTTTTAGCCCCTGGGAGCAGACCGTGCGGACATTGTTTGATTTGTGTTAACATCTGTATAGATACATTTATATACAGCCCATTTAAAAACCAATCCTTCTGTATTAAAACATTTGTTACATGCGCCACTTCGGGCCTCACATACGCAATCACCTGTGATTGCCCAAAGACCTACGTAGGTATGACGACACGCAAATTAAAACAGCGTTTCATTGAACACCGCAGCAAAATCAATGCTGGGAGCACTGAGATACCATTCTACCACCATTGTCATGACTGCAAACACTCTGCTACCTCTTTAAGAATAGAGGCGCTAGAAAAAGCATATGCCTTGCCACATTCTAACCTGTCCCAGGTGCTCCATAGACTCGAAGTAAAATGGATAATTCTCCTCCATTCTGAGTTACCTTTCGGACTCAACAAACCGGTCAGCCTGCATTCCTTGCTAATTTAATTTAAATAACCAATCAGCTGGATATAAAACACTCTACTCTCCTGATTCAGTACCTTTTAGGTCACCTCATCTGCATAGGATGAGGTTATGCTCAAGGACTACTCGACTTTGGTATGTAATTGTATGAATGTATTTACACTGCTATATATATTATTTCTCTTGGGTTATTAGATGTTAGCTTGAACTTATTATTTATATTTATATATAACCTTAACAGAACAAGAACGTATATATATGAATTAAGCCTTGATAAAGACTCCGAAACGGATTTCAGTGGCCCCGATGCTTTTGGATTACCTGCCCGTCGGCTTGCCTCTATTTCGGATTTTCTAGAGCTCGGATTATTGTGCTCTTGTTCTTAGTTCGATAAAACTCGTATGGACAGCCTAATATTGACGCACTCCTTTGGATTTCAAATACCTTTACTTATATTTGATGGCAACACCATAGACCATGGGATTTATGGAGTTATATATGGAGAAATTGTGTTGGAACTTTATTTGAACACTTTGCTCACGTCATTTACAGACTGATAGATCTATTCTCGGTATTACTCCACTTGACGGTATTGTGTACGTCTGTGGCCTATAATGTAATGTGTAATTGATATATATGTAATACAACTGATTTGTATTTTGTGCTAATCTTGTGTGTTATTTGGTTTTCATAACCCTGACTCTCTTTGCTTAGACCTCTGAGATTACCCGCCACACCAGAAACAAGATTCCAAAATAGTTTAGTTATTTTGAAGGCAGGAGTCGATCAGTGCTGACCACTGGGTTTTCCTACTTTCCTGCTTTTTCTTCATAACTAAAGTTTTGCATTGTTTATTAATGGTGTATTAAGTTTTAGGTAAAGTGCGGGAGTTATCGTCCTTATATTTTATAGCTGTACCCGGCACGCATTGCTGTGCCCTTTTTAGGACATGCGAGAAAGTCCAATCATCCACGGTGTGCCCTCCTCTAAACTGCAGTTGGATGGAGTGTGGGTCATGGGGGGCATGGTGTGCCAAGTTGGGTCTTTATTGGTCTTGGTTCTGGGCCACAGTGGTCTGTGGGGAATGATGGGTTTTGAAGTACTACAAATCCCAGTTTCCATGGTGGTACTTGAAGTCCCATCCTGCATGGTCGGGGCTCTGTGTGTCAAGGTAGGTTACTGTTAATTCAGGCCATACACAATGTCCCATGAGCTGAGGCCTAGTTAGGAACAGCAAGTTAATGAAGCCTTACTGTTAATTCAGGCCATACACAATGTCCAATGAGCTGAGGCCTAGTTGGGAGAATCAAGTTAATGAAGCCTTACTGTCAATTCAGAGCGTAAACAGCTTCCCACTAAGTGAGGCCTAGTTAGGGAAATCAGGTTAATGAAGCCTTACTGTCAATTTAGAGCGTAAACAGCTTCCCAGTAAGTGAGGGCTAGTTAGGGAAATCAAGTTAATGAAGCCTTACTGCCAATTTTGGGTGTGGTCTGTGATGTTTTGGGGTGTAAATTTTCGGTTGGAAGTGATTTGGTTTTTTTGTTTTGGGGATTGGCTCAGGCCTTTTCCTTATTCTGTTTTGGCAGTTTAGTATGGATCGGAATTTTCATGTTGGCTGGCCAGTGCAGCAGTTATGCAAATCCGCCCTTATTGGCAGCCAATCATGTTGTTCAGAATGTAGAGGCTGGGTGAGTCTTTGGCTGCCCCGGAGGATGCTGGTAAATATAGTTTTATTTTTACTCGTTGTTTTGGGGGCCTTTTAGGTTTTGGGGGGGAAAGTTTCTTTGCTACAAACGTACCTTGCTTGAGGCCTAATTCTGTTGGCAAGTATTGTGTTTCTGCGTTGTATGGTTTCCTTGTTTGAGGTATACATCACATGACGTGAACCCATTTATATAATAGATGTACACTTGTCTCAGAAGTTCTCTAGCTTCCTTGCACTCTCTGCCCAGGTTTGTACATACCTTTTCGACTATATTGTATATACATATAACTTGCAAGCCACTTTGAATCCCCTTCAGAGAGGGCGGGGTGTAAATATAGTAAGTAAATAAATCAATAAATACTTAACCAGTGTCTACTTTTGGCAATCTCTCAGGACTGACCTGGAGTTTACAAAAGGAAACATCATTCAGCACGACAGCTTTACATGCAGAAACCAGATTCAATAATACAAGGCTAAGAAGAAGGCCGGCTGTTAGGAATTGTGGGAGTTGCACTCCAAAACACCTGGAGGGCTGAGGTTGGCCCATGGCCGCTCTTGACAATGTTGTAAATATTTTCATGAAATATGTACTTTTTATTGGATAATTCTACAGAATGAATACAACTGACACCACTTTAATTGCCTTGGCTAAATGCTGTGGAATCCTAAGATTTATAGTTTGGTATCAACATCCTTTGGTAGAGAAGCTCAAGGCCTTGTGAAACTACAACTCCCCAGATCCCACTAAGAGGTGATTGACTACTCACGCCTTTGAGGCTGCTCATCGCCTGGAGGTGGATCAGATAGGCCTTCTTGGGCTCCAGAGGTGGATTCCAATAACCACTGTAGGTTTGATTGTCTCCAACAGTGAAAGGTTTGGCATCTGGGAGGCTGCTGGGCAGAAGCTCTGCACCAAAATAGTGGATGGAGCCGCGAGCCAAAGCATCGGAGAAGGTGAGTGGCACTGGGAAGCACTCTGGGCCACCCACTTCCCGCTTGATCTTCTTGGGCCGGTCTTCTTCCACAATGACTTGGTATGTGCTGGGAAGACAACAGCAACAGGTTGGGGAAAAGGAAGAGAAAAATATCAGGATTATTGTGTTGTCAAAGGCTTTCATGGCTGGAATCACTGAGTTGCTGTATGGCTATGCTCCAGTAGCATTCTCTCCTAACGTTTCACCTGCATCTGTGACTAATGGCATCCTCAGAGGTTCTGTTCACAGTGAGGGGAGTGTTTATAAATATACCTGTAGAATAATGTTTAAAGCTTAGCCATGTTTACCACCACAGTTAGAAGATCACACTTGATTGCGCCTGAGTTGATGTTTTCATATGTCCATGTGTTTTATTTTATTGTATTTTATATTGTGCTCACTCTTATGTTTTGTTTTTAGGCAATTTGTGCCGTTTGTGAGCTGCCCCAAGTCCCTTTAGAGAGATGGTGGCGAGATATCAGAATAAAGTTGTTGTTGCTGATGATGTTGTTGTTATTATTATTATACTGACACAAAAACAAAATATGACACAGCAAACAACATATATATGCTGGATTTCGTATCACAAAATCACAAGTCAAACACTTTCCAAGCATCTAGGACTGTGTGATGTATTTTCGAATGATGCTCGCAGATCCAAGTCAGGTGGCCTTTTGCAGTTGACTGATGATAAATTGTGGCAAGTTCTTGGTGGTATGGGCATACCAAAGCACCTTGTCTCTCTCCTGAGGAATCTGTATAATGACCAAGTTAGCAACAGTAAGAACTGACCATGGAACAACAGACTGGTTCAAGATTGGGAAAGGCGTACGGCCGGGTTGTATACTCTCACCCAACCTATTCAACTTGTATGCAGAACACATCAAGCGATGAGTGGGGCTTGAGGAATGCAAGGCTGGGGTTAAAATTGCTGGAAGAAACATTAACAACCTTAGATATGCAGATGATACCACTTTGATGGTCGAAAGCGAGGAGGAGCTAAGGAGCCTTCTAATCAAGGTGAAAGAAGAAAGTGCAAAAGCTGGGTTGCTGTTAAACACCAAAAAAATCCAGGAATGATTAATAACTGGCAAATAAAAGGAGAAAACGTGGAGGCAGTGACAGACTTTGTATTTCTAGGTGCAAAGATTACTGCAGACGTAGACTGCAGCCAGGAAATCAGAAAATGCTTACTTCTTGGGAGGAGAGCAATGTCCAATCTCGATAAAATAGTGAAGAGTAGAGACATCACACTGGCAACAAAGATCCACATAGTCAAAGCAATGGTATTCCCTTTAGTAACCTACGGATGTGAGAGCTGGACCTTAGGGAAGGCTGAGCGGTGGTGTTCGGGGAAAGTTCTGAGAGTGCCTTGGACCATGAGAAGATCCAACCAGTCCATGCTTCAGGAAATAAAGCCCGACTGCTCATTGGAGGGAAAGATAGTAGAGGCAAAGATGAAGTACTCTGGCCACATTTATTTATTTATTTATTATTTATTAAGTTCGACAATATACCGCTCTCTCTGGTGCCCAGAGCGGTTTACAGGAACAGAGTAAGCATAAAACACATAAAATACATTAAAATACAATAAAAATACATTAAAACAGTTTAAAACCCCCAATAAAACATGTTGCAGGCTGAAATGGAATACAGTGGCATGCTAACAACAGGACCGTAGGCACAATATAGCGGCTAATTGGCTAAGGGCCAAATGCCTTTCTAAAGAGCCATGTTATTATTATTATTATTATTATTATTAATTCAAACTTCTATCACCGCCACTCCCCGAGGGCTCGGAGCGGTTCACAAGTCTGGCATAACAAAACAGTAGACAACAAACAGACACTACAACATCAAAGAAAGAAAGAAGGGATAAGGACAAAGATAGAAAATAGAAACGTGGCAATAGGGTGCCCGGATGGACCTAAGCAGGCATCACCTTGCCATTGAAAGAAGGAAGCATGGGAGGTCTCAAGGAGATCTCTCGTAACTGGCCACCAGTGAGTCGGGTGGCCTGGCTTCCTCTGTCCAAAGGTCTGACAGGGGGAATCAGACCTGCTAAAGGAATGTATTTCTCCGGCTTCGGACATGTCCGGTGGAGCTCTCGCCGCTTGAAACTCGAGCTCCAAAAAGTTCTGGATCGGAATGATTTCCAGAACCTGGGCTCGAGTGAGGAGGGCCTCCTCTCTCTCAGGCAGTTGGCAGATGTGGTGGGTCCAGGGGGTCGGCGGCCTCAATAGGGGGGCCACCCACACTGCTGGTCCATGGTAGGGTCAAGGGGAGGGGATCTGCTGTTCCTTGGCTTCCAGCGCCGCTTCCTCTGATGACCATGTGGCTTCCGCTGCAAGACGCCTCCGGGGTTAGGGTCCCCCAAAGGCGGGCGCTTCCTCCTTGGGCCACTCCCTGGATTAGCCACCCCTAATCTTGCCTCTCCCTGACCTGATCTGTAATTCTTCCTCCGTCCACTAGAGGGTGGCGGGACAGATTGTGGCCTAGTCGCAACTTTGGGGGCTGCTGGCAGTCGACAGGCTAGTCGCCGGGGCCGCTCCCCGGGGACCCTCGCCAGAACCCCAGAGACATCCAGCACCTCCGTCGGGGGTCCCGGCAGCAGCGGCCGCCCCAACCCATCAGTCAAAGGGGGCGTGGACAAGATCTTCGGGGTGGACAGGGACGGGGAAGGCGGGGCTAGAGAAGCTGAACAACCCGGGCTCGGCGCCATGTTGGTGCCGGCAGCCCACGCCCCTCCCGTCAGAACCGGGGGGGGCACAGTGCTCCAGAGTCCTCCCTGGGCTCCCCCGCCACTCCATCCATGGTAAACCCCGCCCCCCAGCGGAACCCTCTCTCCCGCTAGAAGTGGGCGATTTCCCCCAACAGGCAACAGCAGCCTCTCCGAGGTCAGGATCCCCCACGCGCCGTTCTCTTGGGCCTCCGCTCGCCTCTCCACCGCTCGCCCCCCTGGGTCCAGCGGGCCTGGGTGCAGCGATCCCGGGCCTGGGATCGGGTCTGGATGTCGCGATCCCAGGGGCTCGGCAGCAGTCGATTCCCCCAGCGAGTCAGGGTGCGGCAGGCTCAGTATTCCGGCGGTCAGGGCCTCCCCGTCCCTGGAGTGGAAGTCATGGCAGCAGAGGCCATCCCCACAGCAGAGGGACGCCAGCGTCTTCCCCAGCTCTCTCACCTCCTCTAGCTGGGTGGCCAGCTGTTCAACGAGCCAGCTGAAGTCGCGGAGGAGGTGAGTGAGACCGGTCACCTCGTCCCGGATGGTGCTGGGAAAATAATCTCCTATTCCTTCCTGGGTGGTGTGAGGAATGGAGACCTCCACTTCTTCCATGTCGGTCCAAAAATCAGGGGGCCAAAATGGGCAGAACTCCGGTGCCTCCAAAGGCTCAAAGGCCTTCCCTGTGTCCATGGCACCCGCAGTGCTCGCAGGTGTACTGGCCCTCAGGGCCGGCTCTCTAGCGGCCTCCAAAAGGGTCTCGACCTCAATTTGGAGGGTCTCCAGGACAACAGAAGGGCTCGCTGTTGTCACTTGGGGATTCACCCCAAACCCCTGCAGTTTCAGACCCCTGTATGGGGTAGCTGGCAACTCGTATGCAGCAGCTTTTTGGCAGGGGATCAGAGATCTCCTGCAGAGCTCGGTGTTCATGCACCCGCCCAGGGCCGCCATCTTGTACCAGAACTTTTTACTGCTCTGTGGAACGGCAGAAGGGCCTCTCTTCAGGGAGGCCGTTCCACAGGATTGGAGCGGCTGCGGTAAACGCCCTCCGGCGTGTGGTGGCCAATCTACAGACCCCAATGCTGGGCACCTCCAATAGACTGAGCCCCTCTGAGCGCAGTGATCTCCTGGGCACATAAGGGGTAAGTCGCTCCCTCAAGTACACTGGCCCCAAACCATATAAGGCCTTGAAAGTTAGAACTAACACCTTGAAGATGACCCGGAATTCAATTGGAAGCCAGTGCAGCTCGCGCAAGAGTGGAGTCACGTGATCAGATCTTAAGGCTCCTAAGAGCAGGCGTGCTGCTGCGTTCTGCACCAGCTTAAGTTTCCGGATCGCCGATAAGGGTAGGCGAATACCCTTTGTATTATTATTATCATGAGACGACAGGAAAGCTTAGAGAAGACAATTATTCTGGGGAAAATGAAAGGTAAAAGGAAGATGGGCTGACCAAGGGCAAGATGGATGGATGATATCCTTGAAGTGATTAGCTTGACTCTGAAGGAGCTGGGGGAGGTGACAGCCGACAGGGCGCTCTAGCGTGGGATGATCAATGAGGTCACAAAGAGTCGAAAGCGACTGAACAAACGAACAACAACACGATGATGATTTTGTCAATGTTTATTGTTTCCAAATGCTGGCTGAGATCTTTTGGCACGGCACCCAGTATGCCAATGACCACTGGGACCACCTGCATTGGTTTATGCCAGAGCCTTTGCAGTTCAATTTTGAGGTCCTGATAACGGCTGAGTTTTTTCTGTTGTTTTTCCTCAATGCAACTGTCACCTGGTATGGTGACATCAATAATCCTAACTTTTTTCTTTTCCACAATCATGATGTTTGGTGTATTGTGTTCCAAATCTTTGTCAATCTGGATTCGAAAGTCCCACAGTATTTTTGCATGTTCATTTTCTACTACCTTTGCAAGTTTATAATCCTACCAATTCTTTACTACTGACAGGTGGTACTTGTGACATAAGTTCCAATGAATCATTTAGGCCACAGAGTTGTGCCTCTGTTTGTATTATTATAATTATTATTATTCACTTCTGACACAATAAATAAATATGAGACAATGTGAGAAGACAGAAGAAGAAACAACCAGTGGACTTAACATTGAAATGGTTAGAATCTTAGTAAGCAAGTGTTGAATCTATGTTGCTAAGAAAGGATAATGAGTACCTGATTGGGGCGCCTCTGCCTTGTGCCGGCTTCAACAGAACAGTGATGGTGCTCTCAGATTCTTCAAGTGGGGAAGGCAGGTCTCCGTAATGGAAACTGGGAGCTGAAATCAAACCCAAAAGGCAATGATTACAGGGGACAGATTTACAAAATTCATACTATGCAACCTTGATAGCGTCTGCAAGCTCATGCCCAGCACAACTGTTTAAGATAATTAGGTCTTTGATGATGGTCCCTACCATCCCAAATAATGACAATCAGGCCCTCTCTGCCGAGGCTTTCCAGAGCTTTTTTGCAGACAGGATTTCGACCCTCCGCTGGGACCTTCCGCCCACGATTGATACATTTAGTGAACTTGAGACTCCATGGCCTCTTGCCGGGCCCACCTTCGACCGGTTCACACCACTGTGAATAGGATTGTTGCTGCAACAAGACCAACCACCTGCTCCCTCGATCCGTGCCCCTCCTGGCTGGGGAAAGCTAGCCTGGAGGGGTTGTGAGACCCTCTGTTGAATATAACCAATACTTCCCTTGAGCAAGGAGTATTTCCAGAGGGTTTAAAAGAGTCTGTGGTCTCTCCATTACTGAAGAAGCCGGAATTAGATCCAACGGTCCCTTCCAATTACCGCCCAGTTTCGAACTTATCGTTTCTGGGTAAGGTGATTGAAAGGGCAGCAATGGAGCAGTTGCAGTCTTTCCTAGATGACGCAACTTGGCTAGATCCCGTCCAGTCCGGCTTCCGTTCTGGGCATGGGACGGAGACAGTTCTGTTCTCCATCTCGGATGAGCTGCGCTGCCAGCTGGATCAAGGTGGATCGGCGCTGCTTGTGTTATTGGACCTCACAGCAGCGTTTGATACAGTCGATTACGATCTATTGACCCACCACCTTGCTGGGGTAAGGGGGACAGCCCTTAATTGGGTGTCCTCCTTCCTCCGGAACCGGCTGCAGCGAATGAGGAGGGGCGAGGTTGTCTCCAGGGGTTCCCCGCTTCATTGCGGGATCCCTCAGGGGGCAATTCTCTCCCCTCTGTTATTTAACATCTATATGTGACCACTTGCCCAGCTGGTGTGTAGCTTTGGGCTTGGGTGTCATCAGTACGCTGATGACACCCAGCTAATCCTGAGGATGGATGGCCGGTCCGACTCCGTACCCGATAATTTCCATCGCTGCCTTGAGGCCGTCACTGGATGGCTGCGAGCCAGTAGCTTGAAGGTGAGTCCGGCAAAGACAGAGATCCTGTGGCTTGGTCGCCCAGGCAGTGTGGATGTTCACCTTCCGACCCTGGACGGCGTGACACTATGTCCGTCGTCATCCGTTAGGAGCCTTGGGGTAACCTTGGACCCTCTGTTGTCGATGGAGGCCCATGTCTCCACTGTCAGCAGAGTGGCGTTTTTCCATCTTCGCCAGGCGAGGAAGCTGACCCCCTACTTGTCTCGTCGCGACCTGGCCACAGTGGTCCAAGCTACGGTCATCTCAAGGCTAGACTACTGTAATGCTCTGTACATTGGCATTCCTCTGTTGGTGATCCAGAAACTCAAGCTGGTGCAGAACGCTGCAGCCCGACTCCTTGCGGGGGTCCCGGCAAGCTGTCACATCACGCCAATCTTGCGCGAACGGCACTGGCTACCTGTAGAATGCCGGATCACCTTCAAAGTGCTAGTCTTGACTTTTAAGGCCTTACATGGTCCCCAGACCAGTGTACCTGTGGGACCGCCTCATCCCGTACCATCCCACCAGATCTCTGCACTCTGAAGAGCATAACCTCCTGGTCATTCCTAGTCCTAAGACATTTCGCCTGACTGCAACCCATCGCCGGATTTTTTCGATCGTGGCTCCAATACTTTGGAACGCGTTGCCTGCCAATGTTCATGCTATTCAGAACCTCCTCCCGTTCAGGAAAGCCTGCAAGACTTTGTTATTTCAGCAGGCTTTCGGAGTTGGATGAATTGCAGTCTTCCTCTACGTATCGCCATCTTGCATTATCTTTTGTTGCTGCAGTGTTCCTAATGCGCGGCCTATTGTGCCTTTTATCTGTTTTTTTAATTGTGGTTTTTACTTTTGCTGTATTTGGCTGTTTTTATGAACATGTTGTGAGCCGCCCCGAGCCATTGGGAAGGGCGGCAAACAAATACGAATAAATAAATAAATAAATAAAATGAAGACCCATCCGGCTGTGATGACTCTGAACCTGCTAGAGCAGGCCTTCTCAACCTTCCTCGGCCAAAGTTTTGAAGCCAAAGTTTCTCATGGAGCCCAAATAAATGCTTATTTATTATATCTCTATCTTATCCACTCCTTTGGGCTTCACGCAAATCTCCTCTTTGGCAAAATATATGATCCTGGGCTTTTCTTTTCTATTTCTGGCTGAATAGCTTAACCATGGGTCTGTCCCACTGAGTCTGAGGTCTGCCCAAGAGCCACTTGGGGTCTCTTGGTCTCCAGTCCATTTGTCGACATGTCCTTTATTGGTTGCCTTGTGTTCGTGCCAGATGCCCTGCCCATCTTCCTTCTTCTTGCCACATAGATTTCATTGACCGTGTAGCATACCCCGGTTCTTTGATGGCTCTTTGCTGACGTTATCTCTTATTGTCATGTCACATATCCTTCTTTCTTTCAATTGGTCTGTGGGTTACCGCTGGTTTTTCCTTCTCTAACTTTGTTGTTACCCACATTTCAGATGCTTATAGCATGGCCAGTAAGACTGTAGTGTTGAAGATATCTGCTCTGACCTTCATTAGCAGCTTAGCATCTGTTAGCACTGTCCGATTTCAATTAAAAGCCATCCAAGCCACCTTGCGTCTTCTTGCCCATTTATTTATTTATTTATTTATTACTTCAATTTTGTATTCCGCTCCTCCCCACAGGCTCGGGGCAGATAACAACAATATATATGGGCATCATGTCACAGACATGCAGCCCTACAATAAAAAGCATAAAAACACATTAAAACACAATCCAACACATTGCGAAATTTGCCAAATTATTTGACTGTACTTGTTGTCCAAGATATACATATTCAGCCACTTACACAAATTAATTGCTAAAGAACCAACTGCACCCTTTACACTTGGTTAACAGACACTGGTTCTTTCCCCCAACCTGGACATTATTCCATAGGTATATATTAGACATGTGCATAATTTTCAGAAGTTTTGTCAGTTGGAAGAAAATTCAGAAGTTTTGTACACTTGAAGTGATATCCAACGCGTTTGCGTGGCCCACACCAAAAAACTTTAGAATCAAAACTTACTCAATACATTTTATTTGTATTTTGTCAATCTCAGAAGGCTCCTTCTCAAAGTCAGTTTGATCTTCATTTTCATGGCAAGCAGGCAAGCAAAGCAAGGTGAAAAAAAGGTCCCATTCCTCTGTAAATTAATGGCCTCTCGCCATTAGGAGTGGGAAAGGAGGGAACAGAGTTTGCTGGGAAGAAGCACAGAACTCTGGGAAATGTAGTATGGGAAGGGAGGAACCCTATGTATCAGGATGTCCATACCTGTTTCCAAAGATTGTTCTTTGTGAGCTTGCTTTACATTTGAAGAAGTTCCAAAATCTGACATTATGCCAGAGAATGCAAAAGGACCTGCCCTAAACCACATTTCCCAGAATGCATCAGCATCAGAAAGCACCAATCAGGATAATGGAGAGAGAGATGTTTCCCTCCATAACAGCAGCCAGCCAGAGTTACAATGAATGATTGAATCTGCGAAGAGGAGGGTTGGCTGATACCTCTAGTAAATCAATTTCTGTGCTGGGATGGGAAGAAATCCCTCAATGGGATGGCCCTTGGGGTCCCCGCCAACTCAATAGGCGAAGCATATTAATTAGTTTTGGGGCTGGGTGGCCATCTGTGGGGGGTGCTTTGATGGTGTATTTATTTGATTTTTGTTCCTGGGTTATAAATGCCACTTTTTAATTGGTTCTAACATGGAAATATGGTGAAAGTTTATTAAACTGCAAAAACATTGTCTTTGAGGGAAGAACATCATGCTATATATAACACATTTTACTTTGTTGAGTCTCTACCAATTCAACATAGTTTGTGCCACAAAAGCAAAGTTTCTGGAGTAGAACAACTACTTTAAATGTAAAGAATACACCATTAAACAGAAAATAACACTTTCAAACTAGGAACATATTTTCTTTATTAAAAAATGTTGTTTATAAAAAAAATTGAAAATTCCCCAAAATCTGTGGCGAACTGAAACATTCTGAAATTTGGTGGGCTCACAGTGGTCAATGTGTTCTACGATTGTAGCATGTTTTACCCCAATAGCTTTGAAAAATGAGGGAGGGAGGAAGGAGCATAATGATGCCCCAATTATAGTAATTTAATTTTCACTAAGCATACTTTAGGAGCCCTTTAGAAATGAGGTGCCAGCACCGCATAATTTTGGAATGACTTTTGAAACATTTTTATTGATTGCACATCTCTAGTATCTATACTCCACTTGCTTGACCACCATCAGATCCTCTGAAGATGTTGACAAAATGTCAGGAGAAAACGCTGCTAGAACATGGCCACACAGCCCAGAAACCACACTCACCCACAAAAGAACCTCAGCCTTCCGCCTCTTGCATGCCCTACACCCACCTGAGATGTTGGTGGTGATCTCAGTCATTGCCATTTGGCCAAAGCCCTTGCCATTTCGTGCCCTCACTGAGAAGAGGTAAGTCGTGCCAGGTTGCAGGTTGGAGAAGACGTGGTAGGTTTCATTTCGGAGCTTAGAGACAGTGCGTCGAGGACCAGGCACATTGACGGCAGGGTCAGAAGATTCAATGCTCTGGTAGCTGATCTAAAAAAAGTTTATACTGTAAGAAAATGCAATAGGCAATATAGGCGATTTTGCATATTTTAGCTATCGGGCATATTTTCACCAATTCTATTTCCACTGACTTTCCTGCAACATCACAGGGGGGCGCGTGTGTTTGGAACATACCTTTGCACAAACAGATAGGAAATGTTTACAGTGAAAGGATTCTGTAATGTGTTGTTTTTCAGAACATGGAAGGGTCTACATTAAAGATATGAAAAAGTGTCAACATTTTGAAAATGAATTGGTTAAAATCATTACAGTGAATATTCAGCCAATTGTCAGTGTTACATTTGGTTCAACCGGGCACCCCTTTGAAAACCGAGCCAACCTGAGAATTTTGATATAAGACGAAAAGCAGCTTGAATTTTGTATTCCAAACAGTGGATTTAGAAGGAACTATGAAGTCATCCTTAATCTCCCAGAGTGCAAAAAGTTGTTTCTGGAATTATAATGTCACCTTTCTGGGAGGCAGCAGTTGGCTCTCAGCCTGACAAAAAGAGCAGTGCAGATAAGATTCAGTTTTTCGTCTTGTCATTTCTGCACTCTAATGCATTTCCTTGATACCCGAGAGAGCAGAAGCACAGGGTGTTTGCTTGGGAAGGAAGATGACAGAAACCATAAACACGTGCGCAAAACACACATGCCTCTACTCAATCGATGAATCAATGAAGGAAACTTTAATTATAGCCCGCCCTATCTCCCTAAGGGCACTCAGAGCAGCTCACAACAGAATACACAGTGGCCAACATTCAATACCGGCAGTATTACATAAACAAATCAAAAACAACTCAATAAATTATAAAACAGCTTAAATAAACAAAACATAACACACTCCACATAATTACAAACATATTAAAATCCTTAAAATCTTATTAAAATCTCTAAAATTAGACTAAAATTGTTGGAGGGGAGATGGTAAACACCAGATTAACCGGGTGGATGTTAACAGCTAGGCGAGGATGCATATAAATGTATCTAATCTTCCTATTACAATATATTCTTTGGAAGGGAGAAAACAAGAGGAAGCACTCTGGTTTCTCTTACCAGGTAAATAGCAAATTTCCATAAACTGCTTCAGTATTGCTATCTGACCCTCCTTGGTCACCAGGTGTGCTGTTGTTGCGCATTTCCCCTTTAAACATCCATTAAATCTAGATTATAAAAGATAATCCACATTATCTACTTTGAACTGGATTATATGAGTCCACACTGCCATATAATCCAGTTCAAAGATGATAATCTGGATTTTATATGGCAGTGTAGAAGGGACCCCAAGCGAAGGAAGTTCTGTGGCTTGCACTTTACACTGGCCACCTAAATACGAGGGTGGGTCAATAAGTCTGTGACTTTTTGAATTTCCCACCTCTTAACTGAAAGGGCAACACTGCTCCTGTCAACAGGCATCTGTCAGTTTACTCCTGTCAAAATTTGAACAAGCTGCATCATTTAGTTTGTGTTTGACAGCCATTGATAGCAGACTACCACGTGATTTGAGGAGTAAATGGAAAAAATTGAATTTCGTGTGCTCATTAAGCCAGTGTTTCCCAACCGGTGTGCCGTGAGCGATCATCAGGTATGCCGTGGAAAATTGGAACCTTCAAGGGGAGTCTAGTGTGTTGAAGTATAAAAGCCCTAAGAAACCTACCTCGATAAACGCACAAAATTACAAACACCCCCCCTCCCCACCCATTGTCTACTTGGTCTCTCCCTCTCCATGCATTGGAAAGGCCCGCCTCCCTTTCCCCAAGTAGAGACCTCCTCTTGCCTCCTGGGGGTTCTGTGTGGGAAGTTTGGCCCAGTTCTATCATTGCTGGGGTTCAGAATGCTCTTTGATTGTATGGGAACTATAAATCCCAGCAACTACAACTCCCAAATGTCAAGGACTATTTCCCCTGAACTCCATCTGCGTTCATATTTGGGCATATTGAGTATTCATGCCAAGTTTGGTCCTGATCCAACATTTTTTCAGTCCACAGTGCTCTCTGGATATAGGTGAACTACAACTCCGAAACCCAAGGCCAATGCCCACCAAACTCTTATAGTATTTTCTCTTGGTTATGGGAGTTCTGTGTGGGAAATTTTGTGTCTTTCTGTCATTCCTGCCAGGATATCTATGTTGAGTTCATCGAAACAGGCCCAGGTTTCATACTGAGTATATAAATACATTTTTAAAACATATTGACTATATGTATTACTGTGTTAGAGTGTCGTTTGGTGTAGCACAGCAGTTCTCGTTTGTGCCTGGAGGGCAAGGAATAGGTCCTGGGGTTCCATTAGCATTAGGGCCTGCAGCAGCAGAGGTGGATTCGGAGGATGAGCTAGATGACTGGGGTGAAGCACAGGGCCCTTCGGATGGGCCGCAGTCTCCCACAGAGAGCTTGGCATGGGATGAAATGTTGTTTGGGCCCAGCTTAGATTCCGATCACCAGGTGGAGATGGGAAGCAGCGAAGGGAGTTATGAACACCCCGGGGGGAGGAATTCCCAGGAGCCCGAGAATGTAAACATGGACGAACCCGAGTGGGAAAGTGCCAGGGAGGAAAGTTCTCAGGAAGATAGCGACACAGCTGCCGAGAGGCAAGGTCGCTCCTTCGATAGGGAGACGAGACATCGAGTCTAGCAGGAGGGCTTGGTCGAGGGTCCTAGACCGACCGAGGTCCATGAGCAGAGATTGGAGACGAAGGAGCCTAGAGCGTCGCGGACCTCGGCCGACGGATTAAGTATAGGGTCCGTGGGAACGCATCCTCAGTTCTCCGGCCACGTCTTTCCTGAATAGGCGTGAAGCGGAGTGGGACCACAAGCCAGCAGTGGTCATCAAGCCTTGCCTTGCATTTGCCTTGTTTCTTGAGCCACATTGGTTTGCGGAGCCTTGTCCTGTTTCCTGATCCGCATTGGTTTTGCGGAGCCTTGCCCTGTTTCCTGATCCGCATTGGATTGCGGAGCCTTGCCACGCTTCCAGCTTATTTGCTATGTTACTTGGACTACTTGCTTATCACCTTTTGGACACTTGCATATTATTGGACTATTTACTCTTTGGAACTGTTTTTATACTCAATAAAGTAGTTAGCCTTCAGTACGTCTCTGTGTGTGTGAGTACGTACCGTGATCGTGACAGCTGGCCGGAGAACTCCAAGAACCCCTTATCACACCACGGACGCGCGCTCGGGACGCCGCAAGAAGCGCTCCACGCCAGTGGTCGCCATGGCTAACTTGACTGATGTCCAAGTACAAGAGTTGCAACGAGAATTGGGAGCTGCGGACCGGGCCGGACGGCACCTCAGGTGAGCCCACCTGGCCGCTTTAGTGGTAATCCGGCCCAGGTGGAAGTTTTTGTGTGCCAAGTGGAACTATATTTGGAGCAACGCCCAACGAGTTTGCCACCGATCGAGCCCAGGTGGTTTTTGTTTACAACCTGATGGAAGGGACAGCAGCAACGTGGGCCACCGCATTGATCCGGGCGCAGTCCCCCCATACGAACACGCTGCGGGCTTTCCTAGCCGCGATCAGGCGACATGGGGGCTCCGTGAATGAAGAGCTCGCTTGAGAGAGGGATTTGGCTCGGCTGACGAGCAGGATTTATCCCTGTCCCAGTACATCTCCGTTTTCGAGTCCTGGCTGCCCAGACACAGTGGGGCGTACCGGCGTTGCGTTACCACTACATTGCGGGGCTGACAACGGAATTGCAACAGGAGATGTTAAAGCATCCCGGCCCGATGATCTTGAGGCCGCC